>OX418226.1:5087031-5515767 GCA_948455865.1 Conomelus anceps | reverse complement strand
AAAAAAATACTCTAGCCGCTACACTACGACGGTCGCTAAATTGAGTCAATAGATTATTATTCAACAATCTTATCTTTTGTGACCAGAAATAATGTGAGTTATGCGAGCGCGATAGAACTATCAAATAATAATCGATGAGAGAAATATTATAGGAGTCAAAAAATATTTTTGCGAATGTGCGCGATGAAGGCCGTAAATTACTGGAATTCTTGAAGCTCCTATGAAGTTCTTCCATATTGAAAACCCTCATTCATTGGATTAGGTGGAATTTTCTCCACGTTCAACAATTCCCCAATAAAGTGATGGGTTTTTATATGAGAATCTCGGAAGGCTCACGTGCGAATCATGTGATACCCTCTCAAGGCGCACTCAGAATCCAATTCTAAAAGGCGAAACCACTGCAAAGTAATTCCCTTCCGCCGCAAACGCAGGAATTCGGCAACAGAGCGGAGTCCTTTGCTTGACAAATCTCTCTGTAGAGCTCTTTGACTCCGGTCGTCTCTAATCCAGGCTCAAGCCAGTTCCTGTTTCACAAAGTTCAGTGTCAGTAGGCCGAAATTCGATTGGCCTTTACGCTTGAAATAATAATCTGATCGGCTTTATAGCTAGCTCAGCTTTCGAGCATTGAAATTAATAATAGCCTGCTGTTGTGATGAAAGTGGCGGAATCGCGATCTAGTGGGTAGCGTTCCTTCCAATAGTTTGTTATTGCTTTCCTAGATCACGTTTTTCCGTTAACTGTCCATCACAATATACTAAATATTCCAATTGAAAGCTGTAATTTTCGATTCCCGCTGTTCAGCCTGGTATATTGCATCTAATCATCCACTTCATTGTGACTGTATGTTGAAAAAATCGAATCAATATTGCACATTTTGTGAAAAGTTATCAAATATTTCATTTTAAAACCGGCAAATCTAACTGAAATCAATATTGCACATTTTGTGAAAAGTTATCAAATATTTAATTTTAAAACCGGCAAATCTAACTTTATCCTAACTCATATCTCACTTTAGTTACAAATTGAAATTTTACGACAGTACTTGTGTTGACCACTTAAGGTCATTGTGACTGTGTTAGAAAAATTGAGTCAATATTGAACATTTTGTAAGAAAAATCAATTATTTCATTTAAAAACCGGCAAATATAACCTTTATCCTAACGCATAGCTCGATTTAGATACAAATTGAAATTCTACTACTTGAGTTGTCCAGATAAGGTGATTATAGTAGATGGGAGGCGTAACCAAATGTCAGTGTACTAAGTGAGACACAAAGCCAGAAAGGTTGAAAGAGGATTGGAGACGTAATTTTTTTATTATACGAGTATATATATATATATATATATATATATATATATAGATTAGATTAGATTATATACTTTATTCATGTAGATTACAAAATGCACAGTCTTAGATTCTAGATTATGATAGTTAAAAATATATAAGTACTGTAATTATTGTTCTATGAATTTTACAAATCTAAACTAAAGAATTAATCAACGATATGTATACAGTATAAGATGCAATTTGATAAAGATAATATGATTGTGATGTATCTACATGAAACGGCGAAGTTTGAACATATAAATGTCCATTCTTGGAAGAGGATATTCAAGAATATCCTTCTCATCAACACTTGACCGAGAGAGAGAGAAAGAAAGATAGTGGTTGGAGGTCAAGGCTCAAATTTAAATTAAGTGTGGATGATTCAACAGATTCATTTATCCAATAGTTGATGTCTCTACTGAGCTTCTTATTTCATTCAAAGCAGCTTGGGTAATCATGATTCGAGAGCTCATTCCATCAAAAAACCAATATCGGAATTTATTCGGAGTCCCGAGGGAAGAGCTGTTCTCCTTTTGACCTTCCCTCTGGCAACTAAATGAAGCTAATCATGACCTACTTCTTTTGGACGGTTTCACATTGCATGAGTAGCCTTGATACTCCATAATATCGTCGTATCTCTTTCCTTGTCAAGCTGGTGTTACCCTAATGCTCCCGTCTGTCTCCCGGGGAATAGAAAAACACATTCTACCCAATGGTAGTGACTGAGAAAAAGAATGAGTGGGGATGTAAGCATTAAGTATATATGCTTTCTAACAGGCAGATGGTTATCGATTTTCCTTTTCAAGTTACACATTTTCTTGACATGCCGGGAAACATCATTAAATATGATATCGATTTCTTAGTGTTATTGAAGGGGCATCAGAATCTTTTTCATATCAAACCCTCATCCAACTTTCTTTCCTTTTCACATAGCATCTCATTACATTTGCTTCAACCATATTATTCCCAACTCTGTCAGTTTTTTCTCCCATTCGTCTTTTCCTGCATCACCTTTTCTTCTTACCGACTTCAGTTTTTCATATTTTCTCCACTCTCCACTCATTTTCTTCCACCATGTTTCACTTTCTCCATATCTCTCTCCCATTTCTGCATATCCTATCAATCAATCTATCTTTTCTCTTTTTTTTGGAGAACGAAGCCCACATAGGCACCACATAGACACCTGTACGTGGTTAATGAATTGAATGATGGTGATTGATGAATTGGACCTACAGTATTAGGTGAACCACCGGGAAGTGATCTCACAGCAGAGAACAGAGTCTTTTTTTCTGGTTAATCCCATCGGTCACCCTTACAATTATGGCCCAGGAGTTTCGTAGCTTATCTCTGATTAAACAGATATCTGCTACGGCACTCGGCTATATCATCACTCCGATCCCACTCGGCGTCAAATCTGCAAGAAAGAAAGAAGAAACCAATCTATCTTTTTCCTTCCCATCTATTCTGCTTTACCTTTTTTTCGCTCTTTATCTTCTATTTATCCATAACCAGCGTTCCCCAGCTATCCTTCCAAATCCTCTCCAAGAAAGTTAGAAAATTAGGTATTAAAAAGCCTTTACTCAGAGATAATGTAAAATTCTGAGTGAAAATAGTTGAGAGAGGTGAAACTGTGAGTTACTATGAAGCAATAATTTTTAGAAATAGGCTTACTACTTTTATAAATTTAATAAATAATGTATATTTATAGGAACTTACCTTTGTAACGTGAGTAAATCGGCACCATGACACAGCAGCTAGGCAACCGAGAATCAGGGTTGTGAGGATGAAACATTTCCAGTTGTTCTCCTTTTGCAGAGTTCCACAAATTGTCTGCTCTATCGGATATTGCTGCAAACAAGAGAAAAAAATTATGAATTGTTACAAGACAATAGATGTAATGAATAATAAGACTTGAAGAACCACATTTATTGAAAACAGTGAGATACTTGTTTCGGTTGTTACACCATTATCAATCTCAAACAGACTGAGTACAGAGAAGCTTAATATAATGATACTAAACACAGAATGATACAGTAGAAACAATTAGTCTGGGCGCGTGGCTCTGGTTTCACTACTAGCCGTCCTGTTAAAAGTTGACTAGTTGACCTTGAAGATATCTGCAGCGTTGCACGGGCCACATGTTTTTAGAAATGAGCGATAAACACTTCCCTCGCCATGGCTGACTACCAAACGGCCGTGCGCCCAGACTAATTGTTTCTACTGTACTATTGGCTGAGGGAGAATGTGCCTCTGATAGGCTGACCTTCATTGAAAGTCTGTGATTGGCTGAAGGCCAAGACAAAACACGCTCACTGATGGGAGGAGCAACAAGCAAAAATAAGTGCTCATAAACTAGGCCAGTTGTCAAACTAGGCTGGCTGCGGGTTCTAGTGTCAGGTGTCCTAGACTCAATTGCACTCTCTTCCGAAAGACGTTTATATTCCTTACTCCTAGGTTCTACAACGCTCTGCCCCATAGCCTCAAGCAAGCAATCATAGCATCCCATTGCAGAAGCTTGAAGAGAAGAAAGCTTGCATTCTGTCTCTGGCCCCTGAATTTGTGGAAGGCTTTTTCCGAGTCATTGTTTGAAGCTTATGTTATAAGCAGATTTACTGATGTTTTGTATAATCCTTTTTTTATTTGTGTTCCTTTGTTGTGTTCCTTCCTTAAAATTACAATCTACCCCTTAATTTTTCAATGTTTAATTTAAAATTCAATCTATCCTTTTCCTTGTTTTTTTATCTGAATTTTTTTGTATACAGAATAATGTCCTGGCCTGGACAGGCCCTTAGCTACTAGGTCTCTAGAATCCTAGATGGATGTATGGATCCTAGGCAGGATGTAAATGAAATACAAAAATTCTTTATTAGATGGAGTTAAGACTATAAAGTCTTCTCTATCTCTATGTAATTAATTTATTCATAAACACACAAATACATAATATTTTATGTATTACATAAAATGTTTTATGTATTATGGATTCTTTTTCATTAAAAATAATCTCTACTCAAGAAACTGTTATAAAGGGTTTTTTTCAATTATGATATACCCCACTATGAAATACGGCGCCCCCTTTTTTCTAGTGTATGAACGTTTTTGCAAGTTTTTCTGGGGACCCAGGGGCAGAAAGTAAATTTGGGACCCCTTTTTCCAAATTAACGTTTTGTAAGTCTTATCCCTTTTTGTTTGGGAGCACCGGGTCTGCCATACTGGATCAAACTCATCATTTTTACATGGTGTTCTCGTGAAATACGCAGGCAAAAGGATTAATTCATCATGAATGAATTTCAAATCCATATTGATAATCAATATTTTTAAGACTATAAAATTATCTCAGTTATATTGAACCAGCCCTATCTATTTATCCGCTCAAGATCCATTGTCAAAGCTGCTCTCAACAGGTTGATATCTTTATAACAGAAAATATCGCCGCGTGAATGCAAGCAGAATGATGCGATTCAGTATCTCTTTGAAAGAGGGAAAACAGACAGGTATCAGCGCCATGGAGCGTCGATCTATATTTTTTTCACGCGTATCATTATTTATTTTATTCCAAGCGTGAAGATAACGCCTGAATCTTTTGAGCTCCATTCATGCTAAAAGTAATTTAAAATGCGTTTGCAATTGAACGCCGGGGGAAAAATTATCGCTTGGGAGAGAAAAAAATAACAAATTTGCAAGTTTCCCCTTTCACTGTTGTATTTTAATGAAATATTGGTTAACAAGAATACTGACTGATACCCTATTATTATCTCAAACACAAAAGCATGGTGCGTGATGTATTTTCTCATGCATTTTTTTATTCAAATAGAGGGGGATTATTTTTACAGCGTTATTATCGGTGAATGATTAAATCATAAAATAATATTTCATTTTCATGATATTGGAATTATTCTGCGTTATTCCATGTGTTTTCCTTGAACATTCAAATTTATTCAATTCGAAAAATTATCTACGATTTGAATTACTCGACGTCTCATCAACTAGAGCAGTAAAAATTAGAATAATGCTTTCTTGCGTTAATCATCTCTCTCAATTAAGCTGAAAAATAATGTTGGAGTTTCGGCAGATTGAATAGTTTTCGAGATGTAATAGCAGACCTGTTTAATTTCAGTATTATTTATACTACTCGGTCTGAAACGAGTAATTGTACGAACAACCGACAATTTTGTACAAAACGAATCAAACTTTCGAAAAGTTTGAATACGATTTGCGCCACGAACAGGTGCTAGAACTGAATTGCACGAGTGCCTACGTAGTTCTATTACACGCTAGATTTAAATTTGAACCTTCCTGTTCCACCTTCTGTTTTATTTTACTGCATAAAGAGTGAAAATCCCATTCCAATTCTGCATTGGCAACAGACCCAACTTCCACGGAGTGTTTTTTCTATTGAAAATAGATTCCGATACGTTTTGCATGCAAAATATTAATAATTGAATATGTCATATCGATTTCTCTAACATGCATTTGGGCTACAAATTTAATTGTCGGAGGAAAACTGAAACACAAAAAAGATTCCTGGATTTCTTGTTCCATGACGAACTGCGTTGTTAATATTAACTTTTCAAGTGAATTCAACGACTTGCAGTCAAATTTTTATTAAAATAAGTAGTATTTCACTTACTTTGTAGGCCAAACGTTTTCGAGTTCTTGATACCCATCTTCAAAGCATCCTAAATATCGATGTTGGTTTGTTTGTTAGAAGAGCTGTGGTTTCTGTATTATGTGCTCAAAAACTTTGTGTGATTTAAAATTTAACTGTTCGTTGAGGATGTTTTGTTTATTGTGTGTGGTGTGTTTGTAAATTTCAAATTTACAAGCTTTACATACAAAAACAGAATCGACTTTTGCCGACCATATCATTCAAACTGGACACACTTTTACTGACATCACTACCAACTTACACATTCTATATATAAAATCTAAAGGACACGAACTCAACACCTTGGAACAATTTGAAATTTATAAACACACCACACACAATAAACAAAACATCCTCAACGAACAGTTAAATTTTAAATCACACAAACTTTTTGACCACATTATACAGAAACCACAGCTCTTCTAACCAACAAACCAACATCGATATTTAGGATGCCTTGAAGATGGGTTTCAACAACTCGAAAACGTTTGGCCTACAAAGTAAGTGAAATACTACTTATATTTGATAAAATTTTGACTGCAAGTCGTTGAATTCACTTGAAAAGTTAACAAAAAAGATATTTTATTCCTTCAAAACGCCAAAGCTATACACAATAAATTCTCTCATCAGAGTAAAAACTTCTAACACAATAAATTCTCTTATCAGAGTAAAAACTTCAAGGATTGAGTTTTCTTTAAAGATTGATGTTCACTCAATGACTCATAAAACTCAATAATTTGTTGAAAGCTATATCTTTCTTGAATTTCGTCATCCATAACGATCTGTGGTGTTGATAAAACCTTTTATAGTAAATTTAACATCTTGCAGTCGTCATTTTCAATTGAGAATTGATTCTCAATTAAAGATGACTACAAGACGTTAAACTTACCAGAAAGAGCTCAACATTTTTCAAATGTCATTGAGTATTAAAGGCTCCAAATTGAAAGTTATTACCAAAAAGACAAACAAGGCAAACTTGAATAGAATTAATAAAAAACATAAACGTGTAGATAAACAAAAACAAGTTCACATGACATGAACAATTACAAGGCACCACCAGCAAAAATAAAACTTGCTCGCTATGGTGGGAGTCATAGTTCTAGGTTTATATGTATTTTCTGTAAATGTGATTTTTGAAAATCATGAACTATTAAAAGAGAGGGGAGAAGAACGAAATCTAAATTAAAAACAAATAATAGACTCATCAATCACCATCATTACTCACGCACAGATCTCAGACCCATGTGGGCTTCATCCTCAAAAAAAAAAAAAAAAAAAAAAAAAAAAAGAATTTTTATAGACACCAAATAATTAAAGTCATAGTGAATGTTAACTAAGCAAATAATTAGAAAAGCACGGTCTATGATATTCGAGGGAAGTTGAATCTTGATAGAAGTTACTGCATATCCATCTACAGACAATCTTATTCTGAGGATGATGAGTCAAACGGTCTTCTGGAATTAATGAATTTTGTACTGATATGAAGGTGGTGGTGGAGGAAGAGAAAATTAAAAATGATATCAGCAATTGGATCAAGAGCAACTACTTCTATGATGTTTAATTTTGGAAAAATAGCAGTTTTCTTTTTTGTTTGCTTACTGGATTTGGATTTGGACATTTTCAGCTCCTTCACCAGATTTCCACCATTCCTTTACGCCCATTAACTTCTCCAACCTTTCCTTTCTTCTCCTTCTAACACCTTCCCTAATATTATGAGAAATCCTCCCTAGTACAGTAGAAACAATTAGTCTGGGCGCACGGCCGTTTGGTAGTCAGCCATGGCGCGGGGTGGAGAGGGGAGTGTTTATCGCTCATTTCTAAAAATATGTGGCCTGTGCGACGCTGCAGATGTCTTCAAGGTCAACTAGTCAACTTTTACAGGACGGCTAGTAGTGAAACCAGAGCCACGCGCCCAGACTAATTGTTTCTACTGTACGTGGGCAACCATAGTTGGAAGGGTTACCATCTCCACATACAGTACTAATATTTTAAAATAGTTTATGGATTTAATTTTCTATAATATTGATTTCAGTTATTGTATTTCAATACATTCAATTTTTTGCATGTCTTGTAAAAGCATGTTTTTCATTTCATAAATAAATAAATAAAATATGATAAAATCTAAGTGTTTCTATGATCTATGTATAATTAATTATTTATTAGTATGTAATTATATTTATGGACGTGTATCTATTTACGTATATGTATATAAATATATATATATATATATTTATGTATATAATGAATATTACATATTAATATATTCATGTACCATATGTATTCAATAGAGAGATAAAAAAGCTCGTTAGCATTGCCAAAGTCACGATGTAGCCTAAAGCTAGAGAGCAGGGGAAGTATCAATAATGGTCATTCACCAGAAACATCCATCAGCCCGTGAGTTATTAAAAAAAATAGAGCGGCTATAAATTTATCTCAAAATGGAACGTACACAACTGTGAACTCCAATATATCCAATATCGATTTGATTAATCGATTCTACTACACTTGCGAGAGTTCTGTCGTAGTCGATGTTCACTCACAAATATTGACTCGCTACCGAAACAATTCGCGCGAATTTATTTTCCAGGCATCCAATCGCTTTTTCCTTTCCAGCGAACCTTTTCAGCGAACAAAGGCTTTTCGACAGCTTCGAGCGAAAAAATAATAACGGGGCAAAATGCAGCGGAGGTCATATTATGAAAGGTAGTGGTGATAGATTTTCGCAGTCTGTGATGAACTGTTCCTAGTTTTGTTGGAAAAATGAACTTTTTATCACAGCACATACCTCCCCTGTAGCCTACCACTCACAGTTTTTTTTTCTACAAAACTCTACCCTTTGTAAGCCGCGAGTGTAACCACCCTCCCCATCATAAATCTTTCCCAACGCTTTCAAAGATCTGAAAAGTTACCCTCAGTAATAGAATGGCTCGAGCAGATTTATAACTCGATATTATTCTCAACCAACGCCAGTCCTAACTTCATATAATCCATTCAGTGTGCGGGTTTTATTCTTCAAGAAATAAGTAGAACTAGTGGAGTTGATGCTGAGCATAAAGTTTCTGCTCCTAATAGAGTCGTTAGAAGTCTAAACAGATCGAACTTTCAGTGTCTAGAATTTTTCCGAACTCATTTCTCGCATTGCTTTTTTATGGGCTGCAGAGACCTAATAGAATAGTATTTGTGAAGCTTATGAAACTGTATTAATGGAGCTCATAAAAACTGTATTCATTACAGACTGGGAATCGATCTCATCAAGCTATCGATATGTTGAAGTGAACCAATTGCTTTTAAAATTGGGACTGCATTTCACGGATAAATAATTATTTTGCCAATATCAAGTCCTGTTTGGAAAAAAAGCTTCATTTAATTTGAGAAGAATTTTATTTCAAGTAAGGCACCTTTGTTGAATGGTAATCTTATTGTAAACTTTCTTATTTGTGTGAAGTCCGAATTTTTGTTTTTGCCTGTCTAGCAGTTTAATTGTAATATTAGAAGACCGGTCGGTCGCACCATCTAATCTATTCAGTTCTCTATTTTAACAAATAAGTTTTTTGCATACCATCCCACACAGGCTCGGGGTGTTTTTTTTTTTCATTTATTCATCTCTGGAATCTTATTTTATGGCTATATCGTTATATATTTGATTTGTTTATAATAAAAGAATGTTTTTTATCTACAATGTTCTTGTGAATAAATAAATTTATTTCATTCCAAAAACTGAGAGTGCCTGAGTCTCAACTCTTATGGAAAATGCTATGGTACTTAAGCTGTATTGAGAAGGTCAACTTGAAGAATTCACTGATCCACCCTCCGTGAATAAAACTATGTCACCAGTGATTCCGTGAAGTGATAGCCGTGAACCGTAGCAGATATCTGTTCAATCAGATTAGATAAGCAACGCTACCCTGTCTGTAAGGGTGACCGATTGGTTTGACCAACAAAAAAGAATATGTTCTCTGCTGTAAAATCATTACTTCCCGGTGGTTCGGAACCCACCTAAAATTAAAGGTCCACCATGTTTTCATTAACATGGCTCAAGTGGCGATGTGGAACAACCTGTAAGGTCCTCCCCACCAATGAAAGCTATACGCATTTACTTTTATCCAACTCATTAACGACGCACAAGTATCAGACTCTCTATGTGGGATTAGAATAGAATAGAATAGTTTATTTATTTTTCCTTGACGTGGCAAAGTTTAGACTGAAAAGTCTACTTTCCCACTTAACCACGTCCATGATTTACAATGAATATAATTATACTGTAATACAAACCAAAACAAAAGATAATAATAAACATAATAATGGTTAAGTTCAACAATACTAGAAGAAAGATGAAAAAAAATTGATACACATTCACACTCACATTCATGCTTATTGCGCAGCTGCAATATTGTAAAAATAATAATGAGTATAGATTTGATCATTCCTGACAAAAAAAGGGGGGGAAACTTTCCCCCTGATGGGATTCATCCTACAGAAAAAAAATTGTCTCTCTTTCCTAAAATTAATAGGCTACCATGTTTTTGTCATTTATTTGTTGATGTATCTATTTAAAATTATCAATTTCTATTTTGATAATTGATAATATCCATCAATATCTATTTTGATAATTGATAATATCCAAGTTATTTTTTTTTTTTTTGTTGTCATTGTGGGATGAAAATGTTAATTGTATTGAAATTAAAATATTTTTCATTCTCCATAAAAAATACAAAATATACCAATATAATTTGTGGGAGGTTCCTCACATGGGCACATACCTGAAAATAGTATGAAAATGAGCAGTAATAATTGTGATCTATGACATCTGAAATGTAATCCGCAATGTATGATGTGGAATTGCATTGATTGTAAATTGAGATAGGTAGAGACATGAAAGCAATACCTTTGAGTAATTTGCTATAGCCTTGTGTGGGAGCTAATGAGCCTGGCTGTAATTGCTCCAACAAGCATTAATCTATTATGAAGTGGTTTCAGAGAGGTATGGTAAGTCCACACCATACACTACCCCACTACCCTATGTTTAGGTATTTAGACCCACAGAAATATTCTAATCACTGTCCGTTATTGATATTGCATTCCGTCATTGGTATTGTATCAAATATACCAATACCTTCAATTAAGTCTAATAATTTTTAATTATAGTCAGTAGGTATATAATACCAGTAATGGTGATCACTGTTCGTTGCTGAAATTGTATTCACCCATAGGTATTATATCAAATAGAAGTGATATATATAAGAGGGAAGTGATAGCCGCGAGCCGTAGCAGGTATCTGTTCAATCAGAGAGATAAGCTGCGTTCTCGTAGGACCTGTTTGTAACGGTGACCGATTAGATTGGCCAGCAAAAAAGGCACTGTTCTCTGCTGTAAAATCACTTCCCGGTGGTTCGGAACCCACCTAAAACTTTAGGTCCAACTCATCAATCACCATCATCCAACTCATTACCCACACACAGGTCTTTGACCTATGTGGGCTTCATCCTCAAAAAAAGAAGATATATATACCATTACTTAAAACTAATTGGCCGAACGAAGAGAGGTCTCTGTTTCAAGTCGACCGATTTGCATTTGTCTGTCTGTAGCGCATTTGCGGCTAAAAGCGGAAACCAAACTCAATGAAATTTTGCATGCCCAGCAATGTATGTGTAAGGATTTTCGAAATTTTCTTGGATTTAAAGGATATTTGAAAAAAGTAAAGCTCTTAGGCCTTCTTCTATACGAAACATATGATTTTTAAAATGAGCTTCTCCATCATATATGCAATTATGGAATCAGATTCATAGATAGCCCTCAGGCTCCTTTATTTTGGTTGAGGCTTATTCATATGAATTAGGTTATCATTCATTCAGAAAAACATATTTGTTTGGGAGAAGCAAATAATCTCTAATATTTCAATTAAATATAATAAAAATTGATTACTAAGTAAATTATAATTATATTAATTAAATACAAATTTAATTGAATTTTTTTATAAACTCATTCATCAGATACCTGAAATAATCTAATTTGAGCAATCAGCTGTCTTTCAAATAGAAAACACAGCATTGTTGATGTGATAAAGTGTGACCTTTTGTGAAAAACAGACATGAAATAGACTACGCACATTGAATCCAGATAAATCAATTAAAGAATTTGACTCTTATATAACATATTTTAATAAAAATAATATTAACTTTAATTATGGAATTTCGTGATTCAATTAATCAAAACTTAAAAATTCTTTAGCAGAAAAAGTTCTGTCAATGTCTACCTCTATTGAGGCGTTGGAGGCTGACAACTTGACTTTAAGAAATGAGAGAATTCTTGAAATAAACGAAACTAATAAATGGAGAGCACTTCACGATGAGTTATCTATTAAGTCTGAACAGTATTTCGAAAGACAACCTGTGAGTTCAATAGTCAGGAATAATAAAAGGCAAAGTAATCTGGCTCCTGGGAGGTTTTCTGAACATTTCGCCACTGGTCAGGACAGTTTTGGCGTTGCTGACTTGGCAGGTGAAGGCGAATCATCAAAATATAAACGTCACGATTTAAATGTTGAAAATGATAGGAACTATCTACTACAAAAAGAAAGGAAGGTAATGGACTCAGCCAACTCATCTAAATGTAAAATCCAGGTTCATCACTATGCTGACAGTCAAGGACGAAACGTTTGCAGAGAGTTTATGAGTAAATGCAATTACAGTGTTACTTCGTTTGTGAAACCAGGTGCTAAATTGCACAATGTCTTACCGAAAAGATTGGCAGATTTTGGTGGAAAAGACTTTTTAGTGATTCAGGCTGGCTCCAACGATGTTGGTAAAAATGAAGCAAAAGACATTATGGTAGCTTTGCGGAGGAGTTTGACAGCTCTTTACGGGACCAATGTCATTATATTCTCGATTCCTCATCGCTATGACTTGGCTGACTGGTCTTGTGTGAATAAGTTGATAAGGAAGACTAACATTGATATTCAAAAGTTGTGTAATCTGTTTTCAAATTGTGAATTCATTGATGTAAGTAATATAGGGAGAAGATTCCACACAACTCACGGCCTGCATCTAAATGATCTAGGTAAAAAGTATGTTAGTGACAGAATTCTCAATTGTATAGAAAATCGTCTCTCTAATTCGAAATTAACTCCGCCTATTCCACTTCATGGTTCTTTTTTAGATTAGATGGGCTCACATCTAAGCTGAACTGTGCTGACTTATTTGTCACAGGTAGGTCTTCAATAGAAACTAAATTAGACGTAAGTTTAGATGGTACTGATACTCAGAATGTCCATTTGTCTGACTCGGTGGGTGAGTTTGTGAATGATAGTTCCAAAAGAATTGAGAGACCTAAAACATCAAGCTTAAAGATCGGGTATATAAATATTCAGGGTCTGTCTAACAAGGATCTAATACTTAATGAGTTTGCGCTTGATAATAATATTGACATAATATGTGTGAGTGAGCATTGGTGCAGAGAAGCTCAAATTCAATTTTTAAAGTTGGATGATTATATTTTGTCCAATAGCTACTGTAGAACCATTCACATTAGAGGTGGTGTAGCCATATATAGAAGTAAAGTGAATGAAGTTTCGTCTGGGTTTGATACTTTAAATTTTGACTTTCTATGTAGTGAATTTGATTTTGAAGCTACAGGTGTAATTGACCGTGTTGCCAAAATAGTTATTGTCTCTTTATATAGGTCTCCAAATGGAAACCCGAATATATTTTTGGAACAGTTGGATAAATTATTTAACTTTTTACATAGGCCAGCGATGAGAAATTTTCACTTATTTGTAGGTGGCGATGTGAATTCTGTCTTTGACATGAACAGAGAAAGCTCCTTTGAACTTAAGAATTTGCTAAGACAATATAATATGATATTCACAAATTTTGAAAATACAAGAGAGAATGCTTGTTTGGATAATATTTTTACCAACTCTAGGAGTAGTGCTATCTCTAATGAAGTATTATTATTTCATTATTCAGATCATAAATTTCTGACAATACAATATCTTAAGGATGCTACTCTCAATAATAATTCTAAAACAAGAATAGTAACGTCCAGACCTGTGAATGCAAGTAAAATATATGAACTTAGAAAATCGTTGTATGATTCTAACTGGTCCAATCTGTATGACGGTAAATTATCAGCTAATGATATATTTAGTAAATTTTTCAACCGATTTATTAGACTGTTTAATTATTATATCCCAGAAAGAAAATGTAAAGTCTTTATTAATAGAGGTAAAAGAGTAAAAAAAAAACAAGAATAAAAATTGGTATAGTCCACAGTTGGGAGCCCTTAAGGAGCAACTGCTACTATTGAAGAGTATACATGATAAATTTCAAACTTTGACTACTAAATTAGCTTATGTGAACTGTAGAAATGAGTATAAAACTGCTATAAGAGAAGCAAAAAAAATCCATAATATTGACTCAATTGAAAATTCAAAAAATAAATGTAAGGCTGCATGGAATATAATAAATACAGTTGTTAAGGATTCTAAGCAGAAGGTGACTGTACACCCAGATACATTGAATAATTTTTTCATTCAATCTGTTAAAGATATCAGTGCGTCTTTGACTGGACCTAGAATTAATTCACTGGATGTACAAGCTATCAAGGGCCCTAGTTCGCCAAAATATTTTTCCTTCTGTCAAGTGCTGCCAAAGCTTGTTTTGGATATAGTTAAGCGTTTCAAGTCTTCTGATAGCGTTGACATATATGGAATGTCTGTTAATTTGTTAAAGGAAATAATTGATTGCATTATTGAGCCTCTAACCTACTGTCTAAATAAATGCTTGGAGGAAGGAGTCTTTCCTGGTGAGCTCAAAAAGGCAAGAGTGGTACCTATATATAAGAAAGGCAATAGGAGCTGTCCAGGTAGCTATAGACCTGTTTCAATTGTACCAATTTTTGCTAAAATTCTTGAAACAATAGTTTATCTGCAGCTTTCCGAACATTTTGAGCAATTCGGTTTCATGGATGAATCTCAGTTTGGTTTCAGGAAAAATAAATCTACAGTGGATGCCCTTCAGGTTATGACAAAGAAAATAATACAGACATTTGAACGGGGAAGCTTTGCTCAGGCCACTTTTTGTGACCTGAGTAAGGCTTTTGATTGTGTCGACTATAAGATTCTTCTTGAAAAATTGAGCTATTATGGAGCTGGACACATGGCTGTTAAACTTTTGGAATCATACCTAATGAACCGTAGTCAATTGGTTGCTGTTGGATGTGATGTGTCTTCCATGTTAAATGTACAATCAGGGGTGCCACAGGGCTCGGTACTTGGACCGTTCCTTTTTCTTGTTATGATTAATGACCTACCAGCCCACATAAGGTCGGAAACAGTGCTATATGCAGATGACACCACATTCTTGCATTCAAATAATGATTTAAGTAGCCTTTTAAATGATACTCAAAACACCATAGAACAGGCAGCGCTTTGGTTTAGAGCAAATGGCTTTGTTCTCAACGAGGGTAAGACTGAGCAAATGAACTTTAGTCTAAGGAATGGAGTCCCTCTCAACAATCCATCCAGTGTGAAGTTTCTAGGTATTTATATGGATCCAAAACTTTCTTGGGAGCCCCATATCAAATATGTAAGCTCTAAACTGTGCAGAGTAATTTATCTACTAAAAAGTCTTGTTAATTTGGTGCCAAAAAAATATCTAAGATCATCCTATTTTTCATTTTTCCATAGTTTAATATCATATGGCATAATTTTATGGGGTAACTCTTCTCATATAAATGACATTCTTCTTCTTCAAAAAAAAGCACTAAGGGTTATTACTGAATCGCCATTTTTAGAGCACTGTAAGCCTTTATTCCAAAGTAACAAAATCTTAACTGTAATAAATCAGTATATATATTCTGTGTTAATATATACAAAGAAAAATCTGCACAATTTCCAGATAAGAAATAATATTCATTCATTTAACACTAGATTCAATAAGCGCATATATATACCACATCATAGATTATCTAAGTCGCTAAACAGTTTTGAGGTGATAGGGCAAAAACTTTTCAATAGGCTCCCATTTTACTTACATGACTCATCCCTACACATTTTCAAAACGAAAATACACAACTGGTTGATTGAGCATCCATTTTATAGGTTGGACGAATTTTATGAATGTGACATTAAAAATTTGTGAATTTTATGTAAGAAATCATCTAATTTAAATCAATGATTTTATAACTACTTGAATATAGGACTGATATTAGAAATATGTGTATGTATGTATATCACTATACATTATGTAAATGTATATATTATTCTCATAACTTTATTCTTGACGTTGTCTGTTGCTATTGTGTTGGCCTTTTGACAATAAAATTTCATTTATTTATTTATTTATTTAATCAATTGTTAGGTCTGATGACTGTGTTTAATTTCGCGCTGATGTTTATCATTGAGTACATGAAGTATGTTCCTCTGTGCAAGCACCCTTATTCCTGGGCGTGAGGTCTACTGTTCACAGAACTACAAGTTATTAGTGCAAGTACCAGACAATGAGTATTAGTATTATTAATGGTTACGATATGCTAAGGTAATTAACAAATAATCAAAATTAATCAAACTTATCTTTGGAGGATGCCGAATACTTTGGCAATAAATAACTCACCGTTTAAGCTTGAGCAATTGACGAACACTAAGTTTGAAAACTGTATTGTCTTGATTGAAGCCTAAATCAATATATTTGGAGTCCAATAAAACTGAATCTGATAATGCTCATTGTAGAAAACTAAAAAGTTTTCAACGTGACGAAATACTAAGATAATTGAACGATCGATTGCAAATTACAAAGGCAAATTATGGCAGCTTTTGAAAAAACTGATCAAGAAGAAAAATGTCTAGAGAGAAAAATGTGAATCCTTCCGAGGTGAGGCGAAGAAAAAAAAGGCAAGCAGCAGTTCTCGGTCCGTTTGGGCATGGAATGGAGCCAAACGAGCAATTAAAGTTGGTGAGCCATTTATTTCAAAAGGTGGAACAGGAGGTGGGGGAACAGATTATGAGATGGAGGGAGAAGGGCGAAATTAACGGGGTACAAAGAAATTGTCGGCGGGGAATGGGGAGGAGAACGAAATAAACGCGAGAAAGAAAGGAAGGGGAGTTGAATTAGCGAGAGAGGAAGAAAAACTGAGATAGAGCGAGAGAGAGAGAGAGAAAAGAGAGAGTGAGTGGTTGAAAGGGTAAATTGAGCAGCATCATGATGCAGATAACAATGGAAACGTTGATGAACGTCCTCGGTTTCAAGACGTTGTTGAAGGGATAATTCCCAGTGAGAAAAGTGAGTTATCATTTTCCCTCAATTTCTCACAGCCATAAAATAATGGAGTATTAAAAGCTTCGCCATTAATATTGCTCTGCTCCATTCAAGATATGGATCATATTTTCTAATATAGGTTTATGGCTCCTTTTGATGGAGGAGAACGAAATGAGTAAAAATCGATTCACACACATCAGTCACAGCGCGTCACAGTCACAGTTCCGTCTCAGTTCAGCCACGGAAACAATAGTCACCTGACGGGTCTGCGCCGGATAAGTGTAGACAGCGTAACCGGAAACTCAGAAAATAATATATTTTACGACTGTGACGAGACGGATAGATCGGAACTGAGACGCGCCGTGACTGATGTGTGTGAATCGACTTGTAGTAATATAGATGACTAAAGCTGTGGATAAGAGAATAAAGCTTGATTCACAGAAAAATCCAAGTTAATGTCAATCAAATTCAAGCAGTAGTAAAGTAAAAACTAAATTCGTATAGCTTTTATTGGTGGGGAGACCCTTGCCGTTTGAGCTATGCTATTAGAAACATGGTAGACCTACAATTTGAGGTGGATTCCGAACCACCAGGAAGTGATTTCACAACAGATAACGAGTCTTTTTTGCTGGCCAGTCCAATCGGTCATCCTTACAGAGAGGGCCCAGAAAGCGTTGCTAATCTAATCTGATTAAAAAATTTCAGCAGCTCTTCGTCAACAATCAATTATTATTATTATTACTATTATTATAGGCTATTGTTATTATTATTTTATTATTATTATTATTTTAAAAATTAAAATTATAATGATAATAAGGAATAATCAGTGCCAAAATCAGGAACCCAAAAGTAACAAACAAGATCAATACACAAATAGGTTAAAATTAAACATGCAGCTAAATGAAATGCATTCAAAGTCAACCGAGAAAAACAAGAAAGTACCGTTTTTAAAGAGTAGGCCAGAATTCTGATGAAGCCAAATTCGTTTTTTTTTTTAATTGTTTGAAATAAATTTGATCATTAAAACTAGTTTTGGAATCTTATTATAAATAGAATTGCGGTGATTGAAATGCCTGTTAAGTGGCTCAAACTGGTAAAAGCTTCAAACGTAGAATAAATGTACATATTAGAGATTGAAAAGTGATTGGTTTTTCTCGGTTGACCTTTTCATTTCATTTAGTTTCAATTTTTATTTTATTTTAATTGTTTAATTCTACCATTCTTGTTTGTTACTTTTTGGTTCCTGACTTTGCCACTGATTATTCCTTGTTGCTCATCCCACCAGTGGCCGTGACTTGTTAGGGCCTTCAGTCAATTACAGACTTTCAATGTATGTCAGCCTATCAGAGGCACTTTTACCCTTCAGTCAATAGTAGTATTTTGTGTTTAGTATAATAATATTAAGCTACTCTGTACTTTAGTTTTAGTTTGAGATTGATAATGGTGTAACAACCGAAACTAGTATCTAACTTTCTGGTCTTACTTTGAATGCCATGTTTTCTGTAGCTTTGTGTTTTTCAAGTTTCAGTGGACTCGCTTACCGGTTTTATTTTTTCTTCCTTTTTCGCTTATCTTCTCTTTCTCCTCCTTGCTTTCCCCGTTTTTCACACCCTTTCACTCCTTTCTTATTGCCCTCTACCTGCCTATTACATGGGAAACCATAGTTGGCTAGGTATTTCTCCTCCTTTCTTTTTTTCAGCACACCCCACCATATAGCCATTTGTTTTGTATTTGTGTTTCTGTTTTGTATATTATACTATTGTACTGTTATATTGTAAATTTGTTTTCTATTGTATTTTGTGTGTGTTTGAATAAAATTTAAATTGAAATTAATTGAAACTATTTTTAATAAATGTGGTTGTGACAACTTCAAGTCTTATAGATTCATTATGGATATCTTTCACAATATCTCCTTCGCCACTACAAAAAAAGATCTCTTCATTTTCTTATTCGAATGATAGAAACAAACAAAAGTACGAATATATTCCACTTTTATGTTCTCTCAACCAATAGACGCCTGAATAAACATTGAAAAAATAACATGTTGATTTATATGCTTTTCTCAGCCTGAGGGATTCGCGTAAGGACCCCAAACAGATCTATCCAAGTCCACAAAGAGAAATTCGAGTTCAATTTCCTGCAGGAAGTTTACAAAGTTGGAATTTTGTTTATTCGGTTTCGAGACTATCTCAGTGCGCGTAATGAGGTAAGTTGTAACTTAGAGATACGACTCCAAACTTCAGTCAACTTCTAACTAGGCCTTGCAGTAATGCTTGTGAACGAAGTAAAGTAATATCTGCTTCCAGCTACAAAACTGTTACTGCTCCCAACATAATTGAATTACTCTTAATGGAAAGATCTAACTGAATTATTAATAAGAAGTTGGTTACCTCAGCCGTATGATTAGGATAATCCATTATACGAGCGAATCCTCGTTATAGTCACATAAATACTTGTAACAGTCTCTTCAAAGAATTTTTAAAATTAGGAATATTATATAAAATATAAAAGCTTTTTTAAAATAAATACTCTACTGTGTAATAGAGTTGGAGGAGTTAATATTAATTGTTTAATTCGTGGTGAAATGATCAGTAAACTAACTTGTAGAATAAAATAGTAGTTTATGCAACGATTTTATTTTGACCCTTATTAAGGCACGAGTTAGATGTAAGTTATAACACGAGCGAATGCGAGTGTTATAAATATCTCACGAGTGCTTTAATGGCCAAATAAAATCGTTGCATACACTATTTTATCTACGACCACTAGTATACATTTAATTAAAACAATTTCATTTTACCTGTGACTGTCAGAGATACCTAACCTCTCATCTCACATACGAGAAGTTATAGTAGATTGTTAGGTTAAAGCAGCTGGTGTAGCAGTTTGATCAAATCAGCTGATAGTTTCACAATATTGAATTACGATATTGATTCCATCAAAAATGCTTCTGATTGGTCCAGAACCCGTGTTATAATGTAGAACCTGTACTATAATGAGTTCATTATGCAACGGGTTTCAAAAAGCATTTCGAAAAGACAGCTGTTTTGGCATCAATTGTGAAACTGTAATGTATACATTATGACATGGTCGTAGATAAACAAAATTTTTGTAGCTCTCTTTTATAGTCTAGTGTTTATGGTATATTAATATTATAATTATTACTGTGTTTATTGCTTATGCTATAGTCTAATAAAATATGGAAGGAACAAAAATGTAAAATAAGTAATGCTGTAGTCCAGGGTTTCCCAACCGGTGGTACGCATACCACTATAGTGATACGCGGGAAGATTTCATGTGTTACGCGTCACGTGGCCTAAAAAAAAATAGTGACACAAAAAACCTGTTCTGTGATGAAGAATGGTTGTCAAGATTGGCATTATCTAGCTGACATTTTTGATAGAATCAACATGCTGAACATGAGTTTTCAGCGAGCAAATACAAAACCCTTCATAGCCAATAGCAAAATAAACTCTTCCAAGAAAAAGTTGGTAAACAGAATTTATTAATTTCGACTTCCTTTAATTGCTATTAGTTTATACTGAAGACTTCCGCAATGGCGGATATTGACAACAGTATTGAATGGCTCATGGAAATCGATGAATGCTACTGTACAAAAATATCAGTCACCACCGGGAATCGAACCACGGACCTCCCAATTGCCGGTTGAGCGCCTTGACCACTAACCTTACTAACTTAACCACTAACCACTAACCCTTAACCTAACTTGTGAAAAAGTTGGTCCTTTCAAGTTTGCAAATACAAGAGAAGAATGTCTCAACATTTTCTACTGTCATCATTTTTTGAAGAAAATTATACACCTTCAAAGCCAGATGTGTTTGTTGATATTTATAATTCTGCACTTAGAAGCTCTTCCAGAAACTTTTAATAAATATTTCTTCGAAGATTATTCCAAACTTGACTGCATCAGAAATCTTTCTGCAGGATTACCAAATGAGATGGTACTTCTGGAAAAATGTATCGATTCAACAGAAGACAGTTTCATGAGAGATATTATTAAAGAGAAATCATTAATAGACTTTTGGATCGGTTATAATCCGAGTATCCAATGCTCTTCCGGAAAGCTATGCTGTTTTTGATGCCATTTGTCACTAGTTACTTGTGTGGGAGTGGTTTTCAGATCTGTTGTATATTCAAAAAGAATAGAGGAACAAACTAACAAGTGTTTAATTAAATATAAAGTTTTATTACTTATTTAATGAAAATAAAATTAATAATGGACATGTTTCTTATAGAAAATGCTTTTATAAAAAAAAATAGTTTCAAGGGAGCTTTCTTTCAACTTATAACCCCCCCCCCCCCCCCCCCACCCGGGGCCGCCCTTGATTAAAGCAATGTGTTATTGATAGTTATCCAACCACACAGAAGTTGAAGCATCTCTGGATATTCAATTTTCGACCACAAACCCAGCAATTCAATCAACAGCGATTAATTTCCCACTGTTTTGATTCAATAAGTTTGTTTGATAGTCAAGATGGATGTTAGGGGAAGAGCACAGAGTTCGAAACAAAGTTTGGCAGTGGAGCGACGATTGTGGGTCAAGGCACTCAGTACGGATTTGCACGTGTGACGAGAAAATTCAATAATAAGGCCAGTGGTCAGCTCGTATAAAAGGTGTTAGTCAGCCTATCAGCCCGCTGCATGCATTTTTTTCACAAAATGGAACGTAAGCTACTGAAAATACGAAACATGTCGGTTCTCTTCACTCATTTAATGATAGAGTTGATTAAAAATCATACATGAAATCAATATGGAGTAGTTTGAATATGGATAAAGAATTGTTCAATATGGAAGACGATTATTTTCAATAGAACTGTTATCAGAATGAAGAAAAAAAATTATGACCAAAAACCCTGCGCACAGCCTTAAAGGGACAACACACTAGGCAGCCACTACACGTTATATTATATTTAATATTGTACAGTAGTAGTTACATGTTCTGCTGCTTATTTACAAGTTACAAATTACATGTTTAACATCTACACGTTTCATTCAAATTAATTCGCACTATGTGAATTTAGTTATTCCAGAGTTTGGGTAAAGCCATGTTGACGATAACTTCAATGCTATCCTGAACGCTCTATACATTTGCCTGCTCCAAAGGCAAGATGCTTCAGAGCAGATAGATGCATAAAATGTTCAGGTTAGCACTATTGTTATCTTTAACTCAACACTAGTTTTGCTCAAGCTCTCTATTTACAAGTTATTAATTACTCGTAAAGACAAAGTAAGGACATCAAGCCCTCTTTTACTCTTTATATAATCTATTAGAGTGTAAGACTTTTCACAGAGCGGTAGCATGTCATTCTATTTCTGATTAATTAAAGTAGAGAGCACACCCTCGGCTAACACAGGAAATGCGATCCTGGACGAGAGTCCTTGAGGGTAATCCATCAAACTAAACGACATTAAACGACCTTCCAATGAAATTCTATACAATAAACAAAAAATATACAGATACAGTAGCCTATATCAGGTTACACTATACCACATACCACTATACTCTTTGGGCTAAAGTTTTGAAGGCGAAAGGTCATTATTATATGTATAAACGCATATCACATAAGCGGTTGTATTTTTTGAAGTGGAGGAGAATTGGAGAAAGGTATAGAAAAGCAAGGAATAACTGGAAAAGTGAAGGAGAATTGAAAGAGTAAAGGGGAATTCGAAGAGCAAGAGAGAATAATAATTGGAAGAACAAGGAAGAATTGGAAAATCAAAGTGAAATTTTGAAGAACATCGAGCTCCTTGGTAGAATTCCTTTTTCTCAAAGGAGAGAATAAACCTGGAAGTGATAGCCGTGGAAAATCGAATGGAAAATCTAAACTATCGTACTTAAGCTCTAAAGAGAAGGTCAACATGGGGCATTCACCGATCCACCCTCCTTGAATATAACTATGTCACCAGTGATTCCGTGAAGTGATAGCCGTGAGCCGTAGCAGGTTTCTGTTCCATCAGATTAGATAAGCAACGCTCTCCAGGGTCCTCTCTGTAACGGTGACCGATCGGATTGGCCTGCAAAAAGACTCAGTTCTCTGTTGTAAAATCACTTCCTGGTGGTTCGGAACCCACCTAAAACTGTAGGCCCAACTCGTGATTACCATCACCGTACTAATTACTCACGCGCAGAAGGATCAGACCTGTGGGCTTCATCTTCCAAAAAAAAAATTATAATAATAATAGAATAATATAGAACAAGTGAAGGAGAAGGAGAATGAAAAAGAGAGGGATGAATAAAGAATGACAAGGAAGAGCAATGACAGATGAAAATGTTGTAACACAAAGTTAGTTGATGAAGAGAAATAAACAAAGAATAACGGGAGGAACAAGTGAAGTAGATGGTGGATGAAAAAGAGAGGGATGAATAAAGAATAAAGAGGAAGAAAAATGACTAATAAAGATGTACCAACACAGAGAAAGTTAGCTGAAGGGAGAAGCAAACAAAGAATAAGGAATAGAGTATGAGGGAGATGAAATGGTGATGGTAGAAGTGCATGAAAGCATGCTAAGCCAGTCACGAGAGTGGAAAAACTCATTAACGTAATTGGAAAATGAATGTTGACAAGCATATCATGGAGCATTGCAATCTCCAATAATTGGCCATTCTCCTCTTTGTTTTGATCCCTCTGTTGTCGGCTCTCAGAGCTTTTGTGCAAAATTCGTTATTACTAACTGAATGTTTACTGCGCCCATCTATCAGAATTTATTGATAGCAACTTCAAATTTAGGACCATTACATAGAATTAGGGCCATATTCTTATCTAAGAACGACTTGGAAAGGTTTTATTGCATTGAACATGGTCACAAGCTGACCTAACCTCGAAATGTATTTTCAAAAACTAACAAACATAATTTTCTTCTTCTTTTTTTCCGGAGGATGAAGCCCACATAGGTCTGAGACCTGTGCGTGGGTAATGAATTGGATGATGGTGATTGATGAGTTGGACCTACAGCTTTAGGTGGGTTCCGAACTACCAGGAAGTGATATTCTCTGGAACAGAGTCTTTTTTGCTGGCCAATCCAATTGATCACCCTTACAAAGAGTGCCCGGGAGTTTCGTAGCTTATCTTTGATTGAACAGATGATACCTGCTACGGCACTCAGCTATTACTATTTAATTTTTTTTTTTTTGAGGATGAAGCTCACATAGGTCTGAGACCTGTGCGTGGGTAATGAGTTGGATGATGGTGATTTATGAGTTGGACCTACAGTTTTAAGTGGGTTCCGAACCACCAGGAAGTGATTTTCAGCAGAGAACAGTGTCTTTTTTACTGGCCAATCTAATCGGTCACCGTTATAAACAGGACCTACGAGAACGCAGCTTATCTATCTGATTGAACAGATACCTGCTACGGCTCGCGGCTATCACTTCCTTTAAAATAGATGAAAAGATAAAGACAATGCACCGTATGTAAATTCACAGTTACTGTTATGTAATTATTACTCTTCCATTATCCTTCATAATAGTATCCCACTCAACGATGAGAGATTTTTCTCCAGTTCAAAATTTATAGGCTAGAATTCGATTACGATTGAGAAAATAAACATAGTTTTAATAGGCCAAATATACAGTGAAATACATTGCAATGATGCAAAAATTTGAGCCATCGACATTTGCTCAACATTTGGCAGACCCACGTTTCCGAAATAATTTTTCAGAAATAAAAAATAAAGGGCAAGCTACTTGGGAAATTAAGGATAAAAGATGTTTTGAGAATTTTTAGGAGAAAGTATTTGATGAACTTCTTCTGGCCAGACAAATTTGTGTTGAGGCACTATTATTGTGATGAGGAACTGGCAATTAACCTTTGTTACAATACTTTAATTTACTTTATGATATTAATAAATATTAAATATGTAACGATTTTAGGGTTTGTATCCCAAAATCTCTATTACAGAATATAATTATAATTTCCTTTAAAACAAATATGCAATTCTATTCATCAAATAAAATATAATTTCCTTTGAAGAAAAGTTATGTTCAGTCATGTCGATGTAGAAGGAACAGATTTATTTTCTCATTATCATTATTCTTACCACAATCTTTGAAATTGTAAGCCCTTTGAGCATGAAAAGACATTGTATTACCATTTTCTTATTATCAAGTAACAATGTAGTGTAACTGTAGTATTGTACAAAGAAAACATCGATAACTGATAGACAGAGACAGAATTACGAGCACGCATTGTCATACTACTCCTGATTATCAAGTTTATAGTTTATCCTAGTACTATTGTTGTCTGTGGAGAATATTCTCACGGGATTGCTCCTGATGAGCAAAAGAAAAAGAATAAAAAAATACTTAGCCAATCACGAGCTAGCGAGACGACGTCATCCGCTAGTTCGCACCGACGCAGAAACCAATTTTGTCATTTCTGAAAAATCAAATCAACTAGTCACTTCATTCGGAATCGTTTTGTCGTTACGACAACTTGTAGGAATTCCGATAGTAAAATGTAGAACTAACTTTTGAATATAATGTAACGTTAACTTGGGAAAAGGATGTAAAATAGTTTTTTGATAATTAATTTTTTTAATGAAATAGTTGGAATCCCATTTATTTTTTGATCAGTTTAAGTGTTATGTAGTTTCGTCATGAAGAGGATATAGTTCCACAAAATCCGCTAAAAGGTAACCAAAAAAATTTCTTATCTGTATTTGTATAACTTTGGAAAGGTAGAACCGTAAAGGTTAACAATAATTCTAGATTCAATTGAAGTAGATTTCTTTGAAACTATGATGACTGTTTACTGAATTAATTTTCTATACAAAAAAAATGTAACTTAAATTTATTTTTGACTGAGAAAATCGATTAGGATATGATAAAGTAAAAGTTCTAGTTGATCATCTTTGTTTAGCATTTTAATAAAACTTAATAAATTTTGAAACAATTAACAATTTCGATAGAATTTAAAAGCTTTTTCTTAAAAACTTAATGAACATCTAGTGAAATTATTGAGTATTGTCATCATGTGTTACTGTCCGTTTCCGGACATCTCAAACTTAGATAAACAAGAAATTATTCGGGAATTGTATTCTTTCCAAACAGCGGTGAATGTAACCGGCTAGAGCATCATGTAATCAAGGTTTCGTGGTACCCAGACTATCAAATGCAGTACCTGGAGATCACTGGGTCAAGGCTGACTATCCAGGCCTGTCCGACTTCTAGGAGATGAAGTATTATCATCGATTTCAATTCTGAGGATGAACATCCAGGATTAAATACCGAAAGTATACTACGTTCTCAGTGATATTAAGTGAAATTAACAAAAAGGTTTCGACTAGAACTTCACAGTTTTAAGGTAACCAGCGCATAAATTTTTCTACGAAAATCTTCGCATAAAGAGATGGGCCCATACTCTAATAATTCGGCGTAATCAATTTCAAAATTAAATATTTAACTAAATTAATTTGGACTGTCTTGCAAAATTATAGTATTGAAAATTTAAGTAACTAAAACATCACTTGTCCTCGTAATATAGTATGAATATGTAACATTTTAGCACTATTTTTGATATTTTGTGAAGGGTACAATTTAATTTTTTTTGGATAATATTATAACGGATTCCAACTATCACTTGTATTTTTTTGACATCACCTAGTCAAGGTATCGTATGATGAGTGCTTGCTGAACTATAATCGATAATAGGAAAGGTCTATTTTCGATTATAAATTTTATATTTTATTTTCTAGCAAATGCCGTCTCTTAAATTTTTCAAAATTAACTTTCTTTATAGACGAGCATTTCAACTGCGCCACTCTGCTGTTAAAATTGAAATTAATAAAACAAAAAGGTGACGTTTTCAATTGCGCACGCGCTACTTTAAAAATTTTGTTTGTCTGAAAATAGGCTTCAAAATTAAAAATTAAAAGGTGTAAAAATTCAACTACGCCGTCTCTGACTTAAAATTTTTTTTTAACTGAAAACTAACCTTAAAGTAGGAAACGCAAAAGTACTCATCTCACGAGACAATGACAGGAGAGGTTATATGGGTCGATAATCTGACAATCAAGATAACATAGTTAAACGTAGAATTTAGTGTGTTTGAAACTTGAATTTGACTTATATGTAACCGTAAAATGACATAAGATTTGAACAAAAAAAAGTGGTTTGAATAGAGAATGCAAGATTTTCGTAAATAGGCCGAACTCAATATAGGTTAGCTTAACGTATACATGAATCCCGTATCACCAAGTAAACAAGCGTCACCTCACACGATGGAAAGTAAGACGATCAATTATTGGGAAACCAGGAAAGAGGTACATAGTGTATTCAATTTTGATTTAATACCTAGTGCTAAATTCAATCCTAATTATATCAGTAAAGAATGTTTAGTGTTTGAACTTGAAACTCTCGGCATTCCGCCGGAGACGTTATCAGAGTATGACTTAGACACATTGCGTGCTAAATACAGAACAATTGTGAGCGCGCCCGATCCCAAGATATCTCGTATTATCTATAATGATGAAAGTAGTAAGGTTGCCTTATCTAAAATTGAACACCAATTGAAAAAAGAAGCCGAATATTTGTCTGGCGTTCCTTGTCAAGTTAATGTGGATAGAAGTGCTAGTATCAAAAAAGGAATCAGTATATTTTTTCATATTTTGAACCGTATAACCCAATTACTCACGTATGCTAAGGAGACTAGCGATCAGGAATTGATTAAGGGGTTGGAAAATTCGATAGTGTCGGCTCAAGCCGTGTTCACCCAGCTAATTGACTTAAAACCATTTCTTAGAAGTAGGGCCACTTCGCCAGCGGGTGACAATTTTGAAACACCGAATTTTGTACCCCCTAGTATTCAAGTACACGATACGGAAAAGGCGAGTAGTTCCGGAATTGTCAATCCAATAGGACAACCCAAATTAAGTTTGGACATTGAAAAGGCTCAAAGAAATTTAGGAGTAAGACTACCTATGTCAAACGTGGTTACTGTTGTTGAGGATAACAGTATGTTTCAATATGTCGATAAGCGTAATTCAGATATTAATCGAGAGCCGGTTACTACTAGATTTCTTAACCCTCAAATGAATCTTCAAAACAATAGATTTTCCGTAGCTCCTGGACATACATCGAGCGTGCACCAAACATCTTATTCCGCACTTAGCAACATTTTCACTAAATTATCTAACCCTATTGAAAATTTAATTAAAGAATTGCCTATTACCGATGGACTTTCTGTCGATAATTTACTTAAATTTATTAGCGTTTCTTTGAAGATCAAAGAACGAGGCAATATTTCAGACCAACAACTTTTCAATTTAATTCACAGTTCGACAATCGGACCTTTGTCCGAACGACTAAATTTAGCAATAAATCTTAGCAGTTCTTTTGATGACTTTCACCATGATATCCTGACCTATTTCATTCCGACGAGACTAATCTCCGTTATCGAACGCGAACAGTATGGGCGTCTACAA
This sequence comes from Conomelus anceps, assembly GCA_948455865.1. NCBI lineage: Eukaryota > Metazoa > Arthropoda > Insecta > Hemiptera > Delphacidae > Conomelus > Conomelus anceps. Next base: position 5,487,102 of record OX418226.1, on the reverse strand, counting down.
CAGATAGGGGAACCTCTAGCAGCCTACTTAGTAGCCATTAAAGATGCGGCCAAATTATTAAGATTAAATAAGTCCGAGGAAGAAATAGTTTCAACTATTTGTTCCGGCCTGAATCCCGAAGAAAGGTCAAGATTAGTCTTTCAATTTCGACCTAGAAATTTTAGGGACCTAAATGATTTGTGTGTCCAGTCTCAAAACATTCAATTTGCAGACATAGAAAGAAATCGAGTTGAAACTATGCCTATTAGAAAAGAAACAAGACCATGGAATGAAACGGGTACAGTGCCTAAGAAATGTTATCACTGTCAAAAGGTAGGCCATATAGCTAAAGAATGTAGATCAAACCCTAATAGTACAAATTTTCGCGGAAATACCTTTAGAAATGATAATCAAAATTCGAAACCTAATAATGTTACTAGAAATTTGAGCACAGTAAAATGCTTCAAATGCCAAAAATTAGGTCATTACGCTAATGATTGCAATAATAAAAAAGTATGACTATCTTTCGAAAACAAAAGAGTCAATTTTGCAAAAAACAAATCACAAAATTTTATTAGTAAATCGGAGGCTAATAAAAACCATTTCGTAAATTCACTAAAACCTGTTGCCCTTCGTAAAAAATATGAAGCCCAGTTTTCCAAAAATAAAGAATCAGTAAGTAAACGTAAATTAAATAATATTTCAAAAAGAAAAATTAGGAAACCTTTCAATAGATTAAAAACTAAAGCCTTAACTAATAAGGTAATACCTTTCGTAAGTTGTGAATTAGGAAATAATACAATAAATTCTCTAGCTTTAATTGATTCTGGGGCTTCCCAGAGTATAATTTCTAAAAATACTTTTGATAAATTGTTAATTGAAAATCCTGACCTCCATGTAGTGAAGGAAAATTTTAATTGTGTGACCGCCAATAAACAACGACTTGAATTAAAAGAAATAATATTAATAAAAATAAAAATCGAAAATTTCAGTTGGAAATTTCGTTTTTACGTTTGTGAAAATCTTTCGGTGCCTATCATCCTTGGGTGTGATTTCATTCACCACACACAATTAGTAGTAGACTTATTTAATAAAAGATATTACTTCAATTTTCGGCCTCAATTTAAATTCTCTTTCGAAAACAACTTGAAAACCGAATCACTTAAAATTCAGAATAAAATCAGTGCGGATGACACTAAAGAGGAGTTAACTGTTTCTCAAAAAGGTAAACTAGATAAATTATTAAATACTTTCAATGATGTTCTTACAGATCGTCTCGGTAGAACAAATTTAGTAGAATATAAAATTCGTTTAACTTCTCACGAACCGGTAAGAAAAAGCCCATATCAATTAAATCCTATGAAAATGGAAATTTTGGAAGACAAAATAAAAACTATGCTTGAACAAGGAATTATCCAACGGTCAACCTCAAGCTATGCTAGCCCATGTTTCTTAGTCGCGAAGAAGGACGGGGGGCAAAGATTGGTCGTGGATTACAGAGCCCTAAATAAAAAGATAGCCTTAGATTCGACTCCTCTCCCAAATTTGGAAAATATTTTTCATTGGTTTCATGGCGCTACATATTTTTCGGTATTGGACTTGAACCAGGCCTATTATCAAATGCCCTTGGCAGAAGAATGTAAACATCTAACAACTTTCTGTACAAGTAGAAATACTTTCATGTTCAATTCCGTTCCGTTTGGAATAAGCATTGGAGCTCAAGCATTAACATCAGTCTTAGACAACCTTTTCGAGGATATTAAATTCAAATTTGTGTTAAATTATCTCGACGATATTGTGATTTATTCCAAAAACTTTGAGTCTCATCTCGAACACATAGAGGTAGTTTTAACAAGGCTTAAAAATGCAGGCTTCACTGTCAAACCTGAAAAAACTAATTTTGCTAAAAGACAAATTTCCTTTCTTGGCAACCTAGTTGACAAAAATGGTATCACTATCGACCCTAATCGTACGAATTCGATTAAGGAATTCCCTAAACCAAAAAATGCTAAGGCCATAGCCAGATTTATCGGCATGTGCGGATATTTTCATAAATATATTCAAAATTATGCAGAAATTGCTGCACCTTTAAATGATCTAAGAAAGAAAAATACTAAATTTGTTTGGGAAGATAAACATGAAAAAGCATTTCAGAAATTAAAGTATGCCATCATGAACCCGCCAGTTTTAAAAACAGCTGATTTTTCAAAAAGGTTTGTTCTACAGACAGACGGGAGTTCTACTGCGGTCGCCGCAATTTTGTCACAAGAAGTAGATGGAATTTTGCAGCCCATAGCATATGCTTCTAAAAAACTGACTCAGCAAGAATGCCGGTATTCTACTTATGAGATTGAATGTTATGCTGCAATTTTCGCCATGGAAAAATTCAAATTGTACCTCCAACATGCTAAATTTCTTTTGTTGACCGATAACAGTGCCTTATCATGGATTTTGAAACAAGATAACAAGGTAGGTCGTTTAAGTCGCTGGATATTAAGACTTTTATCTTTCCAGTTCGATGTAAAACACATTCCAGGCAAGTTAAATGTAACCGCCGATTGTTTATCCAGGATGTTTCAGGATGAAATAAGTCAAGAAGAACAAAAATTGATCGAAACTGAATTTGAAAATGAAAATCTTTTAAATTTCGTAAATAACCTAAAAATTACTGATTTCCCACTCGTTTTTACCGACATCAAAATTCATCAAAAAAAGGACCCATTTATTTCGAATATAATGAATAAAATTTCTAACAATGAAAATCAGTTCCCTTATAGCATCTTTAAAGATGTGCTAGTGATAAAAATAAGAAATCAAGAAAAATTAAGAATTGTTTTGCCTAAAATTCTAATTCCACTAGTGTTTAAATATTACCATGATTCCGCTATTGGAGGACACTTAGGTGTCAGCAAAACTACTGCTAAAATTTTTGAAAATTTCTATTGGCCAAAAATGAAAAAAGATATTCATTATCTTGTTCAATCTTGTGCTCCATGTGGACTAAGTAAACCCGCTCAAAAAACTAATTTTGGTTTCCTTTCCTCAAAGGTTCAACAAAAACCCATGGAAATGTTCCATATCGATACAGTAGGTCCATTAGTTCGTTCCACACAAGGAAATATGTATATATTTACTTGTATTGACGTGTTTTCAAAATTTTCGTGGTTAATACCACTTCGTAAAACTACGTCGGATTCAGTTATTAAAGCTCTAAAAACTATTTTCGTAAATTTTTCCACCCCTAAGACGGTAATTTCCGATAACCACTCTATTTTTACGTCTTCAAAATTTAAAAATTTCCTTTTTGAAAATTCCATAAAGGCGGCTAACACTAGCCCTTACTACCCTCAAGCTAATCAAGTAGAAAGGCTACACCGAAACTTAAGGAGTGCCCTCACTGCTTTTCATTCTAACAGCCAAACCCGCTGGGACAAGACGTTAAATTGGTTGCCACTGGCGTTTAATCTAGCAAAGCACGAAAGCATAAATGCAACTCCTTTCAGTATTATGTTCAGATACGAAGCGAATCACCCCTTGTCAAACGCTTGGAACATTTCTGAATTGTTACCAAACAAGAGCGGTGACGACACAATGAAGATATGGAAAGAGGCGAGAGATAGTCTCACAAAAGCGCATAATAAACGTAAACTAAACTACGACAAACATCGACGCGAGGTCCCATTCAAAACAGATGATTTTGTTTGGACCCGTACCCATATTTTGAGCGACAAAATAAAAAAGATATGTAAAAAATTAAGTCCGCGTTGGGCAGGACCTTTCAAAATCGGGCGATTTCTCACGGACGTCACCGTAGAATTAATAGATCCCGACAGTGAGGATGTTATTCACAAAACACATGTGTCTCAACTTAAGAAATTCTTTCCGCGAGAAAGCGAAGAAGAAGAAGATGATGGAGAAGAAGAGTAAGAATTGTTGTTTACTAAATACAGCGATCAGCTGTGCATAATAACACAACGACCGAGCAAGGCTATGAGTTCGCTAAGTAAGTCAACCGAGGGTCGCTACACTCGTAGCAGTAGACCGCTCCGTAAGCTAGACTAATCTGAGGAAGCTCCCTTTGCAACGTTCCGTTGCCTTGACACACGCAACGCGTTTCATAACAGCAACACACTGTTGTATATGCTATGGTGGCAGAACGTGGTTTGTTTACAATTTAGAACTGGTGAGGCGCGCCACCATCTAAACTTGTCAAACCTACCTTTAATTAATAAAATAGTAATCTTTTAAAGATATATTAGTAAGTAATAAAATAATTTTTGACTCTGAAATTTGAAATTTCTGAGAATGTATAGGAAATATTCTAGAATATCCATAAATAATTAACCTTGTATGTGAAACTAAACTTGTAATGTAGTTGATTAATCTATTTAACGATGAAATTAGATAAATATTCCCTTATGTAAATGAAACTTATCAACTTAGTGTAATTATTATAAATTTGAACTTAAGAAGGAACTTAGATTTTTTTTTGAAGTGAAAGAATTTTTTTGATTAGATGATAGACAACTACACTTGATGTTCTCTTATCAAGTAGATGCTCTTATACTGATGCACCTTTAATTCTCGTTTTAGTTTTCATCGTTTGAGATCAAAAATTATCTAGATAAACCTTTTTTTACTGTAAGCTACGATTGTGGACGCATATGACTAGCATACCTATTACCTTTTTTTAGTACTGGATGATTTGCACTTCTGTTGAAGTACACCAGATTGTAGTTGTAGTTGGCCACTCAATGATAGTCGAATGTACAAAAATTTTTTTTTATGGAAATTGCTGGAAGAACTTTAAATTTAGTAAATTTTGGATTACTCTTGGACTTGATTTATTAGACAGCACTTAGAATTTATTTTGTTGTGCATCACTTGAAGTTTCGTTAGAATGCCTTGAATCTAAATCGACTTGTGGTTTTTCAAGACATTTTGACTTAATAAGTTGATGATAACACAACTAGACTTTGGTTACTAGTCAACTTAGAAAATTTTATTATTAGTTATGTTTTGGTACCTTATTTCTAAATTTTTTTTTGCATCATATAGGATATTTTCAGATGTTGATATACAAATTTGTCATGGTATTGTAATTGTAACTGATTGTATTGTAAACTTTAGGCATGTTTCACATTAGAAGAAGGGGGAGTATGTAACGATTTTAGGGTTTGTATCCCAAAATCTCTATTACAGAATATAATTAAAATTTCCTTTAAAACAAATATGCAATTCTATTCATCAAATAAAATATAATTTCCTTTGAAGAAAAGTTATGTTCAGTCATGTCGATGTAGAAGGAACAGATTTATTTTCTCATTATCATTATTCTTACCACAATCTTTGAAATTGTAAGCCCTTTGAGCATGAAAAGACATTGTATTACCATTTTCTTATTATCAAGTAACAATGTAGTGTAACTGTAGTATTGTACAAAGAAAACATCGATAACTGATAGACAGAGACAGAATTACGAGCACACATTGTCATACTACTCCTGATTATCAAGTTTATAGTTTATCCTAGTACTATTGTTGTCTGTGGAGAATATTCTCACGGGATTGCTCCTGATGAGCAAAAGAAAAAGAATAAAAAAATACTTAGCCAATCACGAGCTAGCGAGACGACGTCATCCGCTAGTTCGCACCGACGCAGAAACCAATTTTGTCATTTCTGAAAAATCAAATCAACTAGTCACTTCATTCGGAATCGTTTTGTCGTTACGACAACTTGTAGGAATTCCGATAGTAAAATGTAGAACTAACTTTTGAATATAATGTAACGTTAACTTGGGAAAAGGATGTAAAATAGTTTTTTGATAATTAATTTTTTTAATGAAATAGTTGGAATCCCATTTATTTTTTGATCAGTTTAAGTGTTATGTAGTTTCGTCATGAAGAGGATATAGTTCCACAAAATCCGCTAAAAGGTAACCAAAAAAATTTCTTATCTGTATTTGTATAACTTTGGAAAGGTAGAACCGTAAAGGTTAACAATAATTCTAGATTCAATTGAAGTAGATTTCTTTGAAACTATGATGACTGTTTACTGAATTAATTTTCTATACAAAAAAAATGTAACTTAAATTTATTTTTGACTGAGAAAATCGATTAGGATATGATAAAGTAAAAGTTCTAGTTGATCATCTTTGTTTAGCATTTTAATAAAACTTAATAAATTTTGAAACAATTAACAATTTCGATAGAATTTAAAAGCTTTTTCTTAAAAACTTAATGAACATCTAGTGAAATTATTGAGTATTGTCATCATGTGTTACTGTCCGTTTCCGGACATCTCAAACTTAGATAAACAAGAAATTATTCGGGAATTGTATTCTTTCCAAACAGCGGTGAATGTAACCGGCTAGAGCATCATGTAATCAAGGTTTCGTGGTACCCAGACTATCAAATGCAGTACCTGGAGATCACTGGGTCAAGGCTGACTATCCAGGCCTGTCCGACTTCTAGGAGATGAAGTATTATCATCGATTTCAATTCTGAGGATGAACATCCAGGATTAAATACCGAAAGTATACTACGTTCTCAGTGATATTAAGTGAAATTAACAAAAAGGTTTCGACTAGAACTTCACAGTTTTAAGGTAACCAGCGCATAAATTTTTCTACGAAAATCTTCGCATAAAGAGATGGGCCCATACTCTAATAATTCGGCGTAATCAATTTCAAAATTAAATATTTAACTAAATTAATTTGGACTGTCTTGCAAAATTATAGTATTGAAAATTTAAGTAACTAAAACATCACTTGTCCTCGTAATATAGTATGAATATGTAACATTTTAGCACTATTTTTGATATTTTGTGAAGGGTACAATTTAATTTTTTTTGGATAATATTATAACGGATTCCAACTATCACTTGTATTTTTTTGACATCACCTAGTCAAGGTATCGTATGATGAGTGCTTGCTGAACTATAATCGATAATAGGAAAGGTCTATTTTCGATTATAAATTTTATATTTTATTTTCTAGCAAATGCCGTCTCTTAAATTTTTCAAAATTAACTTTCTTTATAGACGAGCATTTCAAATATTAATACATTAAAACTTTGTTTCTCTTTCTGAAAATTCTGATCCACCTGAGACCCTAAACAATAGGCCGATACAGCTAACTGCCTGAATAGAATTCCTGTAACTGATAGATTGTTGTAGTATTAACCGCATGTATACATATAGTTGAGTAGATATAGATATAGAATTAAAATTACTTAAATATAGCTGTGTTGGAATGTGGCATGCCAACTAATTTATTAACCACTATTCTCTTCTGATAATAAAATATATATGAAAAAAGCGCTCATTGACTGTTCTCAAATTAAATTGTAATTTAAATTCAGAAATTTGATAAATAATTAATAGAGATTTTCAAGCTAAGACACTTATTTCTATGTGATAATATATTGATTACAAATTTCAAAAATTACTTGTCTAAATAGCCTCATGTAATTAATTTGTTGTTACGAGCTCTTAGGATACCCATATTTGTAATAAATTGTTGTAGGTTGAATTCTGATTCAGTTTAACTGAAAAAGGTGATCAGCGAAAATTTATTTTTCATTATTGTAACATAATGAAGAATACTTTTGAACTTATGAATCAATTATAAATAATTTATGTAAGCTTTATTCTAGTCACTGACTTGAAATCTTGTTTCAATTTTAAAAACTGCTGACTATTTATTTGTATAAATAATAATGCTTTTATTGCTCTCAGTTGTTCCATTATGTACCTTATTTTATATTATAAAATACCAATTTTAATATACTGTATTTCATGTATTTGTATTCATGCAATATTTATTTATAATAATTATGCAGATGAAGGTGTTAAAATAGGTTAAGAGTCAAAGCTACTACTACTAACAATTTTCATTCATTCATGATTCACTTAATTATTATGTATTATTCTAATAGATGAATTAATAGAGATTTTAAAGCTATATGACACTCATTTCTATGTAATAATATATTGATTACAAATTACAAAAACATGACCTCATGTGATCATTTCAGAATCTTGTAATTATCTTCCAGAAATGTTCATTTTATTTTATTTATTCTGGTATTAATTATTAATAACTTTGAAAATTGTTATTGATTATATCAATTGTATTTCAGAGACTCATTTCTTACAACATCATCAAAGATATCTTTCAAATAAACATCATGGGGAGCCATAATTCGAAAATGCTGTGAATAAAAGTTTAAATCACACACATACAAACAGAGCAATAACACAACAGTAATTTTAAATTCACACTTAAATCCTATCTTCCATTATTGTAAGCTGGACCTGACTTTGGGCGTGGCAAGGGTAGTGATAGTAGGGGGAGGTATGGTGTTGGCAAGAGTACTATATAAGAGGAAGCAACCTTAGGCTCTCTCTCTCTCTCTTTTGAATTGTGAGCTGTGACAAGGAGGTGACCGCAGTGTGTAAGAGGTATCAGATTCAACATCTCAGAGGGAGTTGACTGGTAAAAGCCTTTAACATAGTTATTTTTTATTCTATTAATTTTTCTACTTACTATTTTTTTTTGCCACACTACCCCTAGTGCCCCAAATAACCTATTAAATTTTGCTAAATTATTTTTATTTATTTTTATTCTATTTTTTTTTCTACTTACCATTTTTTCTGCCACACTATCCCTAGTACCCTGAATAGCCTATTAAATTCTGTGCCCCAAATAGCCTATTAAATGTTTTTTGCCAAAACATCAATTGTAGACACAGTTTCAATTCCTTTTACTTCTTTGAAGTTTCTTCTGTTCTGTTTTCAAATAATATAATTTTTTTATCTCTCACTTTCATTCTCCAAACGCATAACACATTTTTTTATTTTGTGAGGCTACCCGTCTTAGTCTTCTTTATTTGTGAACTTGCAAAGTTTATTTTGTAGTTTAAATTAAAGTTTTTTGTCATTTTAATTTGAATAAAGTCTTTTGTAATTTAATTTTGAAGAATTCAGTATTTTAGTGTCATAACTTTTGAAGAGTTAATCAGTTTATTTTTATCATTTCCATTTTTTTATTATTGTGAATAAAGTTTAAGTTAAATTTTTCTGTACTTCTTACTTGATCTCTCCCTTATCTGCGTCCCTAAGTCCGCTGTACTTTCATTTAGTTTTATTACCATATTTGATTTCTCTGTGTGTGACAGTGTGATTACTGATTTGTGTTCAAGTGGACAAGAGGAGTTATGAACCTTTGCTAGCTTCCCCCCATTTGAATACAAAATAGTGTCATTACTGATAGTGTTTGATTGCTGACGCAGGTAACGACCTGTAACGGCCAGTAACTGAACACTTAGGCTTGAGGTGCATTTTTTGTGTGTTATTAATATTCCGTTGTGTACTATTAGTGTGAACATTACACTAGTGCAACAGAAATTATTCACTTATGAATCTCAAAGAGATTGAATAGCGCCGGGCAAAACGTTAAAAAAGGGTAGGGAAATTAGAATTATCCTCTATATAAATAATTGAATCGTCACTAAGAAAAGTGCATCAATTTATATCTACAACAGTGATAGAACGGAAATAAAATTCTCTCTTGCTCATAATTATTAAAAAAAACTTCTGAGAACATACACTGACAACTACAGTGTTGTTTTACAAATAGTGATCATATCTTCGTAAATATGGACGGGATTCTATCACCAATCAGGAAAAATCTCAAGCTATGTGACTTTTACTTTTTCTAAGGAAAAAGAGAAGGAAATTCATAACCGAAACCCGAAGGTTTGGAAAGGTTGAGACAAGATGCGTTCTCCAGTTTGGCAAGCTTCTACAGCAATATGAAGTTTGTACGAGCTCTGAATAAAGAATGCTTTACTTAATGTACGTCGTGCATGCTCCAGGTTTCTTAGTATGAGATAATTTGTGTGACAAAGACAATGAATGAGATGTGAGAGCATATGATGAATTTAATTTAAGAGATAGGCATGGTGGAAGCATTCGTGAGAGAAGAGTACCGATTACTTATTCAAGGGAGTGAGAAAATCCATTAGGATGCTCAGAAAAGTGGCCTCGGATGAGAATGTCAACTTTCTGCAAGCTACGCTCGACTGGCTCGGGGTTACGAAAAAGTCTGTTTTCTCCATTGCCACTTGGAGTTATGCGGTAAAAGCTATTTCTAAGTTTTTCACTCTGAAATGCATAAAATGTACTGTGCACTGGATAGAAGCTTGAAAATGTGGACTGTGAATTTATTGTGGATGTGGATAAAGAAATGAAGATGCATGTGACGTACCTCTGTGGTAGGAATTAATTTTTTTTGAAGGATGAAGCCCACATAGGTCGGATAATAAATAATTATTTATTAATACCATGAATTGAATGATGGTAATTAATGAGTTGGACCTACAGTTTTAGGTGAATTCCGAACCACCTAAGTGATTTTACAGCAATTTTTTTTTGCTTGCCAATCCAATCGGTCACCTTACAAAGAGCGCCCAGGAGTTTCGTAGCTTATCTCTGATTGAACAGATACCTGCTACGGCACTCGGCTATCACTTCCCCATAATTGAGTATAGGAATAGGAAGTAGAAATAAACCAGTCTTTATCCAAATAAGTTATTTCAATGGTAGACTTTAAATGATTTCAGGAATTAATCTTTCTGCTCTTATTTTAAAATAAAATTGATGTATGATATCGAAGGTATTCCTCGTTTATCAAGATATAAAAAATCATTTTCAACCTTTTAAGGCTGTGCGTAGGGTTTTTGGACATAATTTTTTTTCGAAATATCTTGTATTTGATATTATTAAGGTATTGGAATGCTATCAATCTCCAGTTTCTCATAAATTGGATTGCATCTTTGAGTTATGCGTTTAAGGCTCAAAAATCGATTTTTTTTTTAATTATAAAATAATTTTGTCAGACCTACAAACGGAGGTTTGATGGATTCAGTTACTAGTACAAATAGTTTCTTTGGTTTTTATTGCTTTTTTCCTCTTCTGGGATATGTGCCAACATTTTTACAAGAAACTAGTTATAAATGTTTTATTATACATTTTCTGAATTCTAGAGTTATTATTCTACAGACCAGAAATGCAAGAGCAAAATAATGATGTCTGAGCATAAACTTCCTATGAAGACCAGAGACAGGCACTCTGTTTGTCTGCACAATCCTAAATACAAAAGTGAACACAGTTACTTTGTTGACTTGAAGTTGATGAATCATTTCATCCGTTCACGAACATCAGCCAATAAGAAAACAAGCCCAGTGCTCATCAGAAATGATTGAGCATCCTAGAACAGAGATGACAGATTCTCTTTGAAACTCCATGCATTTCTACTTCTTATTTCATGGTAAACAGGAATGGAATCGGCAATAAGAAGGGTTTTGATTTATGAATTATTGTGTTCTCGAATTTTGGGGAGGTCTGGAAAGAGATCTGTTTATATTATTGTTTATTGCTTGACTAAAGGGAGATAACTCATTAATACTTGCTAAAAGTACAGCTATAAATGCGAGTTTTTGGAAGAGAAGGAGAAACGATATTCGGCGCTTTCGACCGGTTGTGAAGTCGGACCTCCATGAATTCGATTACATTTTGTTGAGGGGAATACTCTTCAATTATTTCTGCTATCAGAATTCAAAAAGTGCCGTTATAAAGTCGAGTTTTTGATAGAGAGAGAGACAGAAGATATTCGGCGTTTTCGGCCGGTTGTGTAGTCGGACCTCGATAAATTCTATCACATTTTTTTTATAGAGAGAAATAGAAGATATTCAGCGTTTTCGACCGGTTGTATAGTCAAACCTCGATGAATTTGAACAAATTCTGTCGAGGTGAATGTCCTTCAACTATTTTTAACATCAGAATTCGAAAAGTGCCGTTATAAAGGCGAGTTTTTGATAGAGAGAGACAGAAAGTATTCGGCGTTTTCGGCCAGTTGTGTAGTCGGACCTCCATGAATTCGATCACAATTTGTCAACAGGAATGCTCTTCAACTATTATAGTAGTTGGTAATGGATGTTTTGCGAACCATTTAATGTGTACTGTGGTTTGTTATGACATTCTGCTATTCAGAATTAATTGTGGAAGCTTCAAATAAACCCCCGGTAATTTGAACCAAAGGAAGCCGTGGTGGACAAAAATTGGCACAAAGCTGGATATTTGTAATCCATTTCAGGCATCCCAGAAGAAACTCCACAAAGTTCGCGAAAAGATTCGGTTTGTGCATAACTTTTGGGGGGCAAAAAAACCCAATTCGTTTTTTTTTCAATTTTTGACTTATTGTTTATAACTTATGAAACATGGTTACTGTCCTATAGCGCTATACAGTAATTCAGGCTTTTTTGCACATCTTTGAAACAAATTGGCAAAATTTTCAAATTGATGACTTTTCTGAAAGTAAATTCAATTATCTGAAACTTTTCCAAATAACTTTTTTGTGTTGTAGTGAGCATTTACAAGTAAAACGCATCGAAACATGGAGGTGACTCATTTTTCACAGAGTGGATTGGAAATACCTGATTTTTGAAAATTTATTGTGAATGAAAAAATTAAAAAATATTTTTGCAGGTTCTGAATTTTATTCTGAATATCATTAATGTCACTCTAACATCTCATTAGTCAATCCAAAAGAAATTGAGAACTCATTAGAACTAAGCAAGTTGAAAATTAGTGTCCTTTCCACAGTAAATTCAGCCGCATCATCAACATATCATTCAGCACTTTGTATTAACGAGAATATTATTACGGGCATGTATCATGTTCTAATTACACTTTAACATGCATGGTCACGGACTGTGCAATATACAATATGGCACAAAAGGCAGTGAGTGATAGCCCAGTCAATAAGGACTAAAAACCGCCTCCATGCGAAACTAATTAGGGGAAAGCTGGATTTTTCCCTGATGCTAGACAATGATAAGAAGGGAAATTTTACCAAAAGTCCCCACTTTTCCCCAGATAGGGCTTGGCCCAAGAAATGTCCACACGAAATTTGGCGCACCTACGTATCATGCAGAGCGAGTAATCAACCAAGAAAAAAATATCAATCTTTTAAAAATGCTTATATCTCCTGAAGGAGAGCGAATTTCTTTAATTTGATTACATATTTTTGAAGGTCTTTACAAGGACTATCAACAACCTCAGTATGAGCATTTTTTAATATTTGAAGAGTTTTGCAGAAAGCCATCAGGCGTTTTTCTAGCCAAAACATAAAATTCTCTAAAATTTTGTTGATATTTGGTACACAGATAGTGCTTGGCCCGAAGAATGTCAATACCAAATTTGGCGCACCTAGCTACCATACAAGACTTGTAATCAACCTGGAAAAAATAATTCTTTTAAAAAATTGCTCATAAGTCCTGAAGAAGAACGAATTTTTTCAATTTGATTAGGCTACATATTTTTCAGGTCTCTTCAAGTAGCCTACTATCAAATACCAGGGTATGATCTTTTTCAAATATTTGAAGATTTTTGCAAAAAACCATGGGCGTTTTACATAAATCGGGCGTTTTTTTTTTTTTTTTTAGGCAGAACATAAATTTCACTCAGATTTGGTTGATATTTGGGAAACAGATAGAGCTTGGCCCAATAAATGTCCACAAATAAATTTGGCGCCACTACCTAACACACAAGGCGAGTAATCAACCTACAAAAAAATATTATATATTAAAAACTGCTCATATCTCCTGAAGGAGAGCGAATTTGATTACAAACATTTGAAGGTCTCTTCAAGTAGTATCAACCACCACAGTATGAGAATTTTCAAATTTGTGGAGATTTTTGAAAAAAAACAATGGACGTTTTTCGTCGGGCGTTTTACATCGGGCGTTTTTCTAGGGAAAACATAAAATTCTCTCAAATTTTGTTTATATTCGGGATACAGATAGGGTTCGCCCCGAGGAATGTCCACACCAAATCTGGCGCACCTGCCCATCATACAGAGCTACAGGGCTAGTAATCAACATAGAGAAATAAGGTAACTCATTTTAAAATGCTCATAACTCCTGAAGGAGAGCGAATTTTTCCAATTCAATTACATATTTTTGAAGGTCTCTTTAAGTACCATCAACCAGCACAGTATGATCATTCTTCAATATTTGAAGATTTTTGCAAAAAACATCGTGTCTTTTTTTGTGAAAAACATAAAATTCTCACACATTTTGTTGATATTTGATATTCAGATGGGGCACGGCCAGAGGAATGTCCACACCAAATTTGGCCATAAAAGCAAATAATATTTTATATTTACTTTTGTTGGTAAATTCTACCTCTTGCCTTCAAATTCAATAGTAAATAAATAATATTTTTTCTCACTTTGACTAAAGCAAAAGTGAGTAAAAATATTATTTATTCTCAATCAAAATTGACTGCAAGTCGTTGAATTTACAATAAAAAGTTGATATTAACAACGCAGATCGTTATGGAACATGGAATCCAATAAATTATATTTATTATTCCATATACTCCAGACGTTTCACTTTCAAATACTCTGTTATTTTTTTTAATATGTATAATATAAGTCCCATGAATCTTACAAACTTTTCTGCAATCGTCTTCGCAGCTCTTCATTTTTAACAGAACCATAAATCGGTAGCATTCTCCGATCCGCACCCAACATTGCAGAGCAGTTGCCCTTAGAAACAGCAAAAGCGTTACATAAATAAATTATCGGTCCGTTGAGGTGAGATAGAGGACACCCGAGGGATAATTCTCTCACTCCATTCCAGTTTCTCCTTTGTTTCTATGGCATCTGACACTAAGGATGGCTGGCTGACAGTTCTACTGCTGCCTAGGCCGTCATTGTTCATGAATTTTTAAAAAGGTAGGGGCAAGAACAGCGCCTGAACTGCTTTTTTGAAGGATAGTCTAAGGTAATGCTTTTTGAATCAGAAAGCATCATAAAATCTGAACATGCAACACTTATAAAATCTTAATGGTAGAAGAAGAACTGAAGAACTGAAGAGCGTATGAGTTTTCTTGTAAAGCATACCTTTTGTTAGTATCAAAATACATACAGAATACATAAAGAGTTGTAAATTTAGATTTATTATTTAAAAATTTGTAAATAAAGCAGAAGTAGGCAATGCCAGTTGTATCATTACTTGATTGTGTTTTGTGTTATATATAAATAAATGAATGAATCTTTTTTTTTGAGGATGAAGCCCACATAGGTCTGAGACCTGTGCGTGGGTAATGAGTTGGATGATGGTGATTGATGAGTTGGACCTACAGTTTTAGGTGGGTTCCGAACCACCGGAAAGTGATTTTACAGCAGAGAACAGAACCTTTTTTGCTGGCCAATCTAATCGGTCACCGTTACAAACAGGACCTACGAGAACGCAGCTTATCTTTATCTGATCGAACAGATACCTACTACGGCTCGCGGCTATCACTTCCCTGGTAATATTACATCTCAATATAGTTTTTTCTATAAATATGAGCTTCACAACATTTTGCCATTGAAATTTCAACATCAAAACTAATAATTATAGACTTTTATAACCGTTTATATAATTTATGAAATAATAAATAAACAATTTTAATTATTAAAATTGACAATGAAAATTCTTTAAATCGAAAAATACCATAAAATCTGGGTATGCATATTACAACTGGGATTTTAAACTATCAGAATATCTATACGGTAACGTGAATGAATTTTCTTGTTTAAACTATCTATTTCATAGTCTTGTTATACGTTTATTTCATAGATGAAGGCCAGGAAAAATTAAGCTCCTGAATTCCAGAATTAAACTCAATATAGAGAATAGAATGACAATGGGTTTCTTGATATCATTCAGAGAAAGTGTTCAATAGAAACAATCTGGCATTAAATGTCAAAGAATAATTAGTGTTTTATCCGACCTAACCACATCAACTAAACAGAATACATACAAGCTGTAAATAATAACTAAAATAAAAACTGTAAATAAAAATTTATTTGATATCATACTATGGATTTTTTCAACACTACTATCATTATAATAATGTATTATAATAATGGAATAAGGTACTAATTATAGTCACAGGTAAATAATAAATGAATTTAGGCTACAAGGATGGTTAAAACTAGGATTTGAAATTATACATCTTGAAATAAAATAAAGAAAAATTTCGCTTTAGATGCCACAGGCTTCAATGATTTATTACAGTCAAGAATGCAATGGCAGCAATGGAGGATAAGTCATAATAGATAATGCACATACAACGAAGTACAAGATCAGTAAAATATCACTAAAAAATATTAATGCATCACTAAAATATATACAGCTAGTTATCATAGAATCACAGATTAGGCCTACTTATAATTTCAATTGACAATTAGATAAATTATAATAAAGTTACATTTACTTATCAAATATTAAACTAGATAACATTAATTCAAAGTTTATAATGAAAAATATGACATTGACTAGACAAGGTCAAGAATAGAGGTGATGTTCACAGTTTGGAATTCAGCAAGAGAATAAAACCATAGATCACAGAGTAAATGCTATGGTCATTTTTCACAAAACTAATTATTAATCCTCTCTCTACTGATAGTGGATCAGTTAGTTGTTGATTAATATTATGTAAAAGTAAAATGAATATACATGTGCTTATATTTTAGGTAACTAGGTTTTAGGACCGAAATAATTATTATACCGCCAAGCAGTGGCGGATCCAGGATTGAGTCAAGGGGGGGGCTAATGGGGTCGGGGGGGTTCACTTTGAAAAAATCATCATGCATTATTGATTACTTGATTACTCACTTAGACTTTAGATTGTTTATTTACTTTTTGATTGATTTTGAAACATCTATTTAAATAGAGGTCCAGTTCGATAAACACATTCATCTTGGTTTTGTCTGGCTGAAGTGTTGTAAAACCTTTTCTATTTCTATGCTCCTTTCTTTGTGAATATGGGCCAGTGCAATCCCGTTTAACCAATCTTCTGTCATAGTTGACCTAAGGTACGTTTTGATTCTTCTTAGGGAAGAAAAGCTCCTTTTGGTTGAGGCGGTTGCCACCGGCAAAGTTGCAAATATTATTTGTAATAAAATTGCAACGTTTGGAAAAAGGTCTCTATTGCATTTAGATAGAGCAACTTCACAGCACTGTGGAAGATCCTTGGAACTTGTTAATTTCCAATGTTCCCGCCAAAGTTGAAATTCTGCTACCAAAAATAGAGAGTAATAGCTCCAAAGTTGTTGTAGAAATGTCTTCGCAGTAGATATTTGCTGCTTTAACTACCTCATCAGCACTAACTTTTGTGAAATTTGATGGGATCAGTCCCTCTAGATGTGCAGCTTCATGTACTGAATTAAATCTAGTTTGCAGCTCAGAAATAATGTGATCCAAGAATGGTATATATACTGTCAATCAGGGTTTTTTTTCATCCGGAACGCTCCAGAACGGCGTTCCGGTACCTTTTCGCTAGGCATAGATGAATATCTTATCAATTAATTACTATTAGGAACAAATTTCATTAACATTTGTATTTCCAAACACTGAATGTTTGAATTTCGCTATGAATCTAATAATGACACCAGCTCTTCTTGTTAGCAATCTTCTCTTCATTAGGATTGCTGGACCTCCACTAACGTCCTTTGACCCCACAAAATATGTTGTCATGGCTTCTCCAAGGACACCATTCTGCTGTAGATACGAAAAGTAAAGTACGCAACAGGGAAGAAGGAAATAGGACATGGACAGGACAGGAGCGTAGCCAGGGGAATATCGGGATACATCCCCCCCCCCCCGAAATGTAGTAGTCATCTTACACAATACTAATAACTTACAGATTAAATTAAAACAGTTATTACAAAAATAAACCTTAGTTTTATCCAGCACAAGAATTTGTCACGGGAATCACAAAAAGTATACAATATTATTATGGTACTCTTACTCTGCAGCGGCATGTACAGTTTAGTGAGCAATGTGGCAATTCAGTGTTTTCGAGTGTTGTCTGTCCCTGGCTCTTCCGGATCAGAGATATAAATTTCATTTAAATTAACAATTGCTTTAATTGAAATATCCAAGTAAAATTTACTTTAAAATGATAAATATAAATATAGTTTTCAGGGAATTTCGGGGAATCCCATCAAAATGGGGATTCTATTCCCCGAGACAGGAATGATGCCTGACACAGGAAAGCTCCTCTTTGACTTTTCAAGTCTCACCCTGAGACCTACGAGGGAATTATGGGCTCGACTGGCATGATAGTGCACTTCATTTACTACAGACAACAGTCCAATTTTCCTAGAACAGGAATGTTTTCCCCAAATAAAACACAGATTATCACAAGGGTGAAAGCTAGCGCTACTGTTTGTGAACAGAAAGGGTGGAACCTACAGCTGATGTCCAACAAGATGATAGCCTACATCAATCAATCGGTCTTTCTTCCCTGAAAGTGAGAGGAGAAAGAGATAGATTGTTGACACAAGTGCTCACTCCCACTCACTCTCTCCTCCTTTCTTTTCCTTCCTCTTTCTCTCTCTGAGTGTTTTTCAACGCAGAGCTGTCTCGAAAAAAGTATCTCAATTTGCACTTCGAAGGTGCTGATATAGGCACACAAAAATCTGTAACAACTTTCTGATAAGCAGTTGTGCAGACCCAAATTTTTGATAAAGGCATCAATTGAATTGTAGCCGAATCAATTTTGTAGACTCACTTTCGCATTAGGAAAAAAGGAAGAACATAATTTATTTTGAAGCTGTGATGTTTTCCATGACGAAATATTAGATGAGCAATCTAATATTAAAACTGACACTGTATTTCTATTTTAATTGACCGAGCGAAGTGAGGTCTGTGTTTCAAGTCGACCGTTTTTCATATTTGTCTGTTTGTTTATAACACATTTACTGATAAATGCGTGAACCGATTTTTATGAAATTTTCCATACATTATATTCATTTTAATACTGTGCAGCGACGTATGTGTAAGGATTTTTTAAATTTGCATTTTACTTCTAAAGAGAAAGCTGGTGAAGCTTCTCTTAAGAAGTGAAATGCATCCCCCTAGTATCTCCAGTAGGACTATAAGTGAGTGAAAATCATAATTTAAATAGAAATACAATGTCAGTTTTGATATTAGATCATTTTAAATGTGACTTGTTACCAAATAAAGACCGTAATGGTGCTTTAAACTGTATAACATTTTTATACAAAAAATTTTGATAAACAAAGTTTTATAACATTTGCCTTGTTATTAAAATAAAAAATGTATTGATAAAAATATATTACATAACTCTTTTATTTAGGAAACCGCACTCCTTTGTGATAAGTTGTATGACATGGTTATTAATTTATCGGTGTTTTGATACATACCGGTACTCTGAATGCACTTTAAGCTGTTATAGATGAAAGATAATAGTAGTTTATGCAACGATTTTATTTTGACCCTTATTAAAGCACGAGTTAGATGTAAGTTATAACACGAGCGAATGCGAGTTTCACAATTGATGCCAAAACAGCTGTCTTTTCGAAATGCTTTTTTTAAACCCGTTGTATAAAGAGCTCATTATAGTACAGGTTCTACATTATAACACGGGTTCTGGACCAATCAGAAGCATTTTTGATGGAATCAATATTGTGAAACTATCAGCTGATTTTATCAAACTGCTACACCAGCTGCTTTAACCTAACAATCTACTATAACTTCTCGTATTTGAGATGAGAGGTTAGGTATCTCTGACAGTCACAGGTAAAATGAAATTGTTTTAATTAAATGTATACTAGTGGTCGTAGATAAAATAGTGTATGCAACGATTTTATTTGGCCATTAAAGCACTCGTGAGATATTTATAACACTCGCATTCGCTCGTGTTATAACTTACATCTAACTCGTGCTTTAATAAGGGTCAAAATAATATCGCTGCATAAACTACTATAGTTTCACTACAAACTATGTTATACAACTCATCACAAAGGAGTGCGGTTTCCAAAATAAAGCGTTATATAATATTTATATCAATTTTTTTCAAATCAAATCAAAAACTTTTATTTAGATCTTCACATCATAACAATTTCAGAATAAATGTTCATAAATTACAAAATCTAATAATTACCTGCAAGGAAACATCCTGTGCGCAGGTAAGAGTTGCTAATATTATACATAAGCAAAAACCTTAATGAACTGTCAAAGAAAAAATAATACAGAGATTTTAAATAAATACCAAGGAGAAAAAAAAAGAGAGAGAGAGAGAGAATCAGAAGGTGAAAATGAAAGAGAAAGAGAAGACGAAAGAGAAGAGAAGAGATGGCAAACTTAGCTTACTATTAAAATAGGACATAAATCATTCGAAAAGTTTTTCCTCAATTCTACTGGACATTATCCACTCAATAATTTCATTCTTAAATCTTCTATCAAGTTTCCTGTTTGTATTTTCAATAAAATTGTTTGGAATGTAATTGATCAGTTTACTTGATATGTAAAAATATTGTCTCCTGCAGACAATATACATTAAAATACATTTTTTATTTTAATAACAAGGTTGTATGTTAGGGTCTAAAGGTCAAAGGATAGAGCTAGTGAGTACTTTTCATAACTCAATAGAATAATCTTCAATTTTGTTTTCATACTCAACAGCAGCAGATCAAATTCAATTATAAAGTGGCTTCTCAACACCGTTCGCGCGATATTACAAAGTTCCAGTGTATAAAACAAGGAATTACAAGTTTCGACTGAAATTGCATTGTAAAACGCCGTTTGTCTTTCAAAACGAGCAAGAGAACACAAACAAGCGAGAGTCGATAGCTGAGAGCCACTTCAACTCTTCCTCTCGAATAGCAAGCGCTCAGTCGACTCAAGTGTCAGTCGAGCATCGACCATTGTTGAAGGAGCGCTGGAGGGGAATGATGAGGAAATGGCAAGCAGCAAAGCAATTTCCCCAAAACAGACGGCACCGTCAAGAGGAACAGCCCCAAAGTGATAAGCTGATAAAAGATCAATGGAAAAGCAATAAGTTGTAGAAAAGCTTACTCCCATTTAATACAGTGTGGCACACAATATAATCCCCATTTACTTTGTTATTGATTCCTGAGTTTAGTAATAATTTATTTATTGTGACAAAAAAAATGATAGTGGTTAAGTGAAAAGATTCATTTTGTTATTTTTTGAGTGAAGGTTTATAGCAAATCTTAAATTTTTAGTCTGTGTTAACCTCAATGTTTTGGACAACATTATTCATAATTTGTGAAGGGAGCTGTTTTGGACTTGAGTCTGTTGCGCCTTCACATTCGTTGTAAATTTATCACAATAAATAAATAAAATTACAATGAATGTGAAGGAGCAACAGACTCAAGTCCAAAACTGCTTTCTTCACAAATTGTTAATATGTTACATTAACTGCTTTCCATTAAGTGCTGTCATATATGCCTACATAAAACACATCAATGCCAACCTAATGTAATAAAAAGTTTTCCATTTTTTTTTCGGAGGATTAAGCCCACATAGATCTGAGACCTGTGCGTGTGTAATGAATTGGATGATGGTGATTGATGAGTTGGACCTACAGTTTTAGGTGGGTTCCGAACGAATTGAGAACAAAATAAATATTGGATCATATCGCGCCCCCAATAGTTGTTGCAGCTCACTTTTAATTTGATGTGCTCCTTGTTAAAATGTGTGTCAGTAAGTCACTTAGTTCAAAGATTTGTTATAAACTCGATCTGTGAAGAAATAAGAAGTATGAGTTTATGATGAAATGAGGAAAAGACAAGAAGTAAATGGAATCCATTTCTATATCGGGGTTTAATATTTATTAATTTCGGGAAGTGAGCTGTAGCAGGTATCTGTACAATCAGATTAGATAAGCAACGCTCTCCTGGGTCCTCTCTGTAAGGTAGACCGATTGAATTGGCCAGCAAAGAAGACTTTATTCTCTGTTGTTAATTTTTTTTTTGAGAATGAAGCCCACATAGGTCTGAGACCTGTGCGTGGGTAATGAGTTGGATGATGATGATTGATGAGTTGGACCTACATTTATAGGTGAGTTCCGAACCAGATGCAAGTGATTTTACAGCAGAAAACAGTGTTTTTTTTGCTGGCCAATTTAATCGGTCACCGTTACAAACAGGACCTACGAGAACGCAGCTTATCTCTATCTGATTGAACAGATACCTGCTACGGCTCGCGGTGGTTTGAAACCCGCCTAAAATTGCAGATCCACCATGTTTTCAATAATATGACTCAAGCAGCGAGGTGGAAACCCATAAGGGTCTCCCCACCAATAAAAGTAATACGCATTTACTTTTATTTATCAATTTTCTGTATGACAACAAGTCACACACAAAATCTAATCTGCTTTTGTGAGGTAAATTAGAAATTCATTCATTGATTTGATAAGCAATATAGATGAAAAATATTGAGGAAATAACAGAGAAAATAAAGCTTCAGAAATGGAAACTCAATGAGAATAAACTGGGAGGACAAAATAAAAAATGGTAGACTGCTAGGATAAGGCGAAAAAGAGAAGCAAAAAATAATAAGAACAATGAGTTATTATGCCCCACCTAGAACAGGTACTGGACACTGCATGCAAAGACATTCCTACTCAGCTTTGAGGAAAGAGGAGAGGAAAGAATAGTTTAGAGGGAAGAAATTTATGAGACAATTATGAAAACTGGGCATTATTGTGGAATAAGAAAAAAGCTGACGGGACGAAATATTTCATTACCCACACATTTTCAAAATCTAACAAAGAAAAATGTTTCATTTTCTACCTTAATTAAGCGGATAGGCAGAAGTCGAGTTGAGGTCAGTAAATGATATTTCCGTTGAAGGTATAAGATAAAATATTATACACAACATGGGGAGAAAATTATGTAATATCCGGAAGGCAAAAGATCCATCTTTCTTTAATTAGGTAAAGTAAAGTAAATTCGTATGGCTTTTCGTGGTGGGGAGACCCTTACGGGTTTTAATTAGGTAGCATTCTAATATTCAAAATCATTCATTTGGTTTTTACAGCATTTTTTTTCTTATTAAATTGTTCTTGTTCTCTGAAAAGCGAAGGATTCGAATGAAGAATTTCTCCACCAAGATAGGAATAATTCTTCAAATGAAATATAACTTATTCAGAAATGAATTCTGATGAAAAACATTTTCACTGAACGCGATACTTAGGCCTACTAGTAGTGTAGTTTTGTTAACAGGAGACCTCAAGCCAAAAATAAATAAGAGTGTTTAAACAAAGGAAAATACATGTGCTCAATGATAATCACCATTGCAAAATGAAACACAGTCATCAGACTTAACCCTTGATTTGATACGCTAGTCTATTTCATGCCAATTTTTCACAAAAGGTCACTCTGTATCACATCAAAAAGGCTGTGTTATCTATTTTCGAGACAACTCAGTGCTCAAATTAGATTTCAGGTGTCTGATGAATGAGTTTATAAAACAATATTGATTAAATTTGTATATCATTTACTAAGTGATATATTGTTATATACTTGATTGAAATATTAGAAATGATTTGTTTCTCTCAAACAAATATGTTATTCTTATGAATTATAACTTTATTTATATGAATAAGGCTCAACCAGATGATTAAGGGGGCCCGAGGGCTATCTATGGATCTATTTCCAATTGCATATGATGGAGAAGCTCATTTTAAAAATCATATTTTCCTATAGAAGAATGCTTAAGAGCATTATTTTCTCCTTTCAAATATCCTTTAAATGCAGGCTAATTTCGAAAATCCTTACAAACATCTCTGGGCATTCCTTAAAGGAAGATTCATGCAAAATTTCATTGAATTTGGTCCACGCGTTTAGTCGTAGATGTGTTACAGACAGACAAATGCAAAACGGTCGACTTGAAACAGAGACCTCTCTTCGATCGGTCAATTATTCTTCATGATTATGTTTACTCGTTGATAAACCGTTCTACATAAAAATCGTGTCTGATGAATGAGTTTATAAAGGAATATAAATAAAATTTTAATATAATATACTTAGTACAGTAATCATGTTTTTATGTTCTTTCTAACATACCTTTCTTTCTATCTTTCTAGTGAAAACTATTAAATTTTAAATTCCTAACGTTTAATATAACTTTTTAGAAGCTGTAACATAACTATAAAAAATCAAAATATCAACCTCCGCAATATCCCCTGCGCTTTTATCTAGAAAATATCAGGGTGAAAAGCGGTCCAAAGGATTTCCAGGGAGCAATAATAAATTTTCCGGCTCTTGCATGTCTCCATTTACAGAGGAAAACACCAGAATCCTCTGTGGTCGCTAAGCCTCTAATAAAATAGTTAGTCTTGTTTCAGAGGGTAGAAATTCCAGGGACCTTCCTAGCTTTGTAACTTTTGCTGCACTTTCACCTCTCTGAGACAAAAATTTATCCTCTTTATACATAATATATACCGCAGTGTAAAAGATTACATTTCGAAATTATTTCCTCTTTTCATTTATCTGCATTGGAGTAATCATTATTGTAATCATCCCATAGTCTGCTTCTGAAAATTTTAACAAAGTCTGTTTTATAAATAATGAACTTGGAATAATAAGGAAAGTTTGCCTGCACTTGGATGATCTTTAGATCAATCTAGCTTTGCTCAAGTAGTTTAAATGAAAACACTATGAGTATAGTGTATATAGTGTAACACTATGTATAGTGTATATGTAATAGGTACTATATAGTAACATAGCCGATTTCGAATGTAGGTGACTCTTCAGAACTCAACGATATGTTTTAGTACAAAGTGCTTACTACACAAACGAGGAGTGTGGTAGTTTGTGATTGCTTTCCTGACTTAGCTAACAGAAAAAAATGATAAAATGATACATACTGTATCAGTATAAAAAAATACTAAAATTATACATACTGTATCAGTATGCCAAGCCCGCCCAAAAAAAGTCTGATGCTTTATGCTTGACAGTTCACCTTTACATACGGTCTGGCAGCACAGGTAAGTGTGCGTACTATCTAGCACACCTCTGAGCTACTTTCTGCGTCAAGCCATCATTTGATAGAGTCGTTTGGAAATCAACACAATTGATGCGGCTTTTTTGTATCTGAGATGAACAAAACTCTCAAGCCACAATAAGGCATCTACTATAATAAGGAAAATACTATAGTAAACCGCATTACAAACTTAAATTCAATATCCTTAGATACCTTCCTGAAAGAAAATTTCGATTGATGATGGCAGCTAGCTTGAACAGAGCTTGTAAACTTAAACTTTCAATTCATCAAGAAATATGCAAATAAAAACAAATACGGTCATCAGAATAATTGTGATTCGCATTCTTGACATAATTTTCTTATCTGATCTCTTAGTGGGTTAGTCAAAGTGATTGTATCCATATTGCATGGTTGTATCCATATTTCGTCCAAGAATATAATAAAACAAGAGTCATCTAAAATATACAAGAGATATCCATTGTATTGCAGCAGAAAATGTTAACGAATTTATTACATTGCATCTGAAAATTGTATTGAATCCAATGTCTTGCATATGAAAATTGGGCTATTGTATCCATAAATCCATATGTGTTGTATTCGTAGTATTGTACCTGAAAATTGTATTGTATTTATTGTAATTGTATCCATATTTGAAAAAATCACCCCGGTGGTTCGGAACCTACCTGAAACTGTAGGTCCAACTCATCAACCACCATCATCCAATTCATTACCCACGCGCAGGTCTCAGACCTATGTGGGCTTCATCCTCCGAAAAAAAATCAGAAAAAATTCTGAGATCTCTCTCTAGTTAGGAAACAAAGAGTCAATGTCGTTGCTGGTATACATCAATCATTGCTAAGTCAATGCTCCGGCAAGAAATAATTTCTATTCAAATTTTCTCTGAATTTCTAGTTATCTGTATTTTGATCATGCCAAACAAACGGAATATTATTATTGTTGGGGCCAGCTAAGTTGAGAACCCTTCAGACACTCTAGGACTTGTAAGATCGCTAGTTTATTAGCAAATGAAGTCTCTGCAATTAACTTAGACATTTTTTTTTCTTGGGGGATGAAGCCCGCATAGGTCTGAGACCTGTGCGTGGGTAATTGGATGATGGTGATTGATGAGTTGGACCTACAGTTTTAGATGGGTTCCGAACCATCGGGAAGTGATTTTACAACAGAGAACAGAGTCTTTTTGCTGGCAATCCAATCGGTAACCGTTACAAAGATGACTCAAGACCGTCATTGGCGATGCTGATTGAAGCCCTGGACCGTGTAGGAATATCCGGGAACTGAGTACAATTCTGATTTTTTCAAATATGGATACAATTACAATAAATAAATACAATTCAACTTTCAGGTGCAATACTATGAATACAATTTATACATCATATATGGATTTATGGATACAATACAATTTTCATATGCCAAACCAATTCAATTTCCACATGCAATGAATTCGTTAACATTTTCTGTTGCAATACAATAGATATTCCTTGTGTATTTTTTATATTTTCCTCCAATTGTTGTAGGAGTACCAACATTATGATGCTTGCAACACTGATTGTGGCGGTAACTTTGAATCTGTAGGTAGATCAAACTGTTCATAGCTGAATAACTTTAGGACGAGGAAACGACAAAAGAGTTTTGGTGTTTACAATTACAAAAATCACATTCTATTCTGTTTGAGTGATAGGGAAGTGATAGCCACGAGCCGTAGCTGGTATCTGTTCAATCAGAGAGATAAGCTGCGTTCTCGTAGGTCCCGTTCGTAACGGTGACCGATTAGATTGGCCAGCAAAAAGACACTGTTCTCTGCTGTAAAATCACTTCCCGGTGGTTCGGAACTCACCTAAAACTGTAGGTCCAACTCATCAATCACCATCATCCAACTCATTACCCACGCACAGGTCTCAGACCTATGTGGGCTTCATCCTCAAAAAAAAAGTTTAGGGAATCATTTTCTTGCAAATAATAAAAAGGTCCCGTTCTACATGGCTGTGACTAGAGTTATATATCAAGATTTGAATATCAAAATGATAGTGATCTGTCAGGTTCAGTATGATTGGTATGTGGTTGACTACACTACAATGTAGTAAACGTTACCCCGCTACAATAGACTGTCAACAAGGCTAGTGATTGATGATGTTAGCACTCATTACCATATCATGGGTGAGGAGATGGGTTCAATCCTTCGCCCTCTACAACACTATCTTCCTCACAATCACTCTCTGTCTCTCACTATTGATCACTCTCTCTCTCTCCGTCATTCACTCAATCCACAGACTGATAGTACATCACCACCACCGAAACGTCGAATTCTAAATTGAATTCAGCCACACAGAGAAGCTGCTCGTATATTAGCGGTTGAACGTTCTGAGCAAATGCGCTGCTAGGGAAAGTATAGTTTGGAGCCCATGATTTTGGAAACCTGAGACAAAAGCATGAAGCGATAACTTGATACAGGGACAAAGAGTAAAGTATATGTGATTCTTTCCAAATGGACAATCTGGATTTGATGAACAATTAATATCAAAACTGACACTGTTTTTCTATTTAAATTATGGTTTTTACTCACTTTTACTGGAGATACTGGAGGGATGCATATCACTTCTAAAGAGAAGCTTCTAAAGAGAGAGAGGCGGACGAAACTTCTCTTTAGAAGTGAAATGCTTCCCTTCAGTATATCCAGTAAAAGTGAGTGAAAATCATATATTTAATTGAAATACAGTGTCAGTTTTGATATTAGAGAGTAAAAAATATCGAGCTGAGTTTTGAAAGGCCAAACTACCAGATATATACAAAATTATTTATGTATCAATCGCTAAGTATACAGTAATGAATTGGTAGCTCTCAGAAGGTAATTTGAAATTAATCAATTAATTATTTTGTAGGAAAATATCCTCTTGATATTTGATCATGTAGCTAACATAAGACCAATAACTTCCGTAGAAGTGTTAACAGTTTAAATTAAAAAAAATGCTTCATCAGCCACGAAAAAGTTTAATTTCTAGAATGTGCATGAGTAATGCTGGAAATATAATAAGATAGAATCGATAATGAGAAATTAGTAATGTAATGCTGGAGACGATAAACATTGTAAACCTAAGGTATTGAATAATATCAATAATTCTGTCCAACTTCCGCTTATTTCCACTACTTTGTAAGCATGACTTTGATAAAAAGTTGCATAGACACTTCTACCCTCTTTCCGATTTTTTAAACGAATAATTTATGTGATGTTTTCCATGACGAAATACTTGTTGAGCAATCGAATATCAAAACTGACACTGTATTTCAAATTAAATATATGATTTTCACACACTTTTACTGGAGATACTGGAGGACTGCATTTAATTTCTAAAGAGAAGGTTCTAAAGAGAGAGAGGCTGACATCATAGATCAACAATAATACCAATTCTGTCCAATTTCCGCCTTTTTCCACTGTTTTGTAATGCATTTCACTACTAAAGAAAAGCTTCTAAAGAGAGAGAGGCTGACGAAGCTTCTCTTTAGAAGTGAAATGCATCCCTCCAGTATCTCCAGAAAAAGTGAGTGAAAATCATTATATTCAATTGAATAGTGTCAGTTTTGATATTAGATCAAATAATTTACATTTACTCCAAGGTAATGTTGAAGTAGATCTCTATTATCAAATGCGTGAGTGCTGAATCACTCACAAGTCACCTACTGTACACATACTATATTCCTCACATTCGTACGTGTACATAACCTACAACTACCCTTTACAATTGGTTCAAAGCGCCTCCTTTCTGCAACAGGCGAAAGTGAGCCAAATCTCCTCCTATGTAGTTTTGTAGTGCAGAATGTTACGTCGATATGGTTACCATGACGACATAGGCACAAACTTTGGCTTGAGCTTCCTTTCAGCTTCAACAAGTTTCAGCACAATACGAACTCACTCAGCTGTTTTGTATCACGACTTAAGAGGTCGGATTGAAGTATCTATCAAAGTATTAGGAAGGTCTCAAGACTTGAGTAGAAGTATCAGTAGAATCCCGGGGGTGATAAAGGGGTAAAGGGGATGTATCTCCCAAAATTCCTAACCGACACTAAAAAAAAAAACTATGAATTTATTTTTTAGGGCGGTGAGGACCCTTTTTTAGATGTATATACAGTATGTATAATCTCCAAAATATGTTTTCATTATTTGATATCCCCAAAAAATGAAGGATTCGTCCTTTCATGATTTTACAGTTATCACTGTTTTCCTTCTTTCAGCCAGATTTTCCACCATTTTCTATCCTCCCAAACACCCTCACTTAGGTTTCTCGATTCCATCGCTCTAAGTATCAAAGTCAAAATTTCTTTCCTTAGAAAAATTAGAATATTCTTTTAAATTTGATTTGTATCAACAGTAGCTAAAATATATAGTTGATATTTTATAGTTACAATATTACAATATTCAATGATTGATGATAGGTTCCATATTGATCAATAATCTTGTACTAAAAGTCAATATTTAAGATCTATGTACATTGGAACTTTGGCAATGTATTTCATGAAAGTGTTTGACTTCACTCATTTGTGTCAGGACTACATTTTCACTATAGACGCTTCATCAGCTGAATTTCCGTGTATTTTTATATTAATTCTGTATTTGTGTATTGTTTTTGTTGATACTGTCTTTGTGTATTCTTTTTGTTGATACTGTCTTTGTGTATTGTTTTCATAGAATAGCTTTATAAAGCAATGTGTTGAGACTGTGAGGCTAGAATTTTATTGTAATTTCTAAGATAACATTTCAATAATTTATAAAAAATAATATTTTTAACTAAGTATAACTGTAGAAGCATCTAAATCATTTGATTTGTTTTTGGCATACAATATATGAACACGTTTGAGTACATTTTTACACATTTCTGAGTTTTTACATGTATATAATAATAATCCTTTACTTGTATCAAATTCAATGATATATAATAATAGAATAAATAAATACAAGTGAACACACAGAAATATGTTCAAATGTATTCAAACGTGTTCATATATTGTATGCCAAAAACAAATCAAATGGTATTGTATCATTATAATATATTTATTTATTTATATGATTTATGAATATATATTCACCTATATAGATTTACATGATTTATAAGATTAGAAATGGTCATTCCGTTTATAATCTGGGCTGCTAAAGATGATACAATATCATTAGTTTTCATATAACTTGGCAGCAGTATGTTGGGTTCAAATATAGCATGTCCCATCTGCT
The DNA here is from genome assembly GCA_948455865.1 of Conomelus anceps. Classification (NCBI taxonomy): domain Eukaryota; kingdom Metazoa; phylum Arthropoda; class Insecta; order Hemiptera; family Delphacidae; genus Conomelus; species Conomelus anceps. The sequence continues at coordinate 5,457,006 of OX418226.1, read as the reverse complement.
ACACGCTGCCAAGTTATATGAATACTACAGTACAAATTATTTGATTTGTTCTTGGCATACAATATACAAACACGTTTGAATACATTTGAACACATTTCTGTGATATCATATGTATTAAATGTTAAGTAATAATAATATATATCAACTTAAATTGAAGATGTGTTTTCATGACTCGAAAACATTTGGCCAAAAAGTGAGTATAAATGTTCAATAATGTTATTTATTCACAATTAAAATTGATTACATGTTAAATTTGCTATAAAAAGTTAATATAAACAACGCAGATCGTTATGGAACAATAAATCCAAAAATATATATCATTTAATACAGAAATATGTTCAAATATATTCAAACGTGTTCATATACTGTATGGCAAAAACAAATCAAATGATATGAAAAATAATATATATTACCTTTTTATAGTAAATTCAACGACGTGCAGTCAATTTTAATTGTGAATAAATAATGTTTGTATTCACTTTAAGGCCAAACGTTTTCGAGTCATGGAAACTCATCTTCAATTGAAAGAGCCAAGAAGAGAGTACAATTTTTTTTTATTTACAATTAAAATTGACTGCAAGTCGTTGAATTTACTATAAAAGGTTAATATTAACAGCGCACATCGTTATGGAACAAGAAATCCAAGAATATATATCATTTAATACAGAAATATGTTCAAATGTATTCAAACGTGTTCATATATTGTATGCCAAAAACAAATCAAATGATATTGTGTCTAATAAAAACTTAAAAAAACACTTGAATGGAAATTGTGACTCGCTTTATGGCGAGACAGCCGTTTCACTCTGTTGTAAAGAGCATCGTCAGACGACCCACAATACACTCACAATTTCCACTCAAAAGTGTTTTCTAAGTTCTTATTATACCTGTGATGTTTTCCATGACGAAATCATTATCTTGTGATTATCAAAAGTGTTTTCTAAGTTCTTATTATATCTGTGATGTTCTCCATGACGAAATCATTATCTTATTATAATATACTAGTGGAAACAATATGGATCTTCAACATCACGATATTGTATCATTTTCTTTATTATTATATATTATATGATAAATGATGATTAGTTTTATATGATTTATTAGATTGCAAACGATCATTCCGTTCATAAACTGAACGGCTAAAGATGTTCTCTGCAATAGAAAGAACCAATGGAGCATAAAAGATTGAGTCAGTGGGTTCAATCGGTTTGATGTTATGGGGTGGAATGATGAACCCGGAAAATTCCCCCAACTTCCTTCACTCTGATGTGTTTCTCGCCTACACCAATCTTCGCCCATTCACCAGTATTGGAACTAAGTTGGCACATAGTTTACGAATCGATGGGGAATAACTTCATTACCGACCCAACATTCCTGAAAATTAGCTTATATCTATATCCTCGTCTACCAATATAGGTATAGATGGACGTGTAAGTGTGAAATAGGAATTGAACCCAATTTTCGCTTAAATATTTATACAATGGGAATAGTTATTGAAGTTTGTAGCACGGAAATAATATTGCAATAAATTAATAATTTCTTTGAATGAGAGTAGACAGTGTAAATAAGTGAACCATTTATTGACAATCTCCAAAACATTTTTTTCTTGAAATTAATTCAAACGTTGTATGTATTATTGAGAAACACAATTTCTAAAAAGAATGAAGGTGATATTGCATGTGGAAGATATCCTTAATGAATAATAAAACAAAGTTGTCACAACCACATTTATTAAAAATAGTGAGAAACTAGTTTCGGTTGTTATACCATTATATTAATCTCAAACTAGAACTAAAGTACAGAGTAGCTTAATATATTTTACTTACAGAGTAGCTGTGTACTTTAGTTTTAGTTTGTTTGAGATTGATAATGGTATAAAAACCGAAACTAGTTTCTCACTATTTTTATGAATGGGGTTGTGACAACTTCGTCTTATTATTCATAATCAAATTATTGTTTCTAGATAACTCCTGCTACATAGAAAATTTTAATTGTCGGAGGATGGAAAAGACGCTGAAATACAAGAGTTAAATTGGTAGCGATAATTATTGATATTCTTTGTGTGTTTTAATGCACAATGTCACAATGATATCTTGAATAATGTTACGGGTTCTAATAGCTAAAATAAGGCTGGCAACACTAAAGTTCACACTTGCACTTGATTTACACAAATTAGTCTATTTACACAAATTAATTGTAAGTTAAATTAATTAAATAAAAACAGATCATCAAATGACAAGCTAATGCTTATTTTCAGTAATTATTTACAAGAATTAATGAATAAGCAATTACAGGGTGATCAATAATAAAAGAAACAAGAGTCCAATAAACTGTACAATAATGTAGAAAGAAATTATAAAAAGAGCAACTAATCACTTACAAAAACACAGTCCAATTCGCCATTTGACAGTCCCAAATAACATCAATTAACAGAATGTCTTTAAACCATCAGTAAGCTGCACAAACAGCAAACACTTGTCTCCGCACTTGACACTGTCCAAAGATTGAACAAAGCACTGTTCACTCCACTGGCACTGGATTGTCTCTCACGAGATCTGTAATACAATCTGTCACGCGGGTTTGTAAAAGTAACTCACTGGTTCACGTGGACTCCTTTATATAGCTGTTGTAGTTGTATAGTTCCAAGAATTGGAGCTCAACAGACACTTCGAGAATCTTCAAGAAAGCTTGGAACAGACCTCGATTGTTCAAGAAGAATGTAGAATTGACGAGAAGATCAATTGAGTGAGAGAGTTGCAGACCTGAAGAATAAGAGCGACAAAGACATGTGAAGAGAAAGAGAATGAAGATTGGTCGAAGTCACGTTCAACCATGAAAACAATAGAATGATATAAATAGAACAAGTGCACGAATAACTGCTTGTTTGCTTTCGTAACAATAATTTATGATAATATCTCAAATAAAAGTACTGCTGGGGACTGACAACATGACCCCTGACGCGGAGAGGTGAAGGAAGGTGTAATGCCGTAATAGCTCCACTATGCCTTGCGCTAAATAGAGCACGAATCTGAGCCAGTGGTATTTGGGTTATATACAAAAATACATCACTGCTGTTAGTGAGCCAGTTGAGTCGCTCTCAAATGTGCTGTATTCATCAATATTCACTGCGAATTCCTTTCAGGGGTCAAGTTGTCAGTCTCCAACAGTACAGTCTCCTCTCACTTATTTCTTCTATTATCGTATTCATAGCTCTAAAAATTAAAAATTAGGTTGATCAAATTAACTGTGTCATGTCTGTCAATAGAATAGAGAAAATCAAGGCTAAGTTTTTGAAAGTATCGTTTATACTCCCTACTCTACCAGCACTAATCAAAATTTATTCAGACTTTTTATTGTAAATTTAACGACTTGCAGTCAATTTTAATTGTGAATAAATAATATTTCTACTCACTCAGACCAAACGTTTTCGAATCAACAAACTTGATTATAACTTTATAATAACACACATTACAATGTGATAAAATGCTGTCATACATACACAAGAAAGGAATAATAAGTAACTTACTTATTGAATTTGTATAACAAAAAGAATACAGACTTATACAATAACAATAATAATTTAATAACAACAAATAGAAATATAGTTGTTACTGATACAGTTTTTACACTTTTATCCTTTCATCACTCCACTTAAAATGTACACCTGTATTTAAATTTAATTTTCTTCTTCTATAAGTATATTAATTTTTTGTATCAACAAAAAATATAATTTTAAGTTGTCATACCTTATCTTCAAATTTAAAATGTGATGTGGAATTCCTATTGAAGGAAAAAGTCTTCTCTTCGACTTGAAAGCTTATTGTGAAGGAAAGTGGCATTGAAATAGAAGATAATAATTATCAAAACTGACTTATTAAAAGTACAATCTTCATTCTCTTCTATTATTCAAAAAGTCACAAACTGAATACACTGGAACAATATGAAATATTCAAACACCATAAACAAGACAGAACCAACTTACTCAATGACCAAACAGAATTCAAATCCAACACAATTTTCAATTATATAATGGCCGCTCATCCTCACCTCAACAAAACATGACCTTGGGGCAGGCTGATTAAGCTTCTCTTTAGAAGTGAAATGCATCCCTCCAGTATCTCTCATATAAGTGAGTTGGGGCAGGCTGATTAAGCTTCTCTTTAGAAGTGAAATGCATCCCTCCAGTATCTCTCATATAAGTGAGTGAAAATCATATATTAAATAGAAATTAGTAGTATATAAACAAATAATTAATTACATTTTAATCTAATATGAAAACTGATGCTGTATTTTTATTTAAATTATGATTTTTACAAACTTATCCTGGAGATAATGAAGCTTCTCTTTAGAAGTGAAATGCATCCCTCCAGTATCTACGGTATAAGTGGGTGAAAATCATATATCAAATAGAAATTAGTATCTATTAACAAATAATTAATCACATAATAATAATAAGCGTATGGCTTTTAATGGTGGGGAGACCCTTACGGGTAGTTCCACCTCGCCGTTTGTGCCATGTTACGGGGAACATGGTGGACCTACTATTTTAGGTGGGTTCCGAACCACCGGGTAAGTGATAATAAAGCTTGTAACATCAAGTCATTGAAGCACGGTCACCCATCCAAGTGTAGTCTTGAGCGGTCGTGACTGAACATCACGATCACTTGAACACCACGCTCACCGCATGACCAATCACCACCCTATTAATCACATATCAATCTAATATGAAAACTGACAATGTATTCTTATCTAAATTATGATTTTTAAAAACTTATCCTGGAGATAATGAAGCTTCTCTTTAGACGTGAAATGTATCCCTCCAGTATCTCCCATATAAGTGAGTGAAAATCATATATTAAATAGAAATACAGTGTCAGTTTGATGTTAGATTGTTCATCAAGTATTTTGTCATGGAAAACATCATAGATTTTATTATAGATTGTCTTTTAATGTCTTCGTTAATGATTGAAGGCATTCAGCATCAATATACGACCTTCAACTTCTGGGACAAAAGCCAATGTCTTATAGCATCAGCAAATGGATTGCAGCCCTTACAATAGTAATAAATAGCGGGGACCGTCATCAATCAATGTTGAATTCACTAAAGCTGTTGAATCTATTGAGCTCAAAGACCCTGAGAGCATGAACACTACTTCTAATTAATCAATAGTAAGCCACGGACATCCGATTAGGCTGTCAACGTTCTGCTAACATGGCCCATGGCCTCTGGTGCAGGGGATTACTATCTAGACTTGAACTAAGTGGCAGCTAACCAAACAGGGTTGCCAAATTTCCGGAAAGGGCATATCTGCTGGGACTTTGCATGCTGGGTAAATTGACAGGGATGCCGGTGGAATGGTTGAGATGTCACTAGAATGGCTAGGAAGTCAACCGTCTGGAGAGGTCCCATAAAACAATAGCTATGCCCGTAATTTTCTCCCATTGTTCCTTAATTGAATCATCCAGTTTACTGCAGCAGCTCCTTTGTTCTCAGTTAGCACTACTGAGCCTTCTAGTTGTCATTGCAGTGCACTCTCATTCTGTTTCTGTCTCTCTTTCTCACCTTCAAATAATTTTCCAAGAGATGCTGAGTACCGTATTCCAAGAACTTGACATTCCTTTTTCATCAGTCGCAGATTAGAATCGCAATCACATTGTATTCACTCAGGTCCGTATTTATGTATTTATGCGTATGCTTTATTGGTCATTAAATTCAAATATCTTATTAAATTTCCAATTCAGGATAATTTTTTTTTTTTAGGATGAAGCCCACATAGGTCTTAGACCTGTGCGTGGGTGATGAGTTGGATGATGGTGATTGATGAGTTGGACCTAAAGTTTTAGGTGGGTTCCGAACCACCGGAAAGTAATTTTACAGCAGAGAACAGTGTCTTTTTTGCTGGCCAATCTAATCGGTCACCGTTGAAAGACTCATTCAATCAATAGCCCTTTGGATTTATGAACCTAAGGGTGACTTAATTCAAGGGTACTTGAAAAGCATTAAAGCAAAAAATAAATTTATTTATTTATTTTTATTTTTTTTCAATTAAAAATTTATTGTAAATTTTATTTACAACAAAATCACATTCAATTGTACAAATTTAGGCTCGTATTTATGAACCTAGCTTCAAGCTTTCCTTAACTCAAGGCAGACACGTAGAGTGCTCAAAAAGTTTGCAAATTTGAGCCTTCAAGAGTTAAGGAATCCTCAAGGTAGGTTCTTAAATACGATACTAAGAACTAGACTTTTAACTTGAAAGTTTTGACTTGATACAAGGAAATAATTATTTTGATTATAAATGTGCTTTTGTTTGGAAAATCCTGATGATAACTACAATAACTGCAAGCTTATTTCTTCTCAAAAATAATTGGCGAATTTTTTCCAAAACTTGCAGGTATTTTTGCACTGAGACTCATTTCAAACGCCAACTAATTTTGCAATATCGAACTCACCAAAAATAAATAAACAATTAAAATAGAAGGCAAAAGCAGCATAGTATACTTTGCTGGAGAGTGATAACTTTGTTTTCAAATACAGACTAAAATGACAGAAAAAAAATCTTATAGTTGACAACCAGTTCAGACTTCTACCATACGAACAGATTCATAAAGAAATAGAACCAATAACTGACGCAATGCGCAAAAAGAGAATTTCTTACTTTGTACATATCCTCAGAGCTCCAGAAAATCAATTATCAAGGAAAATCATAGAAAAACTCATGAGTGCAAAAACAGAAAGAGCGACAATCCCTTGGCTTGTGGAGATAAAGAAAGACATAGCAGAACTAAATTTAACTATGAATGATGTCAAAGATCGCACAATGATTTACAGGGAAACAGTTAAAAAGACAATAAAATTTATCATTAAAAACAGTTAAACGAAGGGGACAGGTTTGTTCAGATTAATTAAGAAAGGCAAGATCTGTCAGAATGAAAAAGTGTTGGGAGAAAAATAAAGCGAAGTGAACAACCAAAGAAGGAGAACTAACCAGAGAGACTGAAGTGATCCTATGTGGTCATAAAATAAAAAAAAATGATAAAATAACTAGGGAGTCGATGCCCAAAACTTCTCCTGCACAGCCCATGAGTCTGAGACTTGTGCGTGAATAATGATCGTTACAATGATGTGAATATGGAGGCGAATACAAGATATAATGTATATTGGGAAGTGATAGCCGAGTGCCGTAGCAGGTATCTGTTCAGAGATAAGTTACGAAACTCCTAGGTGCTCTTTGTAAGGGTGACCGATTGGATTGACCCGAAAAAAAGACTGTGTTCTCTGTTGTAAAGTCACTTCCCGGTGGTGAGGAACCCACCTAAAACTGTAGGTCCAACTCATCAATCACCATATCAATTATATCCACTTTCTTTGGCCTACTGGACAGTTTTAGTGCTGCGTTTTTAAAGTGAACTAATAAATTGATATTCTTGTTTTGGAAAGAATGAGTAATTTTGTAATTTAAAGTAAAATTCTCAGTTCAACTTGAACATAACCTAAAATTTGGATCTTTCATCTAAAAATTTGTAAAGAAAGCAGTTGTGGGCTATGCCTGTTGTATCTTTACTTGATTGTGTATTGTGTTATAAATAAATGAATGAATGAATGTCTACCATCATTACCCACGCATAGGTCTCAGACCTATGTGGGCTTCATCCTCCAAAAATAAAAGATATTATTATTTATTCCAGTAAAAAATCACAATAGACATTTTTTATCCAGTATCTATAGAGATCTAAGTCTTTGCCTTATTGTGGCTTGTGAAGAATTAAATTTTGTTCATCTCACATACAAAAAAGGCTACATCAATTAACAGTGTTGCTTTCCAAACGTCTCTGTCGAATGATGGCTTGGACGCAGGAAGTAGCTCAGAGGTGTGCTAGATAGTATACACACTCACCTGTGCAGCTAGACCCTGAGTAAAGGTGGGAGTGGACTGTCAAGCATAGAGCTTCAGAATTTGTATTGGTGGGCTTAGCATACTGATACAATTCTGTTAGTTCAGTGAGGAAGCAATCACAAACTACCTCACTCCTCGTTTGTGTAGTACGCTCTTCAGACTAAAATATAACGTTAAGGTCTGAAGAGAGTAACCTACAGTCGTATCGGCTATGGTACTATATACATCTATAGAGAAAATTAGAAAGATTTCATTCATTGAGCTAACCAACTTCTTTTCAAAAACGTTTCTCGTACAAAGCAACATAACAGTAGTTGGTGTAACGCGGGAAAACATCTAATTCGATCTATTGATTGGAACGGGTTCATCCAAAAGGCGATAGAAGCTTATAACATCGTTCAGATCACAGCTGGAGCTAGCAGCAACCGAGCTGTAGAAGCCCTATCAAAATTTGCAGTTGGTTCGTATGGGATGGTGGAGCTGACTCCTGGAAAGGGAAGGAGATTGGCTCATTTCCTTCATTCCCCTTCTGCTCCAGTTTTTGGATTGCATCTTATATATAGACATGGAAGATACATACATAGTAAATGTATGTGCATACATATCAGTGTGGTACATTGGGTTAATCTACCCTGCAAAGTGTGGGTCGATTGAGTTCAGAGTCTACGGGGATTAAAGCATTAGTGGAGCTAGAAATGTATAAATATACACTGAATCATTAATCCGCAACACCTGGCAGAGCCAGATAGAAACAGAATAGTAGACAAATCCATAAAAACAACACTAAACCATGTTTTCCCATTGCTCCCAGATTTTTCCAATACCCTCCCTCCCACTTATGACAAATCCATAAAAACGACAATAGAACATGTTTTCCCAAACCTCCCAGATTTTTCCAATACCCTACCACCCACTTATGACAAATCCTTGAAAACAACGATAAAACATGTTTTCCCAACCCTCCCAGATTTTTCCAACACCCTCCCACTTATGTGTAGAGATCGATGGGTACACAATCATCGCAATTAAGCTATAGCTGTTTAGAAGGGGTCTAAAAGCAAAAACAGACAAATGGAAAAACTCAAATTTTTCAGGAGAGCTTCAAAACGTTTAGCTTGACACCTTTAGAGAAAATTTTACGATTTTTTTTCATAAAATCGTTGGAGTGCACTGAAAACAATAAAACAGGGCATATAAAAATATATTTAATAGGAAAATAAGAAATTTGAATTTAATTTTGCATTTGCCTAGTTCTGCTAACAACCGCTGTAATTGTCGGTTTTTGCTCCAAACTGTCATTTTCACAAGTCGGTTTTAGCATAGACGAACTATCAAGTTACCCTTACTTACTCATTAATCTATGGTTTTAGCTTTAAATCGCTGGAGTCTCAAATCAAACAAACATAATATGGATTATGAATTTTACCAAATTATGAATTTATTAAGGCACAAATATTAATATTTTACTTTAGTAACAGCACTTGTCAACCATAAACAACACCTTTTTTAGTTTTCTTTTGTTCAAGCAGAAAACTGATGACAACTGCAAGCGGTCACATGACCAATTTCTCTCTTCTGATTGGCCCGTTGCATTTGTCTGTTTGCTTCTCACAGCTTGATACATTTGTCCTTAACATTTTAACATTGAAAAAGTATTCGAAAAGTCTAGTTTTTCTTCTAACTGACTCTTCCCCATTATATGCAGCTGATTGAGCTGAAAAATATGATGTAAACATCTTGAAATTTAAAAAATTTCATTTGTCGGGTTTTGCTTCACATATTATGTGACAACAGTTATATTTGTGTAATATTTTTTTTTTTTTTTTTTTTGAGGATGAAGCCCACATGGGTCTGAGACCTGTGCGTGGGTAATGAGTTGGATGATGGTGATTGATGAGTTGGACCTACAGTTTTAGGTGGGTTCCGAACCACCGGGAAGTGATTTTCAGCAGAGAACATTGTCTTTTTTGCTGGCCAATCTAATCGGTCACCGTTACGAACAGGACTTACGAGAACGCAGCTTATCTATCTGATTGAACAGATACCTGCTACGGCTCGCGGCTATCACTTTAGAGTGAAGATCCATGGTTACCCAATCAACCTGATTCAGCTATACATGTGGCAGTCATGTTTGTGATGGATGACGCAATAATGTTTGCAAATTGCAGAACTGAATATTCAGAGGGATTAATACTGTCGCTTTGATTCAGTACCTATTGCTTTAGTCATATTTGCAAACTGGTGTAATCCATATTCCGAAGGGAGTGACTTGTTTGTCGTGCTGTATGTTGATTTATTTGAAATGTATGCTAGGCTTATGAACCATCATTTCAAAGTTTTATTTCAAGTTGGGTGGGAAAACAATAGTTGTATATTATGCAAGACCACTGAAGCTGAGGGACGGTTATTACATTGTATCTATAGTGTGTGATCTCCTTCCTCCATATCTATATCCATTACCGATGATATAATAGCAAATAGGGAGATCTTCATTTTAGGTGCATGAAACAATAAATAACATGATGCATGATAAATATTCACTTCTATACATATATGGAAATTGTATATGTATTATTTGTTTACAATTACGGTATTCAATTCCATTATAATTTATAACTGAATACTTATTTTCAATACTTTTCCAAGTGTGAAATCAAATTCATAACTATTCAGAACGGAATGAGAAAATTGAAATATATCATCAGCTGTCATTTGTTTGTATTTGTATTAATATATATGCTCTTGGTGAAAAAGGGTCATATTTATGATGAAACAAAATGGTGGTACCAGCGGAATACCGTATCTCCATTTGAAGAACGTTAGGAAGAAAATACAAAGGAATTGACTCTTTGTAACATTGAAGTTAAAAATTTAACATTTAGATTTTTTCCATAGCGTTTTGCACTTTGTATTCAGTATATTTTTTAAATCTTTCATTTCATTAGTTTTGCCTCTAATTTGAAATGTTCCATTCTCTTAGTTTATTGTTTAGATGTTCAAGGCTTTCATTAGTTTTGCCTCTAATTTGAAATGTTCCATTCTCTTAGTTTATTGTTTAGATGTTCAAGGCTTTTTATTATTTAAATGATACTCCTGTGCGCGGACGGAAAATTATTTTCTTTGCGATCAATGCATTTGCCATATTATGTTGTTTTTATGTTATATTGTGTAAATTATGTTATGAAAGTATCTTATATTTCCAATTGTAATTTTTTGTGCTTTAATGGCAAATAAAGTTTCTATCTATCTATAAGTTTGAAAACCACTGATAATAAACTTTGTTTAATAGTAATAATAAGCGTATGGCTTTTATTGGTGGAGAGACCCTTACGGGTAGTTCCACCTCGCCGTTTGAGCCATGTTATGGAGAGCATGGTAGACCTACTATTTTAGGTGAGTTCCGAACTACAAGGTAAGTGATAATAATGGTTACTACATCAAGTGATAGAAGCACGATCACCCTTCCAAACGCAGTCTTGAGCGGTCGTGACTGAACATCACGTTCAAATGAACACCGCGTGACCAATCACCACCCGAAACTAAATATATTATGTTCATGTCTATATTTTTCAACTTGTAAAATAAATAAATAAATATTTTAACATTGAAAAATTTGATATTTTTGTTCAAAAACTGAAAAATAACGGAATAGGAAAAATCCAATCTAAAACAAATATTCATCATATAAATAAAGGTTTGATTGAGATTGATAATAGTGTAACAACCGAAACTGTTATCTCACTGTTTTCAATAAATGTGGTTGTGACAACTTCAAGTTTTATTATTCAATACAAATATTCATGCTTAGATTATAGAGAATTTTCCGATAGAAAGCGCTAAGGCATCCAGTGTCAACAGCTCGATATATTGTGATTAGAATTTCTAAGGCATTTATACACAACAGAGGTATACTTAAGAGAGAGGTATCGAGTGGATAATAAGAAAATAGGTCAAAAAGGCTGTTGGGAAAATATTGAATACAATGTTGTTGTGAAGGAGACTCCATTTTATGAAGTACCTCTGACTTTTTCCTCTTATTCAAACAGTGTCATCTCTCGAACCCCTTTTTATTATTTCCCCACAAATGACATTCGACCTACTTTCTTATAACTGAGGTTCACAAGGAGGAATAATATGAAACATGGTGGGAGAACTGTTTCCAAATAGAAGGAGAGAGAGTTGAAGCATCGGGCCTAGCAGATGAAATTCATTGTTTGCCCTCCGATTCACTTTTTCCGGGCCAAATTGTTTTCTTCCGGTCCCGGAATCACTTTTTCCCACTTTCCGGACCGCATTCCCATAGGGAAAGGGCCTTCTCAAACCATTCCAAGATCAAAGCCTACTTGAACTGAACGATTTTCAACCGGATTACCTTTCTGCTGCCTAGTAAAGCCACAAAATATTACAATCTATTGCAATCGAGTTGCTCTTTCACGTGTATCTAACTCATATCTGAATTCTTTCAGAATTTATTTTTGAAAAAATATATAGAAAAGTGTTGAAATGAATAAAATCGAATTACGAGTACCTATTATAGAAAATTTTATGAAAGAATAGACTGCAAGTCGTTAAATTTACCATAAAAAGTTAATATTCACAAGGCAGATCGTTATGGATTAAGAAATTCAAGAAAGAAAAGATTTTGAAATACAGTGGAGCCCCTATTAGCCGCGAGCGGATGATCCGCGGTGTGGATTATTCGCGAGTGCCACAAAAAATGTTTAATTAAATTTTTCAAAGTAAGAAGCAAAAACGAGTGATTGATTTTTTTAGAAAGGCGTAACTGAACACTTTTTGTAACAGTACAGTATAAAGGTTTTTGTTTACTGTTCTTTATTTTAGTGATTTAGATGTAGAGCAAAGGTTTCTGCTGTACTGTACATATTTTAAAAGTTTTACATATGTTCTTTGTACAAAAAACATAGTTTTTATACTAAAATATCTTTTTCACCGCATTTTTGCCCTTTTTCGGGTTATCCGCGTTTTTTGCTATCCGCGGTGCTCTTGCCACCCAATTCTGCGGATAATCGGGGCTTTACTGTATATTGAATAGTGGCGAAACTAGAGTTATCGGGGGTTTACCCCCACCAGTAAACCACTATTGCATATTAATCCCTTCAAAAAAAGATTTCCCTTAATTTATATATAATATATTGTTACATATTCTATCTCTAAAATAATGCTGGCAACACTTTAAATTAACACTCGCACTTTAAATTAACACTCGCACTTTATTTACACAAATTTTCCACAACACGTACTAATCAGTTATATCTCACAAAAAATAAAGCAATCAGAAACAGACAAATCGATAATGTTCAGCTAATAAAGATTTGCTTTATTACTGTACAAAAATCAATCACTAACTGTTAAAAGGCCGATCAAATATTAAATAATAACTGTTCAATAATGGTCCAATAATTCAAGAAGAACGTATAAAAAGAATAATCAAACTTACGTAGCACAAGTCCGTAATGCAATAATGGCAAAGAGTAGAGTCCACTTGTATAAAATGTAAAAGAATTCTCACTAATACAGTCACAATATACGGCGATTATTACTTTAACAACAAACGTTTGTACTATGAACAGAACTGCCACTTGTTATGTCAACGAGATTCAAACCATGAATGAAACTGATGTTTACCTAAACGTTTGCTTTAAATAGGTTTTATCATGATCCAGAAAGACAGAGAATTTTCTAAAATGTCCTATCGAATTCTAAAATAAACAAATAAGACATCCTACAATTCTCCATAAAATTTCATGAAGTTCTAAGTAAACATTCTAAAGGTGTCACAGATAAACTAAAAGGCAAGGAGAGTACAAGAGAAGAGTAATTAATTGATTCAGGAAATCAATATTGACACAGGCAGATAACGCTGAAAATCACTGTTCCTTCTTTCCGTGTCCATAACAATATATTATACAATATTTATGTAGCTTCAAATTAAATAAATAATATTTCAAATTGTTTCACACAATTTTTTAAAATTTCTTCGAAGCAATGGTTGTATATCTCATCAAAAATATGTTTATTAATTTATTCATTGATACAGTCAAAATACAACTTATTGTAAAGAAACAACAGGCTTTCCGAACCGCTTTTTTTTAGGGGAACATAGCCATCGTCAGAAAACCATTAAGAATATTGAACATAGCTCTGAAACAAGAGATAAGTCGTTGCATGCAAATCGCATGTTATTTTAAACGAATCGAGAAACCTTGACCTTGTCAAGACAGAATCCTTGAAGATTAGGGGAAAGTTCATCTAGAGGGAGGTGGAAAATGTGGCTTGATGTAATCGTTAGCAGAGATGTAGAGGGTGGGGAAAGGATTATTTAAGGGGTGTAAGAGGGGTTAGAGGTTGTTGTAGCAGGTAGAGGAGGAAATTGAAGGGGGATGGGGGAGTAAAGGGGGTTGTGGTTCAAGCGCGAATCCCCCCAGGAACGGTGTTGATAAGGGTAGCACGTCGGATGGGGGAAAATGCTGTACTTAAGTCCTTTATCTTGTAGCGAGTTGATTAGCGTATTTTGAACTAGTCTAGGAAGGGTAACCGAAATAGGTGTTAGGATTAATGTGAGGTGAAAGCTGGAATAAGAGAGACAGAGATTGAAGGTATAGTGTAATAGGAAAGAATGATGGTGATAGTTCATTTGGATGGGATTTTCTCCACCAGTGTCGTTGCAAGGTCTTGTGGCACTCGGGGTTGTATTTCAACTTGTTACTCCACCCCCCCCCCCTCACCATCACCACCATTGACAAACGACACCTTATTCATAGTTGATTCTCATTTTGTACCACCCATGGTCGAATTAGTTTCATTTTAGTTTTTTGGTTATTTAGTTTCATTTTTGTTTTTTGGTTATTTAGTTTCATTTTTGCTTTGGCAACAATTACTGGTAAATGTGGCCAAAAAATTCCAATTTTTGTTTTTTGGTTATTTAGTTTCATTTTTGCTTTGGCAACAATTACTGGTAAATGTGGCCAAAAAATTCCAATTTTTTATTGCTGATGTTGAGTTCGAGACTTGTGCGTGGGTATTGAGGTGAATGATTACACATGAATGCCTGACGGTGGAGCGGGATTCGAACCCACGACCACTTAAACGACAGCAAGCTGAAGTAAACACGAAATGAAGAAACACATTTACCAGTAATCGTGGTCAAAGCAAAAATGAAACTAAATAACCAAAAAACAAAAATGAAACTAATTCGACCATGGGCGGTACAAATTGAGAATTAACTTATGTATCACGATTGTGGAGGAATAAATTTCATTATTTAATTTTTTCATTAGACATTTTTTTAAGTGGATTTTCAAAATTTGGAGCTCCGGGAGCGTCACCCTGAAAAAATCATGATTTTAGGTCTTTTGAATGCAATTTTATTTTATTTTGGTGATGTCTTGATATTGTGCTTCACACAATCAATTAGCTTAGGCCTGCATGTCGCAGCTCTTCATAATGTGGGCAGGCTAAATGAAGATTTTGAAATATGTTTGAAACAAAACAGAAGTTGTCAAATTTCACTAACTATGGAGAGATTTCAAAATATCAACATCAGTTCTACAAATTTTATGAAATATCTTTGCTTAAACAGCATGTGATTCAGTTGGATATTCCAGTAGAGTGTAGACCATTATCTGGCTCACTTTATGCATTATTGATTTCTTCAAAAAACTGTATCATTCTATTTTGCTGTGAATTTTAAACTAATATTATTGTACGTCATTAAAAGGCTGTGGTGTTTTCCATGACAAAATAATATCATGACAAATGAACAATGTATTTCTATTTATAATACAGTAATAATAATTTAATAATACTTTATTGCCACTTCAAAATACAAAAAAAAACGTTACAACACTTGAATTAGTACAAAACAAAAATATTATATGTAATGCATTTTATAGTAGGCCTACTAAAAACTTTAAAAACTGCGGGACCACTGGCATAAGATTAACTTGATTGAATCATATTTAATATATGATTCACTCACTTATATGATTTTAACTCATATGATTTTAATATATGATTTTAACTCACTTATACTGGAGGGATACATTTCACTTTTAAAGAGAAGCTTCATCAGCCTCACGAAGCTTCTCTTTAGTAGTGAAATGCATCCCTCCATTATATCCAGTATAAGTGAGTGAAAATCATACATTAAATAGAAATGCAGTGTCAGTTTTGATATTAGACTGTTCTGTGAGTGTTCTGTGAGCTTTTGAATGTATAAAAGAATCAAATAATTTTCAAGATTCATCAACTCTTGTTAATTCTTGGCAGTGCGCAGAAAAATATTTTGTTTTCGCTACGCATCGTAGCGTTTGAAGTGGATGGATTAGGAACTAGTCATTTTTTATAAAAAATAACAATCTATGTTGGAGCACCCGGCAACATAGAGCAGTAGTCATTTCTAGAGTTCCAACAAATTCATACAACTGCCTAGTATGAGTTGACCCACCAATTATTGTATTAATGACTGAAAAAAAACTAAGAACACTAAAAATTATTTTGAAATTTGAAATTATTTTGGGTAACTCACTTCTTCCTGTTCATCCTGATCCAGAGCACTTTGGCTCATATTGGGCTTTCAGCATCACGATCTGTTTACCAACAAATTGGTCATCGAAAAATCTCAATCGACCTAAAACAAAAAGGAACAATATTTTATTACATGTTGACGGTTTCAAAACGTTTCAGCCAATGTGAGTAAATTATTTATTTATTCTCAATTTGAAATGACTGCAAGTCGTTAAATTTTCCATAAGATTCAATCGTTTCTTTAGAAATTATCATTATCTTCAATCAATTTTGTCATTCAGTCACATATCAGACCCAGAGTTTTGTTTACTTGAGGCTCCTAGTTCATTCTATACTCTTCCCACCCCCACAATTGAGTTTGTGCCAAAAAATTGAGTTAATATCAAGTAACTTTCAGAGCTATGTTTGCACTAAGAAATTATTTATATCATTGTTCGATCGATCCATAATTTATTACAGAGACCGTTTCCAAGGTGAGATTTTGAATAAATTATTGAATCTCAAGCATTTCTAGTGTAGATAAATGAAATATATGAGCTAGAATTACTGCAGTTTTGGACGTACACTTTTGTGGAATCCTTCCAAATAGAATTTTACTAAGCATGTCAACAATACATCATTCTCAACCTTGATTATTCAAGATCATTTTTTTCTGCATAGCTTGAAGTTTAGCTCTCTTGCTCTCGGTTGTGAACAAATTACAATTTATCATGTCAAATGGACTGACTTGTATTGAAATCAGAAATTGAATTCTTTCTTTAATGCACACCAAAATGATCGCTTCCGCATTTAATTTTGTTATTTCAATAATACGCTACAAATATTTTGTTTCCCACCTTGTACCTACAGCTTTCCTATTCTAATAATAAATTTTCAGTTGATTGAGAAATTTCCTCAAAACCTCATTTTTTATTTTCCTTTCAGAATTTTCAAAATAATTGTTCAAATTTCACTTGAACTATTACTGTTTCAAAATATGTTTGGATACAGGAACCTCATAGAACATCATCTGATAAAATGATACGCCGATAAGTCTTAATTCGAAGCAACAGATTAGCTCTGTATCAATATTACAGCTGCTAATTATCCAACCTCATGCGAGCTTACTTATTGTGTGATTGAGCTTTTCCTGTAAAACATTATATTCTAAAGAATTGATCACAAAACTATGCAGATGGGCAAACTTTCTAAAATAAAAAGTAGTTTACTTACGAAAAACTAGAGAATTCACATCATCAGTGCAAAAAAACAGTTTATTCGTGAATTTCTCTTTTCAAACATATAATTATACTGTCTGTACACTGAGCTGTATGGTATAAACACTATGGCATTTCACTCACCCTTTCCCATTTTCATAATTTTGTGACCACTGCCACAAGTTATCTACCAGGAAAGAAAAACTCAAAACTGGATTCCTGGGCAAGACCGGGTAAATGCTAGTAAAATAATAAGAAAAATAATAAATAGATAAGTTAATAATAAAATAATAAGAAAAAGGTTGATAAACCATCAAATAGAATGATGATTCTGGTTTATATTAGTGGAGAATCAGAAAAAAATATATTCTTTTCTTTCTGAAATAAGATTATTATCGAATTTTTCAATTAAATTGTTGTGGACAGGTTTCAGCATGAGCTGGGAAAAATTCTCGAGTTCCCTACAGAATTCAGCTAGGATTTTGTTGCCCTATTTCTCCCTGACAACAATAGGAAAATTTTATTTATAGACTTGTGCACCGCTAGAGAGATTTATGGTATTGAAGCGAGGGCGGCATCAGGGACGTCTACAAAAACGAGGCTGATTCAGCAAAATGTATGACTGCAACATTTGCTGATTGTGAATGTTCAACAACAGCTAAAAACTAGATACAGATCATGGTAACTAATGAAGAGTGCGCGCGTATTTCTATAGCAACGATTCTCATTTCATTAATCAATACTGTGATCATTATTTTATTCATAATAATAATTACTAGTCATTATGTAAGTTAGAAACTTGCAATCAAAACTGACCTTTTAGAGTTGTGACGGACGCGTTTCAAACTATTTAGTTATTCCTCGGTGTTTGGTTGCAGACTGGCTGGTTCTCTAGTATGTGAAGTAATAATAATAATCACTAGTGATATGTAAGTTAGAGACTTGCAATCAAAACTGACCTTTTAGAGTCATGAAGGACGCGTTTCGAACTACTTTGTTCTTCCTCCGCGTTTGGTTGCAGACTGACTGGTTCTCCAATAAGTAAGGTTTATGGTGGTTGAAGGGATTAGATTAGATTTCTTTATTCATGTAAGTTTACAAATTTCCAAAAAATAAGGGAGGTAGTGGGAGAAGAAGGTATGATGAAGATATTTTCAGGGGGGTTTGTGATTATCTTGAAGACGGTATGAATTTGACTCTTCAACATCATCCCCCCCTGAAAACACCACCGCAACAACTTACCCCACTACCTCCCTACTATCACTATCATCACCACCATAAACCTTGCATACTGGAGAACCAGTAAGTCTGCAACCAAGCGCCGATGAAGAACAAGATAGTTCGAAACGCGTCCGCCGCGACTCAAAAAGGTCCTGGATTTCCTGCAAATCAATTTTTTTTTTGTCAAACAAGAATTTATATTCTATTCATGTCTAAAAATCTTCAAAACTCAATACATTTTTTGAGGTACACGATTATAATACAAGAAGCCGAGGATATTATCACTTAGTGAGTCACAATAGTAGCTTATTCAAACAAACCCCTAGTTATATGGTAGGAAACTATACAGCAAGCTACCGCAGTTTTTAAAGAGTATTGAAAATATAGAAATATTTTTAAAACAATTGAAAAAATATTTAGTTGATAGAGCTCTTTATAGTGTACAAGAGTTCCTTTCACATGAAAATTAAGCCTCACCTCAACTAATTGATATAGTAATTATGGTATCTAGTGCATAATTGTTGATTTGACTTGTCTTATACTCCTTAACTGGAGTCTCCAAGACGTAATCTACAAAAGAAAACAGCCATTTCCCTCTTAGCTCTTCTTATTGTGGAATATCAACAAAATTACAGCCCTACTGAAAAGTTGAAACCCGCTATTCCAATAAAATAGTATATTTACTTGTGTCAAATCAATATATGGCACCTCCTGAGAAACCTACTGGTTTAGGAGGACCTTTGTTGTACTGATACTGTAATTAAATTGACTGATTGAAAAAAATAATATCTTGTGTCAAAGGAGCTAAAAATCTTTCTAATGAGTGAACAAGATTCAACAAACTCAGCAGGGATAACTTTTAATTCAAGACACATTAAACCAGTGTTTGATTTCCAGTCAAGACACTCTTCGTGCTCCAACTTGTCAAAGGACTCAGAAAAGTCATTTGGCCGTCGGGTATTTTCCTTCCTCAAATTGAGTTGGTCGAAGAGGAAAACCGTAAACATCTGTTCCGAAGTTGACACCGAATAAAAAAACAGGGGAAGAAAACTTTCGTCGCATTGTTTTCCTAAAATGGCTGAAACTTTCTGCGCCGGAAGGTGAAAAGTGTTGAGCTGGAAAAAGTAGCGTTAGTTTACTATGAAGGATAAATATAAATCTGGGTTTGAAGAGTACATTGAAAAGTGATAGAAGAGAGAAGTCAATCAAATAAGGAGGGATTTTTTTGTAGATTACGTCTTGAAGACTCCAGTTACGGAGTATAAGACAAGTCAGGTCAACAATTATCCAATCTTATTTTTATTTATTTTTTTGCAGATTAGCCTACGTCTTGGAGATTCCAGTTAATTGAGGAGTATATACAATTTCATACACTGGTTACCATAATTACTATTTCAAATAGTTGAGATGAGGCTTAATTTTGATGTGAAAGGAAATCTTGTACACTATAAAAAGCTTTATCAAGTAAATATTTTTTCAATTGTTTTTCAAATATTACATATTTTCAAGAATCTTTGAAAACTGCGGCAGCATGTTGTAGAGTTTTCTACCAATATAACCAGGTTTTTGTTTGAATAAGTAAATATCGTGACTCACTAAGTGATAATCTCCTCGGCTTCTTGTATTATAATCGTGTGCGTCAAAAAATGTATTGAGTTTTGAAGATTTCTAGACATGAATTCTTGTTTAACAAAAAAAAATTAATTTGCATTTTGTGATGTTTGATGACATTTCTGTTATTAAATGCAAGCATTGTATTGAATTATTTAAATATTTTTTATGTCCAATCCAGGGAATTGGAGAAGCCTTATAACTAATAAAGATGTTAAAAGAGAAATTAATGATATAGAAGACAAAGATATGTATCACCTGTTCACTGACGTTTGCATCGGTCAACAGCGAAATGATGATGTCACGTACACCCTCCTACCACGACAACCCTCGAGCGACTGAAGGTAAAAACAAAGCGTCGCTCGCCGTGTTAAGTCCATCGCGCATGCGCGCTAGCATTCACTAGTTGGCTTGCAAAGGGTCGTAAGCGCAAGGTTCCTTTCAACTGTGGGGGTGTAATAGACACACTTACCAGAGATAACAACTATATTCGCATGGCTTCTCCACCCAATGACCCATATAAGTACTTGGTATAGCAATGAACGATATGAGAGGGTATATTTATAGAGCCAAAAGAGATGATTTTGTGAAATTCTCGTTTCTTGAGTTACAACTTGTGTGACCTATATAGCAATCAGTTGTCAAATTAAGTTTGTAGGGGAAACGTTATCTAAAGAAAATTATAGTGAATTTGGTTCATATGTACTTATTTTGTTATCTTGTAGCTTATTTTGTCATCAGTAGCAAATGATGGATTTATGAACCCTGAGTATTATTGAAAGCTTCTATGACATACAAATATGATCAACCATTTCTTTCGGAGGATGAAGCCCACATAGGTCTGAGACCTGTGCGTGGGTAATGAATTGGATGATGGTGATTGATAAGTTGGACCTACAGTTGTAGATGTGATCCGAACCACCGGGAAGTGATTTACAGCAGAGAACGGAGTCTTTTTTGCAGGCTAATCCAATCGGTCACCCTTAAAAAGAGAGCCCAGGAGTTTTAATAAACTTCAATGCTTTTTTGGAAGAATGAATTATTGAATTGTTTGAGATTCAAATAAATCACGTAATAGCAGAAAAAACCAATTAATTATTATTGGTACATGAAATATGTTAAAGATCATACGTTAGTATAATGTAATAGGCAAATAAGGTGGCTAGAGATGAAAGACAAAGTGTAAATGAGGTTGAAATTTGAAGGAACTGACTATTTTGCAAATTGTCAAATATACGGAACATAATTTATTAATAAAAACTTTTAAAAAAACACTCAAGTGAAAATTGTGACTCACATTATGGCGTGACGGCCGTTTCCCTCTGTTGTTAAGAGCATCGTCAGACGACCCACAATACACTGATTTAAGACATGAGTTTGAGGGTTATGGATGTAGAAAGAGTGAAGTGGTGGTTGGATGAGTAGACGGGAGGTTTGAAATTATTATTATTTTGTCAAAAAGAGTGTAAGAGAAGAAGTTAATTTGGTGATTTAAAATTTTGTCAGGCTGCTGCTTTGTGTGTTTATAAATTTCATATTTCTCTAAAACATTGAGTTTCTGGCTTTTGTGAGTGGAGTGAAGTGTGTCTAAATTAGTGTCAATGTCTGTATAACTGTGGCCTGTTGAAATGATGTGTTCAGCAAAAATGGAATGTGTGTTTGGGTGTGAGATGGCTCTTGTGTGTTCTTTGAATCTAGTGGTGAATGTCCTACCAGTTCGTCCTATACAGAACTTGTTGCAGTCATTGCATTACAATTTATAAATGCCAGATCTATTGTATTTTTTTGAGGTGTTGTCTGAGAATGCAGGTGTTTTTTGAGTGAGTTAGTTGTTCTGTAAACTATTTTATATTTGAGTTTCCTGAATGATGCTGCTATTTTGTGAGTTTTTTTGTTGAGGTATGTGAGTGTGATGAATGTGTGGGAGTTGTCATACTGTTTGTAGTCGGTGTTAGTGATTGGTTTTGTTGTTATTCTGTGCAGTAGTTTGTCTATTAGTGTGTGTTTGTAATTATTCTGTTGTGCTATGTATTTTATAGTGCTTAATTCTTTGTTGTAGTCTTTTTGCGAAAACAAAGAATTGAACACTATAAAATACATGAAATACATAAATTGCATTTATTGTCTGTGGTGTTTTCGATGACGAAATACTTCAGGAACAATCTAATATCAAAACTGACACTGTATTTCTATTTAAGTTATGATTTTTCTCACTTATACTGGAGATACTGGAGGGAAGCATTTCACTTCTAATGAGAATCTTCATCAGCCTTTGTTGAAAATTTAAATATGCACTTAATAATATATTAGTCTTGTGATTCATCTAGAAATAGAGTTGCATAAACTATTGAATTGGTCAATAAATTTCTCATATTTTTTATATTTTTACAATAACCGTCTGATTTATACCGTAGGCTATTGTCACCTCATCATTGCTATTGAGTATGCTTACTTAACTGTATCAATTTACTGGGTTGAAAGTTTTCCCATTCACAAAACTCGTAGGTACATTTCAATTATTCCACATGATTCATTTTTCATATTAGTTTGTGTGATAAAATTCATCGCTAGCAATTGTGAGGTCCGCGGTTTGATTCCCGGTGGTGACTGATATTTTTGTAGAGTAGCATTCATCGATTTCCATCAGCTATTCAATGCTGATGAAGTTGTCAATATCCGCCATTGCGCAAGTCTTCAGTATAAATTAATAGCACTTTGAGAAATTCGAAATTAATAAATTATTTTTCTGTATATTTCTTGGATTTCTTATTCCATAACGATCTGCGTTGTTAATATTAACCTTTTGTTGAAAATTTAACGACTTGCAGTCAGTTTTAAATTGTAAATATATAATAAATGTAACTCACTCACATTTGGCCTAATGAAAACGTTCGGCCAAATGTGAGTACATTTATTATATATTCACAATTTATAACTGACTGCAGTCGTTGAATTAACAACAAAAAATCTGTATATTAAAAATTGTCAGATTGTTAAATTGTCAGTTTCTTCAAACTAACATAACATTATATTGAATCTAAGACTTCCGCTATAATTATAAATTATGTTCATTAACAACAGCAATCCCCACTAATAGCAAACAATAACTAAAAATTGATAGAGAAATCAGAAAATCAATCATACTCATTTACGAGCAGGGTGCTAAAGAATGTTATCAAAAAGAGTACGTTTTAACTTTCAATGCAATATCGATCGTGTTTTGAGGTTGAATGTCGACTCTCCTGACGCCGGGAAACTTGACGCCAGTCTCGACCCCTTTTTGATTTCTCTCTCTCTCTTCCCAATTCCCTGAAATCTCATTCGTAGTTTCTCTTTTCATCACTTTTCATCTCTCTCACTCACTGACATAGAATATCATTATTTGCCAATTGGCTGATCGATATGGTATCCAATATCTATTTGTTTTCTATTAAGACGAAATAATGTTCCATTCTCCCTCATTCTAAATAATGTGTTGGTTTAATACTCATGGTGGTGGGGGGGGGGGTGCTTTGCGATAGACTTCACCCCCCCCCCCCATTCCATATTCCCTGACCAACCCCATCAATTCCAGTATAGGACTAAACCGGTTTCATCATCACCCGAAAGAAAATCCTGGCTATGTACCTGTCCTCCTTTTAATTTCTCTATTATGAACTTCTTTATTTAGTTTCGTTATAATGAGCAATTTTTTAGATGAATGGATACTGCTCTGCTACTCACATTGAGGAGGCCTAAGAGAAAGGTTGGACAATGGAGCCTCCAATATTCAAGGCAGAGCTTAATTTACAAATTGAGAAGTACCGGAACTGTGACTTACAGCTTTTGCTTGTGGAATACCCCCCAGCAAAACGGGGGGTCGGGTGGTCTCCCCCGGAAATTTTTTAAAAATTACACTTGAATTGGTGCATTTTAAACGCATTTGAGCATTTGAGGTTGGCAATGCACATATAATATTACATAATATACAAAATAACAAGCTAGTACAGATCTGGTTTACAATAAATGATTTTATTATCGATCTAGATAGCCGGAGCTCCGCTCCGGCGTCCTAAAAAAGGTACTGGAGCTCCACTCCGGCTGAAATTAAGCCCTGACTCAATGATAATCCCCATTAAACACATGATTTGATAATCAAAATGAAACACATGTTAAATAGAGATAACATAGACAATAGACTCAACATAATTATTTATTGATCCTTTTTCTGACCATTTCCATAAATTTAGAAAATCGTGTGAAATATCGTATCGCTCAATTGATGATTAATTATTTGAAAATTTTACTAAGCTCCCTCTACTTTATACGTTCTTTTTTCACTCTGAAGATATTTTTCTTTTCCCTCAGAGTTTATCTTAATTTGTTTTTTTTTTCCCTTTCTCAAGCTATCCATTTATATATTTTTTACTTTTCCTTAATTTCGTCTCTTCTTATCTTAATTAATTTAGGTTTTGAGGAATTAATTTCTCTTTATATTCTTTTCTACGTTAACTTTCAATATTTTATTGTTATTAAATATATTGTTAGTCAAAAAGGCTCTTCATGGAGTATTCTTTGAGAGCTTTTGTATGTGAATAAATAAATAAATGGTGGCATTAACGATGTACCCACTTTGCTCCAATCTGTCTTACACCATTGACATGTGTTTGATATTGTGATGTTTATTATAATCAAGTATTGGATTCTCCACTGGATATGCATCCTTCTACTATGAAAATTCAGCTTATTTAATGAAATTCATTTTGTTCATAGACAATAATTACAGAAGTTCAATTGCAAAGCATTATGGCACAATAATTTCCACAATAGAATGTAATTTCTTTCTTCTCTTCAATTTTTCTCAAGTTTGTCTTTTTTTCTATATAACTCTTATAAAATTCTACCGATTCAGACTCTACTTCGCACACAGGCATTATAGCCCATGTGAAGAATATTTTTTTCTCTAAGTTATTATCTAAGTACTTGGTTTTTAGAGAGGAAATAAAGAACAAAGCAATCTACTACAATGCATCTTCAGTATAAGCTCTAGTATTTGTATGACCAATTAAATAATGTGATTCCTTGAGATTTCTTCATAATAGTTTTTGTCCTCATTCTCATTAAAAATATGCTTATGGCTTTTATTGTTAGGTAGATCCTTACAGGTACTTCCACAACGCTGTTTGAGCGATAAATTATATGATAGAGAACATGAAGAGCCTCCAATTTCATAGCTATATTTTGAGCCGCTGAGTGAGAGATCATAAAGCAGATACGTAATAGCTGCACTTATTCAATTCCTCACGGATATAATGAATTTAAATTCCTGGATTTCTTGTTCCATAACGATCTCTGTTGTTCATATTGACTTTCTATGACAAATTCAACGACTTGCAGTCAATTTTAATTGAGAATAAATAACATTTTTCGAGTCATGGAGACTCACTTTCAAAGGGTTTTGAAGATGGGTCTCCATGACTCGAAAACGGTTTTCCTGAAGTAAGTAAAAATAACATTTAATAAAACACTTTTGGCGGGCCGCTTAGCGCAGTTGGTTGGGGCGTCGCAACTTCAGCTTGCTGTCTTGTGGTCGTGGGTTCGAATCCCGCTCCATCGGCAGGCATTTATATGTAATCATTCACCTCATTACCCACGCACAAGTCTCGGACTCATGTGGGCATCATCAATGAAAAAAAGGTGGAAATTATGACTCACGTTAAGGCGTGACGGCCGTTTCACTCTGATGTTAAGAGCATCAAACTCATGCCTTGAGTCAGTGTACTGTGGGTCGTCTGACGATGCTCTTAACATCAGAGTGAAACGGCTGTCACGCCATATCGTGAGTCATAATTTCCAATAACGTGTTGTTCAAGTTTTTATTATATATTAGTGGAAACAAGATGGATCTTCAACATCTTGAAAAATAACATTATTTATTCTCAATTAAAATGGACTGCAAGTCATCGAATTTACAATAAAAAGTTAATAATGAATTTAGTTAGACCACAGATTACAGAAACGATAGTTTATAGTTTAGATTATAGTTCTATTGTCTGTGGTAAGATTAAGATTCATTATTATTATCATTAATTTGATGCATATTATTATGCAAGATAATAAACTGACAAGGATCCAGTTATGACTATAGTTTAAAAATAATTCAAAATTCAAATTCAAAATTCTTTATTGCCAAAATCTTGTAAATAACAATCAATCACACACAATTAATACATTTTTTTTGGCGCCATCAGCAAAGCATAGCTTGTTAGCTAACGACGAGTTCTCCTTTAAAATAAACTAGTATTCTTTCTATTTTCCATATTTTTTCATAAATAAAATCCTATTTTCTGCCTTTTTAAACATGTGATTCACTGTAAAATAAGAGCCGTATAAAAATAAGTGAATGAATTCCCCACTTTGTTGGAAAAACTCACAGTAATTATTCTAGCTGATTTTTTCAAAAAAAAAAAAATCCCAATGAATAAATGAATTTTTCTTTTAGGAATAATCAGTTGATTTAAATTATTTATTTTGGACTCATCTCATCTTGTTAATGTAACCCTATTGTCAATATCAAACAACCCTCAATGGTGGTCGTCAATTTTTTCTCGAAGTGGCGGTCGTGATTTACGTGTAATAAATTAAATTATAACTGATGGCAACTGAAATGTTATTTAAATAAAATACTCTGATTACAAATACTCTGATGCTTCACAGATGTGTAAGCATTTTTTGTGCTAATACAAAATGGTTGCTTTGGTTTTGTTTCCAATCTAGACCTAATATTTCTAAACCCATCTTTCCATCTCATTTTCAACGCATAAGCACCAAACTTTTGCAGGAATCATCCTTTGAAAAATGATACGGTACTCAATAAGTTTAGTTGTGTTAGATGTTCCACAATGCAAGCACTCTTACTTTGAATCCAACTTCACCAATATAAATCGTGATATCATGATTTTATTTATTTTATTTTTATTTTGTATTAGCATCCTCTGAACTCCTATGAAAGGGGTATATGGATTTGTCGTTGATTCAAGTTAAATGATAAAATTAGGGTGTCCATATTTTGAGTCAGTTGCTTTATCTTTCATAATGCGCCCTAAATTTCTCCGCTTGAATAAGCACATATTTCCAGTAGCTCCCTTTTCAATTGATTTCTTAATTTGTCACAAGTGAGGTTGTTTGATCATAATTATTAAAAAACTTTATGATTAAGAATATACATTTATTATTAACAAATTATAAAAAATTGTGTACAATGGGATCGATACAATAAAATAGTAGATTGCAGAACAATTATAAAGCTATTGCACTTAGCTCAAATAGTGAGCGTGTAACTGGTTGGAGTTTGATGCATGAATTGTGCTAGAGTTCTCCCATGGCTACGATTATATTGGAGAGAGCAGTGCGAGCGTCACTGTCGCGGAACACCTCCAACACTTCCATCGCTTTCTGGGAATGCTCTTTTTGCAACTGCTTTGTCAACGCGATTCCCGGGCCTTTCGACACGGCGCTGTGAACCTGCAAAGACGTCCAATATGAGAAAAGTAGCGAGAAGGAAGACAGTAGACCTCTAAATTATTTCTTTTGAATGTGAGATACAAATAGTCGGCGGGCCGCTTAGCGCAGTTGGTTGGGGCGTCACAACTTCAGCTTGCTGTCGTTTCAGCGGTCGTGGGTTCGAATCCCGCTCCACCGTCAGGCATTTATGAGTAATCATTCACCTCATTACCCACGCACAAGCCTCTGACACATGTAGGCATCATCAGCAATAGAATAAGTCAAGAGATTCAAAATATATAAAACTGGCCATTTTTCAACCACTATAAACGGATACATAGCAAGCTTGTTCACTTATTTCTGGAAATTTGTACCTCTAATAGTCAGCTCATAAAAAGTTCTGTTACAGTAGTACCTCTCTTAACCGAAACAAAGAAACAAAGGAAGATGCAAGATTTTTTCAAGAAACAGTAAACTTGCTTCTGTATACTTTGGTTGTTTAGAAACGTATTCCGCACATATCTATATAAGATAAGATATAATTACATCCTAAAAACATTTAGTATAAACCAAACAGAGGATGAGTGAACACATTCAAAAAAGACACATATTATCATAGAATTATTCTTCAAGAAACTCTAAAATTGAGTAATATGCCTTACCCTTCAGCAGCTTCCTCAATAATCCTCTGAAGTGCTTAATGTTACAGAAATTTTTTATATTTTGAGGGAGCAAGTTATAAAATGTTTGGCCCAATACACTGAGGGGATTTTTCGAACTAGCTAGTCCTGTGAACCCCCACCGATAGTAACGCAAAGAAAGAAGAAAGAAAGAAAAAAGAAATTTATTTACAGGAATAAAACAAAAACAAACAACACAAAAGCTTACAAGTTACAAGAGCAATTAATGTAAAAAAAAATTGTAAAATGACTAAACTTGCATAACTTCACATTAATAAATAGATATTTTCCTGTAAAAAGAAAACAAGCCCAACAGATTTTTAAAAAAAATCCAATTAAAGGGCTTGCTACACTTATGAAATCCATAGCACACCACTTGAATAGCACATAAACATAGACTCGCACCTAGTATTAAAAAACATATTTATAAATGAATAGATATTTCATTACATCAATTTAGGAAAAAACTCTGAATCACAATACAAGAAATGAAAAAAAATCTTACTTATCCAAAGAAAATGAAAATTACAGTCTCATTTACATTAAAAGGTCCCAAAATACATACAATTCATTGTCACATGGTTAAATGCAAAACATTATGAAAAACAGAAATTCGCTGAGAAATATTGTTATAGCCAAATAAAAATAAATAATTAATCAGGTATTGCTCAAGAGCAGGCATGCCTAAAATGCACCGGTGACATCACAATGTCTACACCATCTGCCACAGAATTGAAAAGTACAACAGAGGATATCAAATGGGAACCTGCATGATAAGCGGTGCGTGCCAATCCAGGGTACAGAAGTCTACTGGCGCGACCCCCATAAGCAGACATATACCAGTCTATTGAAGACAGGGTATTTGGGTCATCAATATGGCCAGTCAAAACCCCATGTAAAAATGAAAGCTTTATGATTTTCCGACGTTTTAATAACTTTTCAAATTTGCACAATTGAAGAAGTTCGGCATACCGGGTGAGCCAGAATGGTTGAAGCAAGTCCCCTGCTCGAGTTTTGTAATATACAAGGCGCAAAAATTTCTTCTGCACCCTTTCAATCATATTAATCCATACATCATGCACTGGTGACCACACAACACATGCAAACTCAAGTCTAGAGCGAATCAAAGAACTATATAAAGAAATCAACGAATCTCTGTTTCTAAAAAGTCTCCCTATTCTAGAAATGAACCCTAATAAGCTAAGTGACTTATTCACTATTTTAATAACATGGGCTGTAAAGGATAAATCATCGCTCATAAGAACACCCAGATCTGAAAATTCTTTAACCCGACTAAATAGAATGTTCTTTATTTTATAAGGAAAGCATAAAGGAGAAAAATTACGATGAATGGTCATAACACAACACTTTTTAATATTCAAATCAAGCTTATTTTCCAAACACCACTCATCTAATGAATGCAAGTCTTGTTGGATAATATTACAGTCAGATTCATCTTTTACAACATTAAAAATTTTTAAATCAGCAAAGTGCCGAGTATTATAATTATTATGGAACTCATTATAACGCTTGAATTTACCTACGTTTTTGTGGATTTAGGTACAGAGTTCCATAATGTACAGTGATGGCAGCGTGAGTATTTGACCTCTGCGGAAGAGTTCACGACATGGAAATCTCGGTGGTTTCCCAAAAATTATTCTCAGCACTTTCTTCTGCACTATATTAGACTTCAAGCCCTTATTAGAATACCTGAAGCCCTTATTAGACAGAGGCACTGCAGTCGCCGTTGTGCGCCACAATTTCAGACTAAATACGAATTTATTAACTTATTCTTACATAATTTATTAAATCCCTGAGATCAATCACGAACTAAGGATGGGCATTCTACCCGAAAATATTTCCTGCCTCAAGACAAAATTTTGTTCCTATTTTTGGTTATTAAAGCATCAGTAATTCATGATAAAAGTAATTTTGAATACAAACCTTAGCGTAGTCAACATTTTGTACGGATTCAAGGCCGTTGTCGATTTCATCCAACAGCGATGGATCATGTTCAAGGTGAAACATGACTGGCGCTGACGTTAGACTGAACATAGATCCTGTCACATACTGTGAGCCAAGAGTGAAAGGCTCCAGGTCCAGACATGCCTGAAAGCAACAAAAATAACCATAAATCAGAAAATATTTTCCATAATTATTACGCTACTGGGTGTATCTCTACTGTATGCTTGTTCAAAAAATTGATAGACTACCCTAGGTAATTCTTTGGAAATAAATTTATAGTATCATTGCAAAAAATAACTTAAACTATTCTTACTTAATAAGAAGACAATAAATAAAGGAGGATAAGAATGAACTAGGAGTAGCCCAGGGCGATTTGAAAAATAAAACACTAAATATTGAAAGACATAACCCGACTAATGTTTTGCCTTGCCATTATCAACACAATGAAAAACGCCCTAAATTAACCAATTATTAGTGTTTCTTTGTAGTGGTGAAGGTGATATTGTGGAAGATGTCCATCATGAATAATTAGACGAAATTGTCACAACTACATTTATTAAAAATATAGAGATACTAGTTTCGGATGTTACTTCATTATCAATCTCAGACAATCTAAAACTAAAGTACAGAGTAGCTTAATATATACTACACACGGAATGACATGAATAGACTGGTAGAAGCTTCAAACGTAGAATAAATGAATATTTTTTTTGTTTTTCTCGGTTGACCTTGACTGCATTTCATTTAGCTTCATTCTTCATTTCATTTCAATAATTGTTTAATTCTAGCCTACGTGTGTATTGTTCTTGTTTGTTATTTTTGGTTCCTGATTTTGACACTGATTATTCATTGTTGCTCATCCCAAAAGTGGGCGTGACTAGTTAGGCCTTCAGCAAATCACAGACCTTCAATGAAGGTCCAGCCTATGAGAGGCACTCTCACCCTCAGCCAATAGTAGCATTCTATGTTGAATATATATTTAAAAAGCTGCTCTGTACTTTAGTTTTAGTTTGTTTGAAATGGTGTAACAACTGAAACATTAGTAGTATTCTGTGTTAAGTATATATTAAGCTACTCTGTACTTTATTTTTTAGATTGTCCGAGATTGATAATGGAGTAACATCCGAAACTATTATCTCTATATTTTTAATAAATGTGGTTGACAATTTCGTCTTATTATTCATTATTGTTATTATTGTAGAATTCTGCGCAGGATTAGGTCAAAATTAAAAACTACACAATACAATGTACTAAACTGTGCATGCTTCATCAATCAACAATGGGCTCAAACTGAGCAGACTACGTATCAGATTACTTTTGTGAATGAAAGCTAAGGCTTAGAAACTGTTTATTTTACTAGATTTTAACTCATTGGGGAAGCATGTGAGCGAGTGAGCTATAAAACTAAGGGAAGTGATAGCCGCGAGCCGTAGCAGGTATCTGTTCAATCGGAGAGATAAGCTGCGTTCTCGTAGGTCCTGTTCGTAACGGTGACCGATTAGATTGGCCAGCAAAAAAGACACTGTTCTCTGCTGTAAAATCACTTCCCGGTGGTTCGGAACCCACCTAAAACGGTAGGTCCAACTCATCAATCTCCAACTCATTACCCACGCACAGGCCTCAGACCTATGTGGCTTCATCCTCAAAAAAAAAAATTACTGATGTTGAAGATCCATCTTGTTTCCACTAATATGTAATATGAACTTAAAAAACAGTTTCAAGTGGAAATTAACTCATATTATGGCGTGACGGCCGTTTCACTCTGTTGTCAAGAGCATCGTCAGACGACCCACAGTACACTGATTCAAGGCATCTAAATCATGCCTTAAATCAGTGTGACGGCCGTTTCACTCTGTTGTCATGAGCATCGTCAGACGACCCACAGTAGACTGATTTAAGGCATCTAAATCATGCCTTAAATCAGTGTACTGTGGATCGTCTGACGATGCTCTTGACAACAGAGTGAAACAGCCGTCACGCCATATTCCACTCAAGTGTTTTTCAAGTTTATATTATATAAATTACTAATAATTTAGTCGAAGATAGAAAATCTTCAGTCTCAAGTTCACAATTTTCATTGCAAAAATTATCCGGGATGTTAGTTTTTTACCTGCCAGGCTAGAGCCAGATGCTTTCCAAACCTGTATCCCTGGTCCTGTAGATGTGTGCCATGGCCTGCCAGCTTCAGTGTGCCCTGACACGATTTGCCCAGCAGACTGCCGGCTGACAGCACATTGCGCGTTGTCCAGTCATCCAGTGCGCATGCGCCACTCGCATCCGGCAAAGGATTGTTCTGCTTGTCACGGCGCCCCAGGAACTCGCCTTCAGCCAAGTCTCGCACTGCGCTGCTCATCAGTTCTACCAACTGCAATAAGCAAGCAATAATAATTTAAATTTATTCAAAAACAAACATAAATTTACAATTTTGTCACAAGTACAATAAAAGTGAGGTGTTAGTGCTTAAGAGACAAGGAGAAGGGGTAGGAAATATTATTCTGGATGGCATACCGTTACAGACCAAAGAAAAAATTGAGTATTTAGGTGTAAGTGTTACATCGGATGGGAAGATGGACACAGAGATAACTGGTCGGTTGAAAAAAGGAAGTAATTTTTACCAAAGTGTGAAAAATTTGATATGGGATACGAAAGTACCCAAGAAAGCCAAGTTATTGTTGTTCAAATTGTATTATCTTCCAATAGTAACGTATGGAGCAGAAACATGGAACTTGACAGAAAGAGATTGGAGTAGAATACAAGCAGGCGAAATGAGGTTTTTACGGAGTATAATTGGTAAAACTAGGAGAGATAGAGTGAGAAACGTTGTAATTAGGAGATTGGTGGGAGTAGAAAGTTTGAGTCACTAAGAGTCACTAAGAGTACCTTGAGATGGTTCGGGCACGTAAAAAGGATGGATCCAGGAAGATTACCGAGAAGAATGGAAGAGTTGCGATTAGTGGATAAGCGCCCAAGAGGAAGACCACGAAGAAGATGGAAGGATGGAGTGAAAGGAGAGATCGAACGAAGGGGACGGCAATGGCTGGAGATTGAGGAGGAACAGCTTTGGAATGACCGGAGCAGGTGGCGGAGGCTTGTTAATACCCAGACCCAGTGAACCTACTGGAACGGGAACCGGATATGTATGTATGTACAATAAAAGTACAGTAAAAGATACAGAAAGTGCAATGAATCTTATAATTACTTGAAAAAATTCCTTGCTAATGATGATTATATATAATAGCCTATATAATAATTCTTTATTGCCAATAAAATAATAGTTACAAAAATCACATATCATATCCAAATATACATTGGCGTGGCTAGAATAAGAGAGCCTTGTGCTTTATGATACAATAAAATTACATGATGATATTCGAAGCTACAACTTTTCCCCCTTTTTTTTGAGGATGAAGCCCTCATAGGTCTGAGACCTGTGCGTGGGTAATGAATTGGATGACAGTGATTGATGAGTTGGACCTACAGTTTTAGGTGGGTTCCGAACCACCGGGAAGTGATTTACAATGAGCGCCTAGGAGTTTAGTAGCTCATCTCTGATTGAACAGATACCTGCTACGGCACTCGGCTATCACTTCCCTAATAAATGGATTCATACAAATGGTTAGGGGGAAAATATCAGATTTTGGGGGTTTTTAGTCAGATTTTGTAATCATAAAAAAAGTTTAATAAGACTGTAATATGTTTTTTTGACATGATAGGATGTTCTCCAACTCGTTCTCCACACACAGGCTGAAGCCCATGTGGGGGACTTTCTTTTAAGTTTACTGTATATGAAGGAAAATTGTTACTGTTTCATGAATGAAATAAATAGAGTTATCAATCAATAAATATACAATATTTCTTCAATTTGACAAAAAAAAAACTGAAAAAACTCACATCTTGATTGCGCAATGCTGCCAACTCAGCACAAGAGTTTCCAAGCAGATAGTCGCCACTCAGTAGAGCTATCTTGTTGCCAAATGTCATGTCATTCAGTACTGCCGGCTCGGGATAGAGACCCGGGTAAATGTTCACGAGTCCTTTGTGCACCAAATGGCTAGTCCGTATCATTTCAGTCACTTCAGCTAATGCTCTTTGACTGGAATATTAAAAAAATT
This sequence comes from Conomelus anceps, assembly GCA_948455865.1. Classification (NCBI taxonomy): domain Eukaryota; kingdom Metazoa; phylum Arthropoda; class Insecta; order Hemiptera; family Delphacidae; genus Conomelus; species Conomelus anceps. Next base: position 5,422,294 of record OX418226.1, on the reverse strand, counting down.
CAGGTAAATCGTTTTACATTGTTCAATTGGCAGTATTGGCACCGAACAATTATTACATTTACTCAATGAACAATTAAACATACACTCTATAACCTAACCTAATCTGACAAGACTCTTCTATTCTAAATACTGTGATATTAAAAATTGAAAGACTGATAATTATTTTGAGATATTATTTATTTATTGTGACAAATTTACAACGAATGTGAAGGTGCAACAGACTCAAGTCCAAAACTGCTCCCTTCACAAATTTTGAATTACCTTGTCCAAAACATTGAGGTTAACACAGACTAAAAATTTAAGCTATGCTAAAAAACCTTCACTCGAAAAATAATAAAATGTATAATCTCACTTAACCACAATCAATTTAAAAGTTCACTTGAAACGAAACACTAAAAACAGTTGAAAATAGTCTATAAAATTAAATTTTTATATTGACAAATCGGTACGGTACTATTTATGACAAGACTCTATGTTTGTATTACAAGTTCTTGGGTCAATAAAACATATTTATTTATTTATTATTTATAGTAAATTCCATACTTTCGTTCTCCTTGAAATCATGCTCGTAGCATGACCGTTCGTTCACCTTATTCACCTCTGAAATTCATTCAATACGATTTGGCAAAGGTTAGAAAGATTTTAGAGAAGCGAAAAAATGGTCGCATTCTGACTGCTTATCTCCACTAAAGCCAGGCTTATTTTAGTTTTGATTAAAATTATTTTATTTTCAATTATTGTTAGTTTTTAATTTTTTTTAAGAAGTAGCCCACATAGGTCTGAGACCTGTGCGTGGGTAATGAGTTGGATGATGGTGATTGATGAGCTGGACCTAGAGTTTTAGGTGGGTTCCGAACAACCGGGAAGTGATTTTACAGCAGAGAACAGTGTCTTTTTTGCTGGCCAATCTAATCGGTCACCCTTACAAAGAGTGCCCAGGAGAACGCAGCTTATCACTATCTGATTGAACAGATACCAACTACGGCTCACGGCTATCACTTCCCAATTGTATTTTCATATTTGGAATAACAGTGGAAAAGAATATTGAACAATATCAACAAATTTAAGAGAAGGTTCGCTTTTCTAATGTGTGGTGTACTGTGATGAGTAGAGTATTATGTTATTGCACATTTATAGAGAGCTAAAGTTATCAGTTCATGATTTATTAATTTAGAATTCCTCAGTGTTATTAATTATACTGAAGACTTCCGCAATGGCGGATATTGAGAACAGCAATAGATTATGGACATCGATGAACTGCTTTTCGATGTAGCTTTTCTAGACTTGAGTCTAGAATCACTTAAAATACGATTTTAGGGAAATTGATTCTCAAAATTTTCCCGGGGAACTCCCCTCTTGCTGGGGAATATGTTACATTAACCAGTTCCTCAGGTTAGGGAGTATTCCTCAGGCCCCCGGGAGACCCTTCCCAAAACGTCAGTGTAGATCCGCCACTGTTTGCAATGGTGATTATTCACCAAAATAAATAACAATAACAATGTTTGAAATTAATAAAGTGGGAAATTAGATCCATTATCTTCGACCTATTCACCAAAGAAAGCATGAGTTACACAGACGAATCCAAAATCTGTCAATTGTGATTACAACCAGTTCCAAACGTTATAAGTTACTTTTCTTCTTTTTTTGGAGGATGAAGCCCACATACGTCTGCGACCTGTGCGTGGGTAATGAATTGATGAGTTGGACATACAGTTTTAGGTGGGTTCCGAACCACCGGAAAGTGATATTACAGCAGAGAACAGTCTTTTTTTGGTGGCGATTCTAATCGGTCACCTTTACAAAGATGGCCCACGAGTTTCGTAGCTTATCATCTCTGATTGAACAGATACCTGCTGCCAAGACTAGAATTACAAATTTAGTGTCAAAATTTGTATATAAATGTATTTTTAGAATGTTGTTAAATTCAACTGATTGATCACTGTTCATTGTTTTCTTTCAAGTAGGTAGTGAAATAGTTTAGTCTGGTAGACTTCCAGATTTTTGGAAAATTCAGTTCAGAATAAAATTAGTGATATTAGGCCTACCTGTGAAGAACACCAGCAGCTTTGTCTTCTTCCATTTCATCAACATTTAAATGTCCAGCAGCTTTGGAAATCAATAATACTATTAAACCCCATGCCTGCATGTTATTTCGTCCATTATAAAGCAAGCTCCTGGAAATGATGAATAAAAAAAAAATATTTTTTTTTAATATTATACACTACATGTTTCTCTTTGTAAGCTAGTATACATCAATTTATGCTATGTATTTACTATAGTAGAGTAAAATTATTTCCTGAATGATCAATTGATTATTCACTTCAATCTTCACATTATTCGAAATTTCGCTTATATATGCTAGTTGAAATCTCCTATAAATTTATTGTTAAGTACAATCATTTTCTGAATTTACTTCAGTCTTCACATTTCTATTGATTTCATTTTCAGTTATAATATTCTGAAAGTGAATCGTTTTGAAAACAAAGTTGAAAGGAGATTTGATTGGAATAGGCTACAAAGTGAGAGCCACTGGAATATTGAAAAAGAAAAAATTATAAATAAAATCAACTTAAAAGACACTGAATACTTAGCCAATTTGAAAATATGAGTTGACTGAGTCCAACTTAAAAATAAAATAAAGAAAATGTGATCAACTTCAGGTAAAATGAGATAAAATTTATTATTGCTATCACATGAGAGATAATTATTCAAAGAATGTAGCAGATGATTTTTTTTGGAATGAATGAAGCAGCATGAAAATCTTCCATAGAGTCCAAGGTCATTAAACTGCGCAGTAAAAGCGACTTAGTTTATACATGATTTTTCTGGAAGACAATAACTGTTGATAACTACTTAATTACAAAATTATTGAGAGTATTAATGCAATTAGAAATTGGCAAACCAAAATATATTATAAACTATTGATTCCAGTTGGGTCCCACTCTTAGCCTCTAAGCTATTAGAGATAATAAGCTGCTGAGATTTGAGCCAGTTCCATACACTAACTACACGGTTGATAGCTTCAAAATATTTTAGTATCACAAGTACGGTGACTTAATTAACTTCAAATACGTACATTTAATAATCCAAGTTTGTTCACTCAAGCAAATGCTTAAGACATTCGTGTTTATTGAGAAAGCGCTTCAAGGTCTGTTGAGCTCATGTTCAAAACTGAAAGTATAAAGTTGAGTTATTTGAACTGGAAAGGTCTAAAAATTGAAGAAGATATTTATAATGGATTGAGTATGTTTTAGGAATGTTTTTTACTTACTTTGCAGTTTTCAGTAGAGGATGATTGGAGCCAACAAGTTTCCTTAGATGTAATGCAACATTTGCTATTTCATCACTAAGAAGCCACCTGAGACTCAAGAATGAAGTTGGATATCCAACAACTTTTTCTGCTTCAGACACTGCACGATTCCAATCCGGCCTTTGATTTTGGGCTAGTTTTCCAGAAATGTTCGAGTTTCTGCTTGATGTATGAATCCTTTTTGAATCCAATAAAGCACACACATTGGAGTACAAAACTAGAGACTTTCTAGCACCATAGTTACTTTGCTTGGTTAAATAAGAACACAATTTGAGAGTACTGCAGGCTGACATTTTTTATGGATTGAATGAAAAAACTTTAGAAGATTGAGAGATTCCGAGAAACGCAAACAATATGCTGCTAGAAACGGAGAAAGTGATTACCTGATGGCCATGGTCTGAATCTGTGATGAGCACACACCTAACCCCACTACTGACCGTTCTGTGTAATATGGAAAGTGAAAGTCGTACCATTCAAAACCTGAGTTAATTACCATTTCCCGGTAAAACTTCATTCCAAATACTTGTAGCGTGAGTGTACAGTATTGGACTTGATCCAGTCCTTCTAAAATGGATAAGTAAACAAAATATAAAAGTATATGAATCTGCCAGTCCTTGATACGTGATGGAATTCAACCTTGATGAAGATGTATCTGCAGAGACTTCATTGAGATGCTAGAAACGTCTTCAACAATCCAAAATTATTTCAAATTCTATTAAATTTAATGATCATTGTTCCTATTCGTCAGAATAACTTGAATAATCTCACCTAATGTCCATCAATCACCAAATTTACTGGTTATTTACTAACAAATCATATAACCAAACTTCTACATCAACTACAATATTCGACTTCGAGACTGTTGATATCGATCTATTGCGCTCAAATCTCGACAGTCACCAAGACCGACTTTGTGTACAGTCGACATCATAATACCGCGTAGTTCAAAATATTCGCATAACTTCATTGGCAATTAATAGCTCATGATTCCCTTTTCAAGAAACTTGATGCATAAGGCTTTAGAGGAGTCTTTCTTAACATTATAAAGAGCTACCTTCAGGATAGAACAATCATTGGTTAAACAAACATCTCCAAACTAATTAACTTATGGTCTACCTCAAGGACTGTTTTTCTCCATTCTTTTCATTTTATACGTAAATGATAGCGAAACTTTTCTAAGGTGAAACTTAGAACGAGGTACGCCTACATAATTTAATTGCAGAACAGAATATCCTGAAAATAAAAGATGGACTAGATATTAACACATAAAACTTAAACATAAATAAAACTAATAAATAGAATAGGGAAACCTAATGAAAATTAAATTATAAAGCTCCAGTCCGAATGCAACTACTGTACCTATCCAAATAAATAGAAAGTTACCATAAATGATATAAGATAAGATATGAAATGGGACATACATGTAAAATTCATTTACAAGGAAATGAAATATCTGTCTTTTAAATTCTATAAAGCTAAAAAATTCTGAATACCTTCTATTACCACCTTGAACTGTTATATTATGCTCTTTCGCAATCCATAATTCATTATGGAATAACTGTTTGGGGAGGCTGCTACAATAGTCATCTTGATGAAGAACTCTTCATAATGCAGAAATTGATAATTAAAACAATTTTGAATAAACCTACACTCTATCCAAACTAACTTAATATTTACTGAATTTCAGGTAACTTAATGACTGTCAGACATCTGTACATTATAAATGTAGTAAAATACATCATTAAGAGCAAAACTACTTTCCCCTTCGCCAATAACATTGTCAGCAGTCAATACAGTTTGAGACAAAATTCAAGTAAATTTCAGTTCTATAAAACCAATATTAAATCAATTAGGAGACAGCTAATATAGCATACATGAGTTTTCAAATCATAAACAAAATTCCCAGCTAAAACTGAACAAGAAAATGAAAAATGATATCAGAAATAATTGGATCAAGTGCAACTACTTTTTTGATATTTATTTTTGGAAAATAAAAATTTTTTTTTTGTTCTAACTGGATTTGCTTTTGGACGTTTCCAGCCCACCATTCATTTTTCGCCCATTAAATCTTCCCACCTTCCCTTTCTTCTTCTTCATTCTACTTTAAGAACCCCCCCCCCCCCCTAAGTATGTTGAAAACCATAGTCAACAATATTTTCAACTAGTTTATGGATTTTATTTTGAATATTATTGGACTTCAGTCATTGTATTTTAATATTTTGTGATGTTTTCCATGACGAAATAGCAATGATGAAAATCTAATATCAAAACTTACACTGTATTTCTATTTAATAATCCGTGTTTCGGAGGACACGTTAAGCTGTCGGTCCCGGCTGCCTAAAAAACAGTCGTTAAGTCACGTCAGAGGCCCTGAACTTATTCAGGTGCGACCTGATAACTCTGACACCAGACCTGAGCCAGCCAGGTCACACGATATTATTATTATTTATTTAATAATAATACACATGCTTATACTGGAGATACTGGAGGGATGAATTTCACTTCTAAAGAGAAGGCCGATGAAGCTTCTCTTCAGAAGTGGAATGCATCCCTCCAGTATCTCCAGTATAAAGTGTGTGAAATTATATATTATAAATAGAAATACAGTGTCAGTTTTGATATTAGATTGTAGTTTTTTTTTGCATGTCCTGTACATGAATGTTTTGTATTTTATAAATAAATAACGATTAAGAATTAAACTGCTGCGTTCTCGTGGGCACTCTTTGTAAGGGTGACCAATTAGATTGGCCAGCAAAAAAGACACTGTTCTCTGCTGTAAAATCACTTCCCGGAGATTCGGAACCCACCTAAAACTGTAGGTCCAGCTCATCAATCACCATCATCTTACTCATTACCCACGCACAGTTCACAGACCTATGTGGGCTTCATACTCCAAAAAACTCAATTTTTTTCTCAAGTATTACAAAATATATGGTGGGGATAAAAATAGAGATCAAGATAATATCATTTAAGATAACAATAATAATTATTACTACTATTCAGAGGAAACACTAGCCTGGGTTGCACTACCCAAGTTCAACTCAGACAAGAGTTCAAAGCTGGATAGGTTGAGAGAGGAATATGAAGGACGGAGCTAAAGAGCGTTGGCACGGTTGGTATAGGCAGCATGCTTCATTTTTACTAGGTAACTGAGGTGACTGTCGCTTGTGTAAACTCATTTGCCAATGGTTGAGTTTATGGGATCCCTAACGCTAAATGTTACCCGTGGAGTCTATTATTATTTATATTCATACACTGACCTCCTGTAAATGGGTATATAGATTTGTCAATAAATTAAAGTCATTAAAATAGAACTCTGTAAATAAAACTTTATGAATTTGAATAGACCAAGAGGACACCAACGGTATCATTTACCTGTTACCGGTAAGGCTCCCAGGAACTCAACCAATATAGCATGCTACATAATGTTTTAACCATGCCAACTACCTTTAGAGACTTGAGGAAGGCTGTGTTAGGAGACCACAGCCTCGCCAGAGCCTTGTCAGCCGCAGTCATTGTAGTAGATCACAGCCAGATGTCATCTCAGATAATAACGGGCTATCATGAGATGGCATCAGACCAAGGAAAGCACTCAAGACATACGTTTCCCAGCCCACACGCGGCGCGGGATTAGCAGCCTTGCGAGGACGTAAGGTTGGCTTGCCCCCCGCGAGGGGGACCTTATGAGCCATCCGAGGTGCTTGCTGTCTACACACCCTCTACGAGTAAGGGAGGTAGGGTTAGACTCCCGAGGTGATCCCTAAACCTATCCTAACCCTAACCTAACCTAAACTTAGGGATAACTTCGAGACGACCAACCAAACAGCATCACCTGACCACATTTTTTTTTTAAATTTGATAGATAAATTTTGCTACTTCAGAATAAGTTTTAGTAGAAAGTAGAGAAAACTTTCCTAAATTTTGAATAAAATTTAGTGTTGAAATCTAGAGAAATTAAAAAAATTGTAACACGTTAAGAATTTGAAAAATCAAATTCTTTCATTTTGAATTTATAAAAAATTGAAAAGTTTAATAATTGAAAAAATTTAGAAAACTTAGTTGGAAAATTGTACAAATTTGGAAAGTATTTGTATGCGCATTCAATTAAAAATTAATGAAGTTGAAGAAGCCCGTGGCCTAGACCTCCCAACTATCATACCTGGAGATACCAGTGCAGTAGTCCTTCTTCTCTGCCTCTCACCCCTCTCCATCCCCTCGACAACATTGTCGATGATGAGGTTGACACCCTACTGCCCTCAGCATCAGCTTATCATGTGGATGGAATCTAATGGCTGAAATAAACTTGGAGAATATTTATTAAAGGGAAGAGGGTGAAAAACAATGCACATTTTTTATTTTTTTTTTCAAATTAAAACAAATTGATAAACAGCTTTGCCCTTGAAACATTCAACGCAGACCAATTAAAGCTGTTAACACAAGGTACATATTATAATAAATTCGAGCACATTTCAATAACATTGTCATTTTCAAAAATATTTAGTAAGGTATTAGTAGACTTGTAAATTAGACTACAATTTCTTAGTAATCTAGCTACAAATGCATGCCCTACCTAGTAGTGGATCGAATAATCTTGGCGTCTATATGTATCGATGTAGCCCTACTGGGGGACCCTACCTGAGACCCACATACCTAGCTAATTTTTAAATCATATTATTCAGAACCGAACAATATGATACACATGGACTATCTACACATGAAGTGTTAGGAAGTTAGAAAATGGTTTTAGTAGGGTTAGTGTAAATAGTTGGACTCACAGAGGTTATGCACTACCCTTCTGATGCTTCAATCGATGTCTAAAGATGCTGAAGATCCTGACACACTTGATCACAGAACTTCACACACGCGAACGCGCCTATACACTCGCGATTTTGATGAGGAAAATGATAATACAGCTACCTCCTAGATGAAGGCCTCCTTTCGGTGACCCTGGTACTAATCCTGGTAGTGGTCCTCTTTATGGTGCACCCATTCACAAGTAAATGGAAATGTAACATCTGAACCTTGTAACGATTTTAGGGTTTGTATCCCAAAATCTCTATTACAGAATATAATTATAATTTCATTTAAAACAAATATACAATTTTATTCATCAAATAAAATATAATTTCCTTTGAAGAAAAGTTATGTTCAGTCATGTCGATGTAGAAGGAACAGATTTATTTTCTCATTATCATTATTCTTACTACAATCTTTGAAATTGTAAGCTCTTTGAGCATGAAAAGACATTGTATTACCATTTTCTTATTACTAAGTAACAATGTAGAGTAACTGTAGTATTGTACAAAGAAAACATCGATAACTGATAGACAGAGACAGAATTACGAGCACACATTGTCATACTACTCCTGATTATCAAGTTTATAGTTTATCCTAGTACTATTGTTGTCTGTGGGAGAATATTCTCACGGGATTGCTCCTGATGAGCAAAAGAAAAAGAATAAAAAAATACTTAGCCAATCACGAGCTAGCGAGACGACGTCATCCGCTAGTTCGCACCGACGCAGAAACCAATTTTGTCATTTCTGAAAAACCAAATCAACTAGTCACTTCATTCGGAATCGTTTTGTCGTTACGACAACTTGTAGGAATTCCGATAGTAAAATGTAGAACTAACTTTTGAATATAATGTAACGTTAACTTGGGAAAAGGATGTAAAATAGTTTTTTGATAATTAATTTTTTTTAATGAAATAGTTGGAATCCCATTTATTTTTTGATCAGTTTAAGTGTTATGTAGTTTCGTCATGAAGAGGATATAGTTCCACAAAATCCGCTAAAAGGTAACCAAAAAAATTTCTTATCTGTATTTGTATAACTTTGGAAAGGTAGAACCGTAAAGGTTAACAATAATTCTAGATTCAATTGAAGTAGATTTCTTTGAAACTATGATGACTGTTTACTGAATTAATTTTCTATACAAAAAAAATGTAACTTAAATTTATTTTTGACTGAGAAAATCGATTAGGATATGATAAAGTAAAAGTTCTAGTTGATCATCTTTGTTTAGCATTTTAATAAAACTTAATAAATTTTGAAACAATTAACAATTTTGATAGAATTTAAAAGCTTTTTCTTAAAAACTTAATGAACATCTAGTGAAATTATTGAGTATTGTCATCATGTGTTACGGTCCGTTTCCGGACATCTCAAATTTAGATAAACAAGAAATTATTCGGGAATTGTATTCTTTCCAAACAGCGGTGAATGTAACCGGCTAGAGCATCATGTAATCAAGGTTTCGTGGTACCCAGACTATCAAATGCAGTACCTGGAGATCACTGGGTCAAGGCTGACTATCCAGGCCTGTCCGACTTCTAGGAGATGAAGTATTATCATCGATTTCAATTCTGAGGATGAACATCCAGGATTAAATACCGAAAGTATACTACGTTCTCAGTGATATTAAGTGAAATTAACAAAAAGGTTTCGACTAGAACTTCACAGTTTTAAGGTAACCAGCGCATAAATTTTTCTACGAAAATCTTCGTATAAAGAGATGGGCCCATACTCTAAAAATTCGGCGTAATAAATTTCAAAATTAAATATTTAACTAAATTAATTTGGACTGTCTTGCAAAATTATAGTATTGAAAATTTAAGTAACTAAAACATCACTTGTCCTCGTAATATAGTATGAATATGTAACATTTTAGCACTATTTTTGATATTTTGTGAATGGTACAATTTAATTTTTTTTGGATAATATTATAACGGATTCCAACTATCACTTGTATTTTTTTGACATCACCTAGTCAAGGTATCGTATGATGAGTGCTTGCTGAACTATAATCGATAATAGGAAAGGTCTATTTTCGATTATAAATTTTATATTTTATTTTCTAGCAAATGCCGTCTCTTAAATTTTTCAAAATTAACTTTCTTTATAGACGAGCATTTCAACTGCGCCACTCTGCTGTTAAAATTGAAATTAATAAAACAAAAAGGTGACGTTTTCAATTGCGCACGCGCTACTTTAAAAATTTTTTTTGTCTGAAAATAGGCTTCAAAATTAAAAATTAAAAGGTGTAAAAATTCAACTACGCCATCTCTGACTTAAAATTTTTTTTTTAACTGAAAACTAACCTTAAAGTAGGAAACGCAAAAGTACTCATCTCACGAGACCATGACAGGAGAGGTTATATGGGTCGATAATCTGACAATCAAGATAACATAGTTAAACGTAGAATTTAGTGTGTTTGAAACTTGAATTTGACTTATATGTAACCGTAAAATGACATAAGATTTGAACAAAAAAAAAGTGGTTTGAATAGAGAATGCAAGATTTTCGTAAATAGGCTGAACTCAATATAGGTTAGCTTAACGTATACATGAATCCCGTATCACCAAGTAAACAAGCGTCACCTCACACGATGGAAGGTAAGACGATCAATTATTGGGAAACCAGGAAAGAGGTACATAGTGTGTTCAATTTTGATTTAATACCTAGTGCTAAATTCAATCCTAATTATATCAGTAAAGAATGTTTAGTGTTTGAACTTGAAACTCTCGGCATTCCGCCGGAGACGTTATCAGAGTATGACTTAGACACATTGCGTGCTAAATACAGAACAATTGTGAGCGCGCCCGATCCCAAGATATCTCGTATTATCTATAATGATGAAAGTAGTAAGGTTGCCTTATCTAAAATTGAACACCAATTGAAAAAAGAAGCCGAATATTTGTCTGGCGTTCCTTGTCAAGTTAATGTGGATAGAAGTGCTAGTATCAAAAAAGGAATCAGTATATTTTTTCATATTTTGAACCGTATAACCCAATTACTCACGTATGCTAAGGAGACTAGCGATCAGGAATTGATTAAGGGGTTGGAAAATTCGATAGTGTCGGCTCAAGCCGTGTTCACCCAGCTAATTGACTTAAAACCATTTCTTAGAAGTAGGGCCACTTCGCCAGCGGGTGACAATTTTGAAACACCGAATTTTGTACCCCCTAGTATTCAAGTACACGATACGGAAAAGGCGAGTAGTTCCGGAATTGTCAATCCAATAGGACAACCCAAATTAAGTTTGGACATTGAAAAGGCTCAAAGAAATTTAGGAGTAAGACTACCTATGTCAAACGTGGTTACTGTTGTGGAGGATAACAGTATGTTTCAATATGTCGATAAGCGTAATTCAGATATTAATCGAGAGCCGGTTACTACTAGATTTCTTAACCCTCAAATGAATCTTCAAAACAATAGATTTTCCGTAGCTCCTGGACATACATCGAGCGTGCACCAAACATCTTATTCCGCACTTAGCAACATTTTCACTAAATTATCTAACCCTATTGAAAATTTAATTAAAGAATTGCCTATTACCGATGGACTTTCTGTCGATAATTTACTTAAATTTATTAGCGTTTCTTTGAAGATCAAAGAACGAGGCAATATTTCAGACCAACAACTTTTCAATTTAATTCACAGTTCGACAATCGGACCTTTGTCCGAACGACTAAATTTAGCAATAAATCTTAGCAGTTCTTTTGATGACTTTCACCATGATATCCTGACCTATTTCATTCCGACGAGACTAATCTCCGTTATCGAACGCGAACAGTATGGGCGTCTACAACAGATAGGGGAACCTCTAGCAGCCTACTTAGTAGCCATTAAAGATGCGGCCAAATTATTAAGATTAAATAAGTCCGAGGAAGAAATAGTTTCAACTATTTGTTCCGGCCTGAATCCCGAAGAAAGGTCAAGGTTAGTCTTTCAATTTCGACCTAGAAATTTTAGGGACCTAAATGATTTGTGTGTCCAGTCTCAAAACATTCAATTTGCAGACATAGAAAGAAATCGAGTTGAAATTATGCCTATTAGAAAAGAAACAAGACCATGGAATGAAACGGGTACAGTGCCTAAGAAATGTTATCACTGTCAAAAGGTAGGCCATATAGCTAAAGAATGTAGATCAAACCCTAATAGTACAAATTTTCGCGGAAATACCTTTAGAAATGATAATCAAAATTCGAAACCTAATAATGTTACTAGAAATTTGAGCACAGTAAAATGCTTCAAATGCCAAAAATTAGGTCATTACGCTAATGATTGCAAAAATAAAAAAGTAGGACTATCTTTCGAAAACAAAAGAGTCAATTTTGCAAAAAACAAATCACAAAATTTTATTAGTAAATCGGAGGCTAATAAAAACCATTTCGTAAATTCACTAAAACCTGTTGCCCTTCGTAAAAAATATGAAGCCCAGTTTTCCAAAAATAAAGAATCAGTAAGTAAACGTAAATTAAAAAATATTTCAAAAAGAAAAATTAGGAAACCTTTCAATAGATTAAAAACTAAAGCCTTAACTAATAAAGTAATACCTTTCGTAAGTTGTGAATTAGGAAATAATACAATAAATTCTCTAGCTTTAATTGATTCTGGGGCTTCCCAGAGTATAATTTCTAAAAATACTTTTGATAAGTTGTTAATTGAAAATCCTGACCTCCATGTAGTGAAGGAAAATTTTAATTGTGTGACCGCCAATAAACAACGACTTGAATTAAAAGAAATAATATTAATAAAAATAAAAATCGAAAATTTCAGTTGGAAATTTCGTTTTTACGTTTGTGAAAATCTTTCGGTGCCTATCATCCTTGGGTGTGATTTCATTCACCACACACAATTAGTAGTAGACTTATTTAATAAAAGATATTACTTCAATTTTCGGCCTCAATTTAAATTCTCTTTCGAAAACAACTTGAAAACCGAATCACTTAAAATTCAGAATAAAATCAGTGCGGATGACACTAAAGATGAGTTAACTGTTTCTCAAAAAGGTAAACTAGATAAATTATTAAATACTTTCAATGATGTTCTTACAGATCGTCTCGGTAGAACAAATTTAGTAGAATATAAAATTCGTTTAACTTCTCACGAACCGGTAAGAAAAGGCCCATATCAATTAAATCCTATGAAAATGGAAATTTTGGAAGACAAAATAAAAACTATGCTTGAACAAGGAATTATCCAACGGTCAACCTCAAGCTATGCTAGCCCATGTTTCTTAGTCGCGAAAAAGGACGGGGGGCAAAGATTGGTCGTGGACTACAGAGCCCTAAATAAAAGGATAGCCTTAGATTCGACTCCTCTCCCAAATTTGGAAAATATTTTTCATTGGTTTCATGGCGCTACATATTTTTCGGTATTGGACTTGAACCAGGCCTATTATCAAATGCCCTTGGCAGAAGAATGTAAACATCTAACAACTTTCTGTACAAGTAGAAATACTTTCATGTTCAATTCCGTTCCGTTTGGAATAAGCATTGGAGCTCAAGCATTAACATCAGTCTTAGACAACCTTTTCGAGGATATTAAATTCAAATTTGTGTTAAATTATCTCGACGATATTGTGATTTATTCCAAAAACTTTGAGTCTCATCTCGAACACATAGAGGTAGTTTTAACTAGGCTTAAAAATGCAGGCTTCACTGTCAAACCTGAAAAAACTAATTTTGCTAAAAGACAAATTTCTTTTCTTGGCAACCTAGTTGACAAAAATGGTATCACTATCGACCCTAATCGTACGAATTCGATTAAGGAATTCCCTAAACCAAAAAATGCTAAGGCCATAGCCAGATTTATCGGCATGTGCGGATATTTTCATAAATATATTCAAAATTATGCAGAAATTGCTGCACCTTTAAATGATCTAAGAAAGAAAAATACTAAATTTGTTTGGGAAGATAAACATGAAAATGCATTTCAGAAATTAAAGTATGCCATCATGAACCCGCCAGTTTTAAAAACAGCTGATTTTTCAAAAAGGTTTGTTCTACAGACAGACGGGAGTTCTACTGCGGTCGCCGCAATTTTGTCACAAGAAGTAGATGGAATTTTGCAGCCCATAGCATATGCTTCTAAAAAACTGACTCAGCAAGAATGCCGGTATTCTACTTATGAGATTGAATGTTATGCTGCAATTTTCGCCATGGAAAAATTCAAATTGTACCTCCAACATGCTAAATTTCTTTTGTTGACCGATAACAGTGCCTTATCATGGATTTTGAAACAAGATAACAAGGTAGGTCGTTTAAGTCGCTGGATATTAAGACTTTTATCTTTCCAGTTCGATGTAAAACACATTCCAGGCAAGTTAAATGTAACCGCCGATTGTTTATCCAGGATGTTTCAGGATGAAATAAGTCAAGAAGAACAAAAATTGATCGAAACTGAATTTGAAAATGAAAATCTTTTAAATTTCGTAAATAACCTAAAAATTACTGATTTCCCACTCGTTTTTACCGACATCAAAATTCATCAAAAAAAGGACCCATTTATTTCGAATATAATGAATAAAATTTCTAACAATGAAAATCAGTTCCCTTATAGCATCTCTAAAGATGTGCTAGTGATAAAAATAAGAAATCAAGAAAAATTAAGAATTGTTTTGCCTAAAATTCTAATTCCACTAGTGTTTAAATATTACCATGATTCCGCTATTGGAGGACACTTAGGTGTCAGCAAAACTACTGCTAAAATTTTTGAAAATTTCTATTGGCCAAAAATGAAAAAAGATATTCATTATCTTGTTCAATCTTGTGCTCCATGTGGACTAAGTAAACCCGCTCAAAAAAACTAATTTTGGTTTCCTTTCCTCAAAAGTTCAACAAAAACCCATGGAAATGTTCCATATCGATACAGTAGGTCCATTAGTTCGTTCCACACAAGGAAATATGTATATATTTACTTGTATTGACGTGTTTTCAAAATTTTCGTGGTTAATACCACTTCGTAAAACTACGTCGGATTCAGTTATTAAAGCTCTAAAAACTATTTTCGTAAATTTTTCCACCCCTAAGACGGTAATTTCCGATAACCACTCTATTTTTACGTCTTCAAAATTTAAAAATTTCCTTTTTGAAAATTCCATAAAGGCGGCTAACACTAGCCCTTACTACCCTCAAGCTAATCAAGTAGAAAGGCTACACCGAAACTTAAGGAGCGCCCTTACTGCTTTTCATTCTAACAGCCAAACCCGCTGGGACGAGACGTTAAATTGGTTGCCACTGGCGTTTAATCTAGCAAAGCACGAAAGCATAAATGCAACTCCTTTCAGTATTATGTTCAGATACGAAGCGAATCATCCCTTGTCAAACGCTTGGAACATTTCTGAATTGTTACCAAACAAGAGCGGTGACGACACAATGAAGATATGGAAAGAGGCGAGAGATAGTCTCACAAAAGCGCATAATAAACGTAAACTAAACTACGACAAACATCGACGCGAGGTCCCATTCAAAACAGATGATTTTGTTTGGACCCGTACCCATATTTTGAGCGACAAAATAAAAAAGATATGTAAAAAATTAAGTCCGCGTTGGGCAGGACCTTTCAAAATCGGGCGATTTCTCACGGACGTCACCGTAGAATTAATAGATCCCGACAGTGAGGATGTTATTCACAAAACACATGTGTCTCAACTTAAGAAATTCTTTCCGCGAGAAAGCGAAGAAGAAGAAGATGATGGAGAAGAAGAGTAAGAATTGTTGTTTACTAAATACAGCGATCAGCTGTGCATAATAACACCACGACCGAGCAAAGCTTTGAGTTCGCTAAGTAGGTCAACCGAGGGTCGCTACACTCGTAGCAGTAGACCGCTCCGTAAGCTAGGCTAATCTGAGGAAGCTCCCTTTGCAACGTTCCGTTGCCTTGACACACGCAACGCGTTTCATAACAGCAACACACTGTTGTATATGCTATGGTAGCAGAACGTGGTTTGTTTACAATTTAGAACTGGTGAGGCGCGCCACCATCTAAACTTGTCAAACCTACCTTTAATTAATAAAATAATAATCTTTTAAAGATATATTAGTAAGTAATAAAATAATTTTTGACTCTGAAATTTGAAATTTCTGAGAATGTATAGGAAATATTCTAGAATCTCCATAAATAATTAACCTTGTATGTGAAACTAAACTTGTAATGTAGTTGATTAATCTATTTAACAATGAAATTAGATAAATATTCCCTTATGTAAATGAAACTTATCAACTTAGTGTAATTATTATAAATTTGAACTTAAGAAGGAACTTAGATTTTTTTTTGAAGTGAAAGAATTTTTTTTGATTAGATGATAGACAACTACACTTGATGTTCTCTTATCAAGTAGATGCTCTTATACTGATGCACCTTTAATTCTCGTTTTAGTTTTCATCGTTTGAGATCAAAATTATCTAGATAAACCTTTTTTTACTGTAAGCTACGATTGTGGACGCATATGACTAGCATACCTATTACCTTTTTTTAGTACTGGATGATTTGCACTTCTGTTGAAGTACACCAGATTGTAGTTGTAGTTGGCCACTCAATGATAGTCGAATGTACAAAAATTTTTTTTTATGGAAATTGCTGGAAGAACTTTAAATTTAGTAAATTTTGGATTACTCTTGGACTTGATTTATTAGACAGCACTTAGAATTTATTTTGTTGTGCATCACTTTAAGTTTCGTTAGAATGCCTTGAATCTAAATCGACTTGTGGTTTTTCAAGACATTTTGACTTAATAAGTTGATGATAACACAACTAGACTTTGGTTACTAGTCAACTTAGAAAATTTTATTATTAGTTATGTTTTGGTACCTTATTTCTAAATTTTTTTTTGCATCATATAGGATATTTTCAGATGTTGATATACAAATTTGTCATGGTATTGTAATTGTAACTGATTGTATTGTAAACTTTAGGCATGTTTCACATTAGAAGAAGGGGGAGTATGTAACGATTTTAGGGTTTGTATCCCAAAATCTCTATTACAGAATATAATTATAATTTCATTTAAAACAAATATACAATTTTATTCATCAAATAAAATATAATTTCCTTTGAAGAAAAGTTATGTTCAGTCATGTCGATGTAGAAGGAACAGATTTATTTTCTCATTATCATTATTCTTACTACAATCTTTGAAATTGTAAGCTCTTTGAGCATGAAAAGACATTGTATTACCATTTTCTTATTACTAAGTAACAATGTAGAGTAACTGTAGTATTGTACAAAGAAAACATCGATAACTGATAGACAGAGACAGAATTACGAGCACACATTGTCATACTACTCCTGATTATCAAGTTTATAGTTTATCCTAGTACTATTGTTGTCTGTGGGAGAATATTCTCACGGGATTGCTCCTGATGAGCAAAAGAAAAAGAATAAAAAAATACTTAGCCAATCACGAGCTAGCGAGACGACGTCATCCGCTAGTTCGCACCGACGCAGAAACCAATTTTGTCATTTCTGAAAAACCAAATCAACTAGTCACTTCATTCGGAATCGTTTTGTCGTTACGACAACTTGTAGGAATTCCGATAGTAAAATGTAGAACTAACTTTTGAATATAATGTAACGTTAACTTGGGAAAAGGATGTAAAATAGTTTTTTGATAATTAATTTTTTTTAATGAAATAGTTGGAATCCCATTTATTTTTTGATCAGTTTAAGTGTTATGTAGTTTCGTCATGAAGAGGATATAGTTCCACAAAATCCGCTAAAAGGTAACCAAAAAAATTTCTTATCTGTATTTGTATAACTTTGGAAAGGTAGAACCGTAAAGGTTAACAATAATTCTAGATTCAATTGAAGTAGATTTCTTTGAAACTATGATGACTGTTTACTGAATTAATTTTCTATACAAAAAAAATGTAACTTAAATTTATTTTTGACTGAGAAAATCGATTAGGATATGATAAAGTAAAAGTTCTAGTTGATCATCTTTGTTTAGCATTTTAATAAAACTTAATAAATTTTGAAACAATTAACAATTTCGATAGAATTTAAAAGCTTTTTCTTAAAAACTTAATGAACATCTAGTGAAATTATTGAGTATTGTCATCATGTGTTACGGTCCGTTTCCGGACATCTCAAATTTAGATAAACAAGAAATTATTCGGGAATTGTATTCTTTCCAAACAGCGGTGAATGTAACCGGCTAGAGCATCATGTAATCAAGGTTTCGTGGTACCCAGACTATCAAATGCAGTACCTGGAGATCACTGGGTCAAGGCTGACTATCCAGGCCTGTCCGACTTCTAGGAGATGAAGTATTATCATCGATTTCAATTCTGAGGATGAACATCCAGGATTAAATACCGAAAGTATACTACGTTCTCAGTGATATTAAGTGAAATTAACAAAAAGGTTTCGACTAGAACTTCACAGTTTTAAGGTAACCAGCGCATAAATTTTTCTACGAAAATCTTCGTATAAAGAGATGGGCCCATACTCTAAAAATTCGGCGTAATAAATTTCAAAATTAAATATTTAACTAAATTAATTTGGACTGTCTTGCAAAATTATAGTATTGAAAATTTAAGTAACTAAAACATCACTTGTCCTCGTAATATAGTATGAATATGTAACATTTTAGCACTATTTTTGATATTTTGTGAATGGTACAATTTAATTTTTTTTGGATAATATTATAACGGATTCCAACTATCACTTGTATTTTTTTGACATCACCTAGTCAAGGTATCGTATGATGAGTGCTTGCTGAACTATAATCGATAATAGGAAAGGTCTATTTTCGATTATAAATTTTATATTTTATTTTCTAGCAAATGCCGTCTCTTAAATTTTTCAAAATTAACTTTCTTTATAGACGAGCATTTCAACCTGGAAAACAGGCAACCCTCTATTAATTT
Organism: Conomelus anceps; assembly: GCA_948455865.1. NCBI lineage: Eukaryota > Metazoa > Arthropoda > Insecta > Hemiptera > Delphacidae > Conomelus > Conomelus anceps. The sequence goes on along the minus strand of OX418226.1, from coordinate 5,403,326 downwards.
AAATAAATATTCTACATAAATTTTAAACCAGGACACAAATTGTTGTTTAAAGTTACCCATAGAGGAGGGGTAGCTTCAAACACTGTGTTTGACTGCTCCTCTTGAGCAGGGGTCTCCAAACTATGGCCTGGTGTGATCAATCCGCCCACGACGGCTCATAGGGCTTTCCACTTGATATTATTTTATACTAGTAATTCCACCACTTTATCAATACATTATTTTACTAAAAGATTTAGCAGTTGCAATTTTGAATCACCTAATAGTGAAACATCACCCCATAGTTCATAAATCAGGGTAAATTATATCTTAACACACAATAATAACAAGTTTAAAGCAACCATTCAAATACAGTGTACTTTGACCAATAAAACTCGATTTTATGAATTTTGGGATTCTTCGGCTACGGTATTGGTTCATTTAAAATCTTATTTTTATGATCGAATTCTCAATTTCAGTTGAAAAACAATATCGTTTGATCAACAAATAACCTAGTTAATTCACTAAAAACTTGAAGCCCCTAGTTTTTATAGCCGTTTTTGTGGTTATTGTGAAATATCACAATAATTACGGCAATAACAGACTTATGTAACATGTTTTATCCAACTTTTTAGCTCTTTACATGAATCCTATAAAATTTACCACTTTAAAGAAGGCTCGGGAGATAAATTATTGAGTAAATTGATAGGGACGATAGCTGTCAATTTTAGTCATTATTATTCTTGTGAACTTTAGCATCTTTGATGCAAGGAATGATTTTTTCAATTCAATATACGGTATTTAATCTAATATCAAAACTGACACTGTATTTCAATTTAATATTATTTTCACTCACTTATATTGGAGATACTGGAGGGATGCATTTCACTTCTAAAAAGAAGCTTCATCAGCCTCAATATATTAATTTTCAGATTTTTGAATCAATGAAAAGTTATGAATTCAATAGTTTGTAATCTACTGGCATGGATGACGTTTTTCTGTTTCTCTATGAGAAATTTTGTTTCTTCTCAGCCATCGTTAAAAGAGGAGAGGCAAGTGAGCTAAGCTTTAATAATGGTAGAAATTCGTTTAAGAAGCTGAATGGTTGATATTATTAGTAATTAATATTGGATTAACCCTTTAACAGAGGGTAACAAATTCATTTTTAGGCTGTTTGTAATTGTAGAGCTGATAACGTATCAATTTTTCAATTTTTAAAACGTTGAAATGTATTTTAGCAACATACCAATGTCTATATGTCTATAACAACTACAGTTACTAGCTGAATACTTCTACTATATTAGTTCTTATCCTCATACATTTTTGAAGAATTTTATTGGCTTTTATTGGTGGGGAGACCCTTACGGGTAGTTCCACCTTGCCGTTTGAGCCATGTTATAGGGAACACGGTGGACCTACTATTTTAGGTGGGTTCCGAACCACTGGGTGCGTGATTATAAAGCTTATAACATCAAGTCATTGTACTAAAAGTACGAATTCCTCTTTAGATTGTAAACTTCTTCCATTCTTATGTACCATTTCGTGGCTTATATCATCAGACCAAGTCAAAATTTCAAAAATTGGAATAAATAAATAAAAATTGGAACTAGTTCAATTTATTGAAATAAAATATGGAGGATGGAGAAAAAAAATTAAACTTACTTGTGTTGAATTTGTAGGATTATTTAAATATGTAGCTTTGGTGTCCGTTGCAAAAATTATATTCTTTCATCAATTTCCTTGATCACCCACATGTTTATTGTATTGATTGCCTCATTCCAATCATTTTCCATAAATGCATCTGAAATTATTTCAGAACAAAGATGAGATTCATTATAAAATCAACTAATCACACATAAATCATCATAGTCTATATATTAATAGAGAGTAAAATTATACCATTAGGATACTCACTTTGCATGAAAATTCAGGATTGCAGCTTTGTCTATTCCATAAATGGTACAATATATCAATATACACAACAGTATTGATAGGACCATTCTTCCACCATTGTTTTTCCTAGACATCCATTTCTAGGATAAATCAGTTTGTCAGAGAGTGTCTTATTACTCAGACGATAGCATGAAACAAAGAATAAAGTATGAGACATATGCAATTGCTGGAAAATGTACAAAAATAGATGAATCAATACAAATATATGAAGAAAATAATACTTGAAATTTGTTACCTGGATTACCTGTGAAGACACATTGATTGTGAAATTTCCTTGAATTGCAACTGCCCCATGTAAGCAGCACCACCTCAGCATCAGCTCATCGTGTGGATGGAATGTAATGGCTGAAATAAACTTGGAGAATATTTATTGAAGGGAAGAGGGTGAAAAACAATGCACATTTTTTATTTTATTTTTCAAATAAAAACAAATTGATAAACAGCTTTGCTCCTGAAACATTCAACGCAGACCAATTAAAGCTGTTAACACAAGGTACATATTACAATAAATTTGAGCACATTTCAATAATAATATCATTTTCAAAAATCGTTAGTAAGGTGTTTTAGTAGACTTGTAAATTAGACTACAATTTGTTAGTAATCTAGCTACAAATGCATGCCCTACCTAGTAGTGGATCAAATAATCTCGGCGTCTAGATGTATCGATGTAGCCCTACTGGGGGACCCTACCTAAGACCCACGTACCTAGCTAATTTTTAAATCATATTATTCAGAACCGAACAATATGATACACATGGACTAGCTACACATAAAGTGTTAGTAGGTTAGATAACGGTTTTAGTAGGGTTAGTATAAATAGTTGGACTCACAGAGGGTATGCACCATTGTGCACTACCCTCCTGATGCTTCAATCGATGTCTAAAGATGCTGAAGATCCTGACACACGACACTTTTTTGCACTAACACTTGCTCACAGTACTTCACATATGCACACTCACACACGCGAACGCGCCTACACACTCGCGATTTTGATGAGGATAATGATGATGCAGCTACCTCCTCGATGAAGGCCTCCTTTCGGTGACCCTGGTAGTGGTCCTCCTTATGGTGCACAAGTGAATGGAAATGCAACACCTGAACCTAGAAAACAGGCAACTCTCTATTAAATTCAAATAGATATTCAACACAAATTTTATACAAAAAAATTGGGTAAACATGGACACAAATTTTTCTTTAATGTTACCCATACAGGAGAGGCAGCTTCAAACACTGCAAGTGACTGAATTTAATAATATGTAATCTGCTGGCATGTATGAAGTTTTTCTGTTCCCCTTTGAAAAATTTTGTTCCTTCTCATCCCTTCTTATAAGAAGAGAGGTAAGTGAGCTAAGCTTTAATAATGTTATAAATTCGTTTAAGAAGATGAATGGTTCATATTATTATTAACTAATATTGGATTAAACCTTCAATAGAGGGTAACAAATTCATCTGTGATGTTTACCATGACGAAATACTTAATGAACAATCTAATATTAAAACTGACACTGTATTTCACTTTTTTATAAATTTGTAACCACATATATTGGAGATGCTTGAGGAATGCATTTCACTTCTGAAAAGAAGCTTCGTCAGCCTTCTTCTCCAATATATGTGAGTAAAACATTATATAAAAGTGAAATACAGTGTCAGTTTTAATATTAAACAAATTCATGTTTAAGCTGTTTGGAATTGTGGATCTGGTAACTTATCAATTTTGTGAATTTTTTAAAACGTCTCAATGTATTATGGCAACAAACTAATGCCTTTATGTCTATAACAGCTTAACAACTACAGTTACTAGCTAACTACTTGCTATTAATATTAGTCCTTATCCTCAAACATTTTTGACGGTTTTAGCTGCCACTAATCATGAAAATAACGTTCAAAAACATAAGCATACATTTAAATACAAAAGCAAAACATATAAGGGTGGGAAAATAACTAGGCCTATCAGTATACATTTTTTAAGGTTTCAGTCGCCAGAATTTGTGAAAATAGGATTCAAAACATAATAAGCATTCATTCTACTACCCTTGAATGGGTAAAACAGGCTTAAAATATGAATAACGGAGCATAATGTACTGCTTGGTCACTCAGCCCAAACAAGCATAACCTACAATTGAATTCACAATTGAGCCAAGAAAATTTTCAGGTGATGAATGTTACCAAGTAAAGAATATTTTGTGGGAATACTAACTAAAATAACTTTCAACTTTGATTGAAAAATTTTGCATATCAATATCGTTTGAAAAATTCAGGAGCTGAATTGCTTTTATCAACCCCTTGTTTTGCTCTGGGGAATAATTTAATATAAGAGTCCTTCACATAAATTTTTGAGAGCCGGCCGCGACTGCCTGTACCGCAAATTAATAACTTGGTAATATTCAAAAAAGTACCGGTAACTAAAAAAAGTAAATGCGTAAGGCTTTTATTGGTGGGGAGAACCTCCCTTACGGGTACTTCCACGTCGCTGCTTGGCCTATGTTATTGGAAACATGGTGGACCAACAATTTTAGGTGGGTTCCAAACCACCGGGAAGTGATTTTCCAACAGACTCCACTCGATTCTCATAAAAATTAATTTCATAAATGAAAAAAATTTTCAATTAAAAAATATAATTATTATAGTAAAAGGAAAATAAGTTACTTACAAAGACGGACCGTATCGATCCACTGATTTTGAACTCTGACTGACTTCTGATTCAGACTTGATCTATGAAGTCTTCACGATGCGCCAATTGAAGTCTGGAACGTGAAGAATACAGGAACATGTAAGCTATAGAATTTCCATCGTATGTCTGCAGTGAATGTCAACCTGAAAAAGAACAATTGAAAAACACATTAACAACAACTGGAACAGGTGGTGGAGGATGGTTGGTATTGGGGAGAAGGAAGAGGAGGAAGAGAAGGAGCGATTGGTGGAGGAGGATGAGAAGAAGAAAAAAAGGAGGAAGTGGACGAGAAGGAGGAGGAGAAGATGGATGAGGAGAAGGAGGAGAAGATGGATGAGAAGGAGGAGGAGAAGAAGGAGAAGATGGATGAGAAGGAGGAGAGCGATGAAAAGGAGATTTGGAGAAAAGAAAAAGGAGAAGAAAAAGAGGAGGAGGAAGAGGAGGAGAAGGAGCAGGTGGTGGAGGGGGATGAGAAGGAGGAGGAGGAGGAAGAGGAGAGGATGGAGGAGGCGGTGGAGATGGATGAAAAGGAGATGGGGAGAAAAGAAAAAGGAGAAGAAAAAGAAGATGGAGAAGAAGGGGAAGTAGATGATGGAGATGAATAGAGATAAGAAAAAGGTGACTATTAAATTTGTAAAAAGTAATACCGTATTCTAGATATCCCCACCCGGGCAACGTGCTTGTTATTTTTAATACCTACTATAACTTAGTGTGGAGTTGCTGTTTTTAATACATTTTTAGAGGAGTGATAGCCGTGAGCCATAGCAGGTATCTGTTCAATTAGAGATAAACTGCAGTCTCCTAGGCACTCTTTTTAAGGGTGACCGATTAAATTAGCAAAAAAGAAACTGTTCTCTGCTGTAAAATCACTTCCCGGTGGTTCGGAACCCACCTAAAACTGTAGGTCCAACGCGTCATTCACCATCATCCAACTCATTAATCATGCACAGGTCTCAGACCTATGTGGGCTTCCTCAAAAAAAAACTAATTTTTCCACGTATAAGTGTTTTCCACACTTTTCACTATCACTTATAGGCAATTATCATCAATATGTATATCAATATTATAATAATATCAATAGGCAATTCATCAAAAACAACACTGTACTCACTACTATTTCGGTTGATCCGCAGCTTTGATTAAAAACTCTGGCTCTTGGTGCCAAATTAATTTTGATCCATATTTTGTGATAACGTCTTCAGGAATTTTATTCATATCTGAAAATAAAAATGAAATTTAGCAAGCCAAAATATAATTTATAGCATTAGTACAGGTAACAATGTTTCTTGGAATTGTAATATCATAATAAGGAATGTACCATAGCCCATTTCGACTGTATAGGTGACACTTCAGACCTCAAAAACATGTTTTGGTCCAAAGAGCGAACTACGCAAATGGCGAGTGAGGTAGGTTGCGATTACTTTAATAAGGTTTACTTATCCAATATATATATATATACACTATCAAAAAATATTCAAAATTCGATTCAGTGTCCTTACATACTTGATTATTGAGATTCTAGAAGAAAAATTATCTACTATTCTAAGCCCAGCAGTTTTTGTAAAACTCTCTTGAGTAAAGAATCTTTAATTTGATTAATCTGTTATTAATTTATTTTTTCTGTATATATTTTTTTTAACATTTTATTTCTTGTACATGATATAAGTTGAACCAAGTATTTTTTCTTTGTAACTTCTTGGTTTCTCTCCTAATAATTGATAGTTTTATAATAATAATAATTTTTTATCATGTATAATTTTTTTTCCTGTGTATTTTTTTTCTTGTTTGTATTTGCGGAAATAAAGATTATTATCATTATTATCTGTAATTCAAAGCAGATATTATAAAGAACAAATAACTGACACTACAAATTAGAAACAAAAATAATCAATTTTAGTATGTCAGTTTTAATATAAGGAACAAAAATAATCCTGTGCGCTTCTCTAATATAAAATATTTAGAAAGTGAAACATTGAAAGTGAAATAAAATAAATTTTGAAAGTTTAAAACAGCATAAAATATTGAAATAGTGAAAAGTGTAGATTAGTTGGAAGAATTTATTAAAAATCAATAGCATTATAAATAATGATAATTTTTTATCATAAAACATCGACAAAGCTACACTGAAAATTATAATTTTTCCACATTCGCTGAAGTTGCTATAAATTTTATGTAAAAACTTCATGCACAAGTTGCCTGTAGCCTATTGTTGAGGAATTATTAGACATCTAAATGATTTAAAACTCACAATATAAATACAACTATTTTTTAATAACTACGGTTTTCAATTTTTTTAACCCATGCAAATGAGGAATTTACTATATTGTGACTGTAGGCGACCTGTGATTGAGTTCATGGGAGCCTTCCCGGTAATCGGTAAATGTTACCGGTGGCGTCTGATTGGTCTACTCAAATTTTTCAAGTTAATGATTTTGAGTAGCCCAATCTGACTAAACCGGTAACATTTACCAGTTACCGGTAAGGCTCCCATGAACTCAACTTATTACTCGATTTGTGTAGCATAACTTATATCTTACCGTACATTGGTTAAACTCAAAATTCAATCCATGTTGAAATAAGCTTAATTTTGAGAAAATTTGTGTGATTTAAATCAATAAATGGAAATTAACTAATATCTTCAATAATTTCTCTTCATCTAGGCTAATAACCTAATATCTTAATATCCTTTTTTTCCTCTACAGCCCAATATAAGCTTGTAGGCTCCTTCATCCCTCATCCTTCTTACACTAGACCTAGGTCCAATTAATTTTATAATTATTCTAAAACAATTCATACCGTATTTAATTTATATTGTTAGTTTCATTATCATTTATCATTTTCATCTTTCTTTTGCATAATCTTTTATATTCAGTTTTCTAGCTGAAGTATTTCTTTCTTTTATTTTCCAGCTTCTTTTTCTCAAATTTGTAAATTGTAGTCATTAAATGTTCATGATTGGGGAGCAATTTTGGGCGTTTCCCCGTATGCTCCCACATTGTAATTGAATAAATAAATATGGGCATTGGCACCTCCACTACAGCACTTCAAGTATCTCTATCACCAACCATCCCTCTCCATCCTCTATATACCATCTTTAAGATGAAGCCCACATAGGTCTGAGACCTGTGCGTGGGTAATGAGTTGGATGATGGTGATTTATGAGTTGGACCTACAGTTTTAGATGGGTTCCGAACCACCGGAAAGTGATTTTCAGCAGAGAACACTGTCTTTTTTGTTGGCTAATCTAATCGGTCACCGTTACAAACAGGACCTACGAGAACGCAGCTTATCTATCTGATTGAACAGATACCTGCTACGGCTCGCGGCTATCACTTCCCTAATATAATATCTTCTCTTCCCTAATCATATCCTCTCTGATTTCATCCTCCTTGGTCTACCTTTCATCCTTCTTAATCTAATATCTTTAATATCTTTTTTTCACATAATTATTTTTTATAAAATTATCTTTTAATACAATTAAATGCTCCTATAAATGTTTAAACTCCTGCAATCTGAAGAAAAAAAAAGTTAAATCACTCACCTTTGTTGCTGTTACATTGTGCCAACAGCTTGTTCAGGTGTGCAGTGCTTAGATGGTGGTGTAAAACATCTAGTACAGGAATATGATGCCCACAGTCGGATGCTCTGATGCTGCTCATGTTGAAGGGGTAAGGAGGTCACCTAAATATTTAAAACGCACTCCCGATCAAAGGCTGGCTGGAGCGACACGATATTGATAATACAGAACCCCAGGAGTCGATTTTTTCGATCCCATAGAAATTAATCGAGACGGGTAGTGTGGACCGTGTTTGACATCGTAGTTATGTCCGCGAGATTTGTCTCCGTAGTTAAGACCCTAGTCGGATAAGACGGGTGTGTGTGTGTGTGTGTGTTTGGTGCGATAGAAGATCACACCACAAAAGACTTGAAACATAGCTGTCTTCTAGGAGGAATAACATTATTATATATTTATTTATTGACAGAATAAAAATGATGTGAAGATGCAACAAAGTTTGAAACTACTCTCTTCACAAATTCTTTTAGTATGTCAACCAAAACCTGTTACTGAACTACTGTAGTTGTAACTTATTTTCTTTACTACTTATGTTCTACTACTAACTTATACCAACTTACTATACTAACTAAAGTATAGGCTACTACTAACTTATATTCTTATTCATAAACTACAAAAATTGAGGATACTACTGTATAAAGGATACTGTATAGAGGATACTACTGTTAAAAAGTCCCCATGTAGTGCTGCTTGATCATCAAAAAAGTCACTGTTGATAGCTTACAAAATGTTTTATCCTAATGCTTATCTCTAAAATTGAAGCTATAATGAATGATGTTCGTTACTTAGTTGAAAAGTCCCCATGAAGTGCTGCTTAATCATCTTCGTTGAAAAGCCTCCATGCAGTGCTGCTTAATCATCAAAAAAGTCACTGTTGATAGCTTAAAAAATGTTTTATCCTAATGCTTATCTCTAAAATTGAAGCTATAATGAATGATGTTCGTTACTTAGTTGAAAAGTCCCCATGAAGTGCTGCTTAATCATCTTCGTTGAAAAGCCTCCATGCAGTGCTGCTTAATCATCAAAAACGTCACTGTTGATAGCTTAAAAAATGTTTTATCCTAATGCTTATCTCTAAAATTGAAGCTATGATGATGTGCGTTGCTTATAGTTGAATGATGCTTTGTTGAAAAGACCCCATGAAATGCTGCTTAATCATATTCGTTGAAAAGCCTCCATGAAGTGCTGCTTAAGCATCAAAAAAGTCACTGTTGATAGCTTAGAAAATGTCTTATCCTAATGCTTATCTCTAAAATTAAAGCTATAATGAATGATGTTCGTTACTTAGTTGAAAAGTCCCCATGAAGTGCTGCTTAATCATCTTCGTTGAAAAGCCTCCATGCAGTGCTGCTTAATCATCAAAAACGTCACTGTTGATAGCTTAAAAAATGTCTCATCCTAATGCTTATCTCTAAAATTAGAGCTCTAATGAAAGAAGTTCGTTCTTAGTTGAATGATGCTTTGTTGAAAAGTCCCCATGAAGTGCTGCTTAATCATCTTCGTTGAAAAGCCTCCATGCAGTGCTGCTTAATCATCAAAAAAGTCACTGTTGATAGCTTAAAAAATGTCTTATCCTAATGCTTATCTCTAAAATTAAAGCAATAATGAATGATGTGCGTTGCTTAGTTAAATGATGCTTTGTTGAAAAGTCCCCATGAAGTGCTGCTTAATCATATTCGTTGAAAAGCCTCCATGAAGTGCTGCTTAATCATCAAAAAAGTCACTGTTGATAGCTTTAAAAAATGTCTTATTCTAATGCTTATCTCTAAAATTAAATCTATAATGAATGATGTTCGTTACTTAGTTGAATGATGCTCTGTTGAAAGTCCCCATGAAGTGCTGCTTAATCATCTTTGTTGAAATGCCTCCATGAAGTGCTGCTTAAGCATCCAAAAAGTCACTGTTGATAGCTTTAAAAAATGTCTTATTCTAATGCTTATCTCTAAAATTAAATCTATAATGAATGATGTTCGTTACTTAGTTGAATGATGCTTCGTTGAAAAGTCGCCATGAAGTGCTGCTTAATCATATTCGTTGAAAAGCCTCCAAGAAGTGCTGCTTAAGCATCCAAAAAGTCACTGTTGATAGCTTAAAAAATGTTTTATCCTAATGCTTATCTCTAAAATTAAAGCTATAAAATGAATGATGTTCGTTATTTAGTTGAAAAGTCCCCATGAAGTGCTGCTTAATCGTCTTTGTTGAAAAGCCTCCATGCAGTGCTGCTTAATCTTCGAAAAAGTCACTGTTGATAGCTTAAAAAAATGTCTTATTCTAATGCTTATCTCTAAAATTAAATCTGTAATGAATGATGTTTGTTACTTAGTTGAATGATGCTTCGTTAAAAAGTCCCCATGAAGTGCTGCTTAATCATCTTCGTTGAAATGCCTCCATGAAGTGCTGCTTAATCATCAAAAAAGTCACTGTTGATAGCTTAAAAAATGTCTTATCCTAATGCTTAACTCTAAAACTAAAGCTATAATGAATGATGTTGAAGATCCAATCTTGTACTGTGGGTCGTCTGACGATGCTCTTGACAACAGAGTGTAATGGCTGTCACGCCATAACGTGAGTCATAATTTCCACTTAAAAGTGTTTAAGTTTTTATTATGCTATAAACTAATTCATCCATCATTGGAAACCGTTGTAGCGCAGTCGGTTGGAGCTCTTGTCTCTAATATTCTTGCTGGCTTCTACTACTGCGGTCTCGAATTCGAATCTCCTTGTTCAGCATTGGATACTTTCTGTAATCATTCACCTCATCACCCACGCACAAGTCTTAAGACTCATGAGGGTATCATCCGACCTAAAATTATTACAGTATTTTTAAAAATTACTTCTTGGAGACTCCAGTTAAGAAGTATAAGACAAGTCCGATCAATAATTACACATACAATTTTACCAATTCTATACACTAGTTATTACTATACAATATTACAAATCTTATACACTAGTTAATAATTATTACTATATCAATTAGTTGAGGTGAGGCTTAATTGTTATGTTAGAGGAACTCTTGTGCACTATAGAAAGCTTTATCAACAAAATATTTTTTCAATTGTTTCTATATTCTAATATAATTAAAGCTAGAATTAATAATAAGACCAATATAGTCACTAACTTGACAGAGTATTTTGATTGATTTGCTTTTTGCAAATGAACCAAGTGAAACTTAGTCTTTTGTAAAGTTCCAATGAAGCTCTTCCTTCTATCAAAACAGTCACAAATTGTGCTAATGCTTAACTCTAAAATAATTAAAGCTAAAGTTAATTATAAGACCAAGTCACTAACTTGACCGAGTATCTTGATCAATTTGCTTTTTCCAAATAAACCAAGTGAAACTTAGCCTTTTGCAAAGTTCCAATTAAACTCTTCCTTCTATCAAAACAGTCACAAATTGTGCTAATGCTTAACTCTAAAATAATTAAAGTTAAAATTAATTACAAGTCACCATCTTGATTAATTTGCTTCTTGCAAATAAACCAAGTGAAACTTAATCAAACGTTTCTGAAGAAGCTCTTCCCCCTTTCAAAACTAGTCACAATGACTTATGCTAATGCTTATCTCTAAAACAAAGGAGCTATAATTCCATCAAAAGCCACTAAATAACTTGAGATAAGTCAACTCTATCTTAATATAACTTCAAGTTATAACTTAATATAACTAATGTATATAAAAGATGCCTCAAGATAATAGAGAGTATTTTGATTGGTTTTTCACAAATGAAACTTTTACCGTACTTAACTTGAATAAGGTGGAAGGACTTATTCTAATTACGGTGCCTGTGGTAGCCTAGTCAGAGAGCTTGTCTCTGATTAGATAAGACTCTGGCTGGCCGCTACTACTATGGTCTCAGGTTCGAATCTCGTTCAGCTTTGGATTTTTCTTGTAAACATCCACCTCATTACCCAAGCACGAGTCTCAATTCTCATGTGGGAATCATCCAAATAAAAATACAATTGAAAATTGCTCCTACAGCTAGATTGTAGCTACTGTTTCCATTAATAAATAGTCAGGAATGACTCAAAAATGTCTTGATTTATTTGCTTTTCACAAGAAAAACAAATGAAACTTATTTACTTAAAGTATGTCGATAAAAGTTTTTGATGTAAAAGTTGCTAGCAAACCCATTGAAATTATTTAACAAAAAAGGTAAGTGAAATCTGAAATGAAATTTAAAAAAGTAAACTGATTTGATACAGTTTGTATCAATTTTGATACAGTACGGCATCAGTGTATGCAACAGAGAAATCTTAACAGGTGGCCAATCTGAGAGCTCAATATTGCATATTCCAATGCTGAAACTGTGTATTAATTTATTAGTTTTGAATTTAATTTTATTAAAAGAAACTTGTGTACAAGTCTTCTTTATAATACGGAGTGGAAAAAGATAATCAAACTACTAATTAGTTCGATATAAAAACATAAGGGTACATGGAAGCAAGTAAAGTTGAAGTAAGTCAATAACTTTGAGTCAACAAGCTATCAAGTTGTTATCAATGTAAAATCACCCCCTCCCCCGGTAGTTCGGAGCCCACCTAAAACTGTAGGTCAGTTAATTGCCCAACACATCACCCAGGCACAGGTCTCAGACCTATGTGGGCTTAATCCTCCAAAAAAGTGGTGTTTTGTTGTATTTGTAGTCATCGTTTAAGGGGAAATTGTCAGTCAAAATTCATCAACAGTAAATGTTATTTGTAGTATTTTCAACTTCACCTACTTCCATTTAGCCTACTACGTAGCACTATCATTTTGTGAAATTTATATTCACTAAAACATTAGCAGAATTTAGTGAAGATGAGAAGTTATAGCAGTATGTTAGAAAATTGAATATCAATGGATTGTACGCTTATCAACTAAGTATTCGAATCTTTTCTATTTGAGGAAAACAGTCATTGAAAACTTTAAAAATAAGTCTAAATTTTGTGTGACTTTACTATATAATTTCATGTTCATCAACTTACAGTAGTTGAAAAGTATATTTGAGAAATTTTGCTGCTGAACTGCGATATTGTCTTCAGTATGATGCCCAGTCGGAACTCTGGAATCGAGTCGATATAAAATTTCTTCCAAAGATAATATCCTCATGATATCAACATAAATACTCAGGTTTGGTGGTGAGGCAGCTGCAGCTAGTATCTACAGCTACAAGTTTTTAAAGTCTTGAAAATATTAAAAAAATATTTAGTTGATAAAGCTTTTTATAGTGTACAAGAGTTCCTTTCACATCAAAATTAAGCCTCACCTCAACTAATTGATAGAGTAATTAACTAGATTATAATTTTGATATTGCATGCATACAATTGTTGATCTGGCTTGACTTTAACTCCTTGAACGTACGTAGTCTCCGACGTAATCTACTAAAAAAAAGTATCGATATCCTTGTGCCTCCTCATGATAATAAGCTAGAAATATAACTAAAGACTAGTCTTAAATTTCTAACTTCTCATGTCATTTTATATCTTGGCACTCAACGAATGGAATGTGACTAACTTATACTATATTATGGTCTAGTTAAAGATATAAATTGCTGCTACTGCTTGGCTGAGAAACCCCACAATGTAGTTCGCACCCACCGGAACAGTCACCAATTGCTAAAAAAAATTAAGGTCTTATTCTAATGCTTATTTCTAAAATAATTCAAGTTGTAATGTAGATTTGATTCCGTTGGATCGCTTGCCTACAACAAGAATCTGGCTGGCAGCTACTCCTGTGGTCACGAGTTTGAGTCTCGTTCAGCATTGGATATTTCCACTTTGTCATCCTCCATCTCATTACCCAAGCACAAGTCTCAGACTCATGAGGGCCACATCCGATTTAAAATAAATTGAAAAAAATAAAAAAATTGCTACAATCTGTTCCAGTAATGAAATTAATTAAACCCTAAAATACATTTTAATAGAAATATTGGATACACTGGCAGGCCGCTTAGCGAAGTTGTTTGAGCCGCCGTAACTTCAGCTTACTGTCGCTTCAGCGGTCGTGGGTTCGAATCCAGCTCCTCCGTCTGGCATCTATGTGTTATCATTCACCTTATTACCCGCGCACAAGTCTCGGACTCATGTGGGCATCATCAGCAATTAAAAAAATATTAATGTTCAATGAAATTTATTGATAATTTTATACCCCTTAGAATTTCATCTGTGAAAAATGAATGCATTACTATCTCATTTACTTTAGACCTATAAGCAGCTACAGTGGGTCTCCTCAAAAATGGTATTCTCATAAGTTCTTAAAAAATCAAGTTGATAAAAGTAAAGTTCGTCATCCATCTTGGATTCCATATATTTCATCATCCTACAACCACTAAGAAAAAAGCAAATTTAATTTAGCCTCTGGTAACTCATATTAGAGATTTATGAAAAGTTATTATGCTGAAGCAACAAATATGAAGAATTGGTTGTTTATTTGAGGAAATTCTTAATAAATAGCACTCAACATGTTCCACGAGGTTCTAAGAAATTGCGCAGTTAAGGGAGCTAACAAATTTTAATGTAAAACAAGACTTATTTTAAAGATTAGACTCAGTTCATATCAAATTCATACATTATTATTGGGAATACTTTAAGTTTAAGTAGTGGAATAGTGTCTGAAATTGAGTTTACTTGAGAATAAATTCACCACCCCGGAAGTACTTTTCAATATGGCGAAGAGAAATTTAAGTCAAATAATAATGATTATCTGGAATTGGATGGAGGGAAAAGATTCTTAATAGAATTCACAATACCTTGTAGATGAACTAGGGAAGACAGCATAATGTTTCAAGTCGAGTTGAAATAGAATATTAGAATAGTTTTACCGGCACGAATTCTAAAGACACCACGATCACAACCAGCCTAGGGAAACGAAAATTCACAATTAATCCTTTGTCATCGAGATACGACACTAAAAGAAAGGGAAGTGGTGGGGTTAACACCTGGTAGATTGATAGCAGTGACGTGTAATGCTCTATCAACTTGCTTCAATTTTCTCTCGAGAAGTCTCTTGATACATCAGAACAGTATCGTGGAAAATAGAAAAATTAATTATAAAACTAAAGCGCATGAGATTGGATGAATATTTCTATCAAAATGTTGCAAATGTACTGGTAGTGGGCTATGATCACTACTCATACACTATAACTTATTTTTTAGAGCTGACAGAATTCACATTGAAATTCTCAGATTTTAAAATTCTACAGAGCTGTGCGGGGGTATTCTAGCTCAAATATGTGAGAATAAGCTCTGAAATACATACCCACAGTACATAGTAATGTGTACTGATAGCATAATACCACATTTATCAACATCACATGGTAATTATGGGAAATTATGTAAGCGCTGAATTTGAATCAATCGATTTCAAATAACTTGAAATTGATAGTACACACTGCTTCAACTAATTTCTCAATTTTGGGTACGTTTCATCCATATTTTATTCATGTACATCATTCTTGGATTATATCGAATCAGAATATTGCTATAAATACTAGGAAATCCCTCATATTGAAGACAATTCAAATTAACTTATACATTGAAAATTGAATCTAATAGAAATTTGTAGCCAAGTCATGAAAAGGCTTAACTTTGACTTTTTAAGTGAATTCAACGACTTGCAGTCAAATTTTTGTTAAGAATAAGTAGTATTTTACTTACTCTGTAGGCCGAAAGTTTTCGAATCTTTTGAGATCCATTTTTCGGATCTCCAAGATTCGGAAACGTTCGGCTTACAGAGTAAGTAAAATACTACTTATTCTTAATAAAAATTGACTGCAAGTCATTGAATTCACTTAAAAAGTTAATATTAATAACATAACAACGCAGTTCGTCATGGAACAAGAAATCCAGGAGCTTAACTTTGCTAAGGATAATGCATGTATTATTTTTCAATAGATAGGAGTTTGGAGAGATTGCCCTCTATCAGTCTACCTTATTTGAAGTTTTAGTGAAAAATTACAATATGTTTCATAAAGAAAATCGAAAAGGTTTTGTTGTAGGTGAGTTGCATTATTCCAAGTACAGTTTAAAAATATAGTACCGTACCGTACCAAGCAAAGATCTTAAAGAGCAATCATACATTTTTATTTTTATAAGAATACATCATGATCTATATCATTTATATTATTCATAATACTCTTGAAGATTATGACCCATGAAAAGCCCACAGATAATCTCTATAAAAAAGTTAAGACAATAGAAGTTGATTATTAAATCATTTGCAAAAGAAATCACATAAAAATTATAAAATAATCGACAAATTGTTGAACTACTCCGCTTTATTACTTTATTTCAAACAAGTAACATAACCACAACCTGTTGATATAGAAACCAAGTAATGATCTTAATTACTGTTTGGTTATCAAGGACAAATTCAATTGCACTTTCAACTACCAACATCAAACAATTAAACCAATCATACCTATCCTCCTCTCGGTTCATCATCGGATATAAAACTAAAGATTTGAAATGGCTTTTCCTCTAGAACCATCACAATAAATTTCAAAAAAAATTCATAAATCCTAGAAGCCAGTCATTCATTTCAGTTAATCAATATTAATTTGTGTTTCTAATTACCGCAATTACTAGCATGTACAGCTGTGATTGCAGTAATGACAGCTGACATTATGCTGAGTAAGGTATTTGTGCGCTATTCTTGTAATTAGCAAATTGAACAATTTTTTGGTTAGAACGATCGTTGAACTGATTCTGAAATAGCCTACACCTTTTTATTACAGTAATTCATAAAGTACGTATCACTGTGACTAAAATACGGTAGGCTATCTAGTATCCTTGTAAAATTGTTTTAATACCCATAGTTTCAACAATAAAGCAGATTAATAATTGAAATCATGTAATCATGTAACTTAGGTCTACTAATCTTATCTTCATTACAAGTGTTTCAGTTTTTTCCAATAATTATTCTCTGCATAACGTTACGAATCCATTTTTGTTTAATTAAATGGGCATCATGTTTCTCTGGATATAACATCGATTTTCCTAGGAAATTTTCCAATGTTCCAAAAAACCGGTCCCAGCTCCAGCTGAAAAGTGTGGTCACAAATTGGGAGTTGACGGCCCTGGGAGACGAACCTCCTCTAACCATTTCACTAGGAAATGTCCGATTTTATAGCGGTCATGGCCCCTCTTGGAACAACCCTCTCAAAAAATATTTGGATAAATTTTTAAATTAACTTTTTTGTAAATCTAACTTGAGATTGATATTTCATAGCAAATTTCAATTGAGTATTTCAAATTCAATACACTTTTTATACTGAATAACTTTATATTATTACGGCAGATACTGCGAGGAAGCATACATGAAAATTTTTAGAAGCAGCATAACCAGGCAGGCAGGCTGATGAAGCTTCTCTTTAGAAGTGAAATGCATCCCTCCAGTAGAAGTGAGTGAAAATCATATATTAAATAGAAATACAGTGTCAGTTTTGATATTAAATAATTTCAAATTTTTCTCAACGACTGTACTTCATAAAACGTAGCATATCGCACTTGTTTGAGCATCAAGTTATGAACAGCAACATCAATCACTGTACTACTCTCACAAAACATTTGAAAAAAGTCCTCCAGGTGTCAGTCAAGCTTTCAATAAAATAACACATAAATGGCTGTGATTGGTTGAGCTGTCACAACCAATAACACTCAGCCAATAGTGTCCATTTTTATTTCCTGTGATGTAAGTGAAACACTTACTAGTTTTCTCCAGTAAAAGTGAGTGAAAATAATATAATTTAATTGTAATATAGATTCAGTTTTGATATTATATTGTTCATTTTTATTCATGACACCTATACTTCACGCCACCAAATTAGAAGGTTCTGAAAAATTGCGGTGATATGGAGACATGCCAGCAGATGATAGTAGAAAATTTATCATCAATGCACGAATTGACAACACTAATCAAGCCTCTGGCTTTCGAGTGACTTCATTTATTTACCAGTCACAGCGATATGCCTATGCAGACACTTTCCTGTATTCAAATAAGACGGAAATCAAATCAATAAGACGATATAAACAGGAAGGACACCACAATTTTGCGGAGCTGCCTAATTTGGTGGGGTTAACTATAGCCGTCTTGACGCTAGGTAAGCGGGTTGCTTACATCATCATCTGATTCATAACAACAAAAATTTGTCAACTTTTCTTTCTATTTGCCTTTTTCCTGCTCTTTCTTTTGCAACTTTCATATTTTTTTAAATTTTTCAACCAAATTTAAGAATTCTTCAACTCAATGAAGACTTATAAAAACATTCACTCTCAAGGCTTTTCAAAGTCCCTTTGAATGAAGTAAGCCACAAGGGAGATTCATAGATAATACAGGCCTTACACTATAATGATCTGCATCATGTCTCTCGTGAACAATACGAGAAAAACACAATAGGCTATTTTTTTTTTATTTTTTTGGAGGATGAAGCCTACATTGGTCTGAGACCTGTGCTTGGGAAATGAGTTAGATGATGCTGATTGATGAGTTGGACATACAGTTTTATGTGGGTTCCGAACCACCGGGACGATTTTACAGCAGAGAACAGTGTCTATTTTGCTGGCCAATCTAATCGGTCACCGTTACAAACAGGACCCAGGAGAACGCAGCTTATCTCTATCTGATTGAACAGATACCTGCTACGGCTCGCGGCTATCACTTCCCAAAGTACGTGTTTAGTTGTGTTGTAATTTTCGGTGGATAGTGGTGTGTTGTTCAGTCTGTGTAGCATTGACCTGAATACTGAGTATTTGTGTTGTGTTGGATCACAGATTACAGAAACAACAGATCACAGATTATCCTATTGTCTGTGGTTGGATGATTGGAGGTGCTGTGTATTAGGGTATCTGTCATTGTCGGTTTTCTGACTGAACAACACACCACTAACCACCGAAAATTACAACAAAATTAAACACAATAAAATACCTAGCATAAGAAAACGACTACAAACACGACCCAATTGTCAAATTCAATCATAACATAACAACCAAAAAACAAAACACCAACACCACCGATAAAAAATACATCACAATGATATACATTAATCCACAATCAAACAGACTAGGAAAAATCTTCAAAAAAGCTTGCCACACCATCGCATTCAGAACAAAAAACAAAATAAAAAATGCACTTGCACCCACACTGAACACAAACAAATATGATCTCCCAGGGATCTACAAACTGAACTGCTCTGATTGTAACAAATTTTACTTAGGACAAACAGACCGCGCATTCAGAACAAAAAAATAAATAAAAAATGCACCCAAACCCACACTGAACACAAACAAATACGATCTACCAGGGATCTACAAACTGAACTGCTCTGCACATTTTACATATGACAAACATATGAATTCCAAAAAGAAGATGAAAAGAACAAGTGTCCTGCAGCCCCACCATGCCCAGGAGGCGAATCAGAGAGTTCTGTGAGAGGAAGCAAATCATCAAGTAAAAGTTTATGTGCTTAAAAATAGTATTGCATACAAATGAAATCTTAATTTCTGATTTGTAAAAATAAATTATTCAAAACAGGCCGCGCATTCAAACAATGTTACAAAGAACATTTACAAGTCTTACATACAAAAACTGAATAGACTTTTGCAGACCATATCATTCAAACTGGACACACTTTCACTGACATCACTACCAACCTACACATTCCACATATAAAATATAAAGGACACGAACTCAACACCTTGGAACAATTTGAAATTCACAAACACACCACACCCAAAAACAAAACATCCTCAATGAACAATTAAATTTTAAATCACACAAAATTTTTGACCACATTATACAAAAACCACAATTCTTCTAGCCAACATCGCCGATTAAGGATGCCTTGAAGATGAGTTACCATAACTCGAAAACGTTCGGCCAAGTGTGAGTACAATTATGATATATTAGCAATTTAAAACTGACTGCAAGTCGTTAAATTTACAATAAAAAGTTAATAATTTACAGGTATGAGAAATGTAAATAACTTGTACAAATAGTTGTATGAGGAAAGCTGTATTTATATTTCAATTCACAAAATTTAGATTTTATACAGGAAATACCTATAACATGAAATAGATATCTTTCTTTTATTCAAATAATGTGCTGATGTAATTTTTTTTTAAATCACACAGAAACATGTTGCTGACTCACTATCAAGTAGTAACAAAAGTTTATAGTTCTTTAAAAAATAAATTTAAAAATTAAATGACACCATATAAAATGAGATGTGGGCTCAATGATGGATATCTAAAACTTGGTCCATACCCTTTAAAAAATCACAAAACTATATCCGATACTAAGAGTATAGACTGGATAATGTCCCCATTGGAGCAATGTTCTAGGAATAGCCTAATGTTCTCATTGTGATTGTGACTAATTTGTTCTATTGTAAGGCAAAAATGGTCTCCTATACATTATCATTGTCTTCCAGTTTTTCCTTCAACATACGTCTATTTCCAGGTTAATTCAATTTATAGACGCTTTTTATTGAATACGTTGCCTGAACTATGGTTAGACCTATAAAATGAAAGAAAGAACTGAAAATTGTGTGTACAAATAAACCATAGTCGACACACGCTTATAATGCGATTTTTATTTAAGTGTGGATCAAGTTTCCACATAACACAAAGTGAATTTCGACAGGTTGAAATTATTTAAAAGTAACCTACAGCACCATAATAAAAAATTTCTCAAAGATTTTACAAACTGAATACATTTTCATCAAAAGATGTTGACAGCAAACTTGAAAACTTGAATACTATGTAAATAAAACACACAAGTATAAAGAGAAAAAAATATTTGAAATAATTATTTGCATCCAAATCAATGAATTACAATATAATTCAAGGAGCTTGGCATTTTAGAGTAGCAAACTTCTCTTTATACAGTAAATGTGCAATAGAGATCAATGTAAAATAACTTGTGCAGTTGAAAATAAAAATATTTACATTATTCTACACAGACAATTCTTTTTTCGCAAGCCAGTACCTTTAAAATTAGAGACTGGAAAATAAACATTGATTGAATGGAAGACTCTTATTGAATATTGATGTTTGGCAAATTTATAATTCACATGCTAATAATTTAGATATTTTAAAAGCCACTACAATGCAGTATTTGTCTCCATTAGACATCCATAATTGAAGTCCCCTTCATTAAACGTTTGTATGTAAATTAAATTAATAAAATCACACAGAAAATGGAATGAGTCTCAAAAGGATTGAAAAGGTTTCAAATCGTCCAGTTTTCTCTAACGTAAAATGTGTCTAATAATGAAAATATGCAAAAACTAAATGACTAGATTCGTTTATATTCAAAAGAATTGAAGTAATTTCGAATTATGGAAAATATGACAAATGATTCGATATCAATTAAAGTTCTTGATGATACAGGCATCCAGAAAACAAAATAAAATTTATCAATATCCAGGAAAATATATAATAGATTATATCACTATGGCAACACGCTTGAATTTATAACTAAGAGTTCACGAGATCAATGGTAATGAGATCAATGGTTCACTCTCTATAATCAATTCCTCTCTATAATTAATTATAGAGATATATTTCAGATATATAGAGATAATTTTATATTTAAGGAACTGATGACTTAGGCTACCAAAAACAAAATATATAAATCAGTATTTGAAATTATCAAAAAATAAAAATAACATACAAAAATCGGTTTGACAAGATTGATGCAATCAAAAAATTTTAGTTGGTAATTTCTTCTTGAAAGCTAATTCAATAAAACAGTGATAACTATTAGAAAAAATATGTAAAATTCAAGATGGAACACAAGCAATTTTTGGAAAAATATAAATACTAACATTTTCAATCTAAAAAGTCATTTTGACCTGATTGATGATGCAATTGAACATTTTGTGAGTGGACAATTTAAAAAAAAGTGAACTCAATAAAACACTAATTATCATTACAAAAAATAGAGCATTTTAAAACGTTGATTTCTGAAGCTGTCTACATCAGTCTTGAATGATGTTGTAGACTCCAGCTAAGACTACCTCAAGTTGAATGCTTTAGGTTGTTGATTGTCAATTATTAAATAATTCTTCTATAACATTATTTCTTATTTAAATTTACAGTATTTACACACATAATGGACGGATAAATTTTAGAATAATCGATGAGGTATCACTCCGAGATCTAAGTCATAATATTATACAAGCAGTAGTTTACATTCAAGTATTGCTGTTTGTTTTGGAAATGCCAAGCATCATCTTCTATGAAATTATTTTAGATTTCAATTTACAGGATTCACTTGCATAATGGATGGATACATTTTAGAATAGACAATGATTCTAGACATTGATATCATTCCAAATCAAAGGCACAATATTAGATATTATTCATGTATTACTGTTGGTTTTGGTAATTCCATGCATCAAACCATCATCACTTGGTTTGAAAAGTCCTTGTACAGGTGCAACACCAGGAAGAAGACAGTCAATGTCTCCATTTCTCCATTCAGCTAAACCACCATGCCTGTCCTCAGCATCAATGTCTTTCAATGCCTGCAGCAAACGTGTTTTTGTGCTCTCGTCAAGAACTTCTGCTCTAACTGGGCTATTATCACATTGGCGCTCTCCCAAAGACTGTTCAATCTTTGTATTTTTCTCCAGAAAAGTCTTATCATACGGCTTTTCTTTTTCCTCATGTACCAACTCTCCAAGATCCAAATCAAAACTATCCCCTTGTACACCTACACCTACATCGATACCATTGGGAACAAAATCGTCTTCTTCATTGTCATCATTATCACTAACAATATCAGAAGCTGATTCTTTTGTAAGCCTTCTCACCACCCTATCAGCATGATCTTCAAATGTCATGCCCACTGGCATAGAATAGACATCGCTGGTTAAAAGCTTCTCCTCCAACCTCTTCAGTTCTTTACCTATGGATACTGACGATGATGTCTTGCTAAAGTCATCATCAGCATTGTCAGACTGCTTCCTGATATGGACAAACGATTTCTTCGGAGAATCATTTATCCTCAAGATTTCTGGTTCATTTTTGGATTCTTCCCCTGAATCTACTTCTGGATGTTCGGGCACATCAGAAGACTTCTCTGGTGAGTTGATGGCATACGTTGTATCATCTAAACTCTTCTCAATAGACCCATTTATACTTACATTCTCACTGTTTCTGATGGTTGTAGCTCCGGAATCAACAGATGTTCTCCTGGAAGGTCCACGCTTAGTTGTGGCCGATCCAGAATCAGATGATTCAAACTTTTGTGTGTTGTCATCTGACGTATTGGCAGGCTGCGGTCCTGCATTATCGTTCCTTACCGACACAGCTGGCAGTCTTCTCGTTCTCAGTTTCCATGAAGCGATTTTCTTCCGGAATTCGGCACCTGATTCGACAATTTGCCGCGAAGAACGGTCGTAGGCACTGTTGGTTGAAGCCTGTGATGCATCATCTGAGTCCACAACTTGATTCTCCAGTCTTCTCTGTTGAAAAATGAGAAAAAGTGTAAAATATTAACTTGAAATAATAATTTCCAATCTAGCTGAAAGCTAGATTCAATCCAATCTTGGCTTCCAATCTTGGTGGAAGCTACAATTAAATAAATTGCTAAATGTTCACAACATAAATAATTTTAAATTTTCTTCTATTCTATTATTTTCTTCTAAGTCTGTAGAGACTTTGCCAAATTTTTCAATACCTCCGCCACTCCGAACATCTACAACTAAAATATTTATTAAAGATTTTCATTGCTTCATCACCATATACTTGTGTGAATTAACACATTTGGGGAAGCAAAGAACTGATTCATTTGCCAATTAAAATAGTGTAGTGCTGAAAAATTTTGAATATCCTTTTTAATTGACCGAACGAAGAGAGATCTCTGTTTCAAGTCGATCGTTTTGCATTCTGTCTGTTTGTAACGCTTTTACGGCTGAACGCGGGGACCAAATTCAATTAAACTTTGCTTAGATCGTCCTTTAAGGTATGCCCAGCGATGTATGTGTGAGGATTTTCAAAATTTGCTTGCATTTAAAAGAATATAAATTCATTCATGTTTTTTATTTTTGATCTCCTGCTTCATTTTGTTCCATATATCATATCTTTCATGCTACACTCATCATTGATTAATTATAATTATTAATATTATATTAATTATATTTATATACATGATTGTAGTCTTATCATTATCAACCAGATTCCCTCTTACACACAGGCTTTAGCCTATGTAAGGGTTTTATTCTCAATATATTTTTTTTAACGTTATTCTACTCATGTAGTTATGTCATTTATACATTTTGTACTGTTATGTAAAAATCTATGTAATGAAATGAGAATAAAAATTGAAATTGAAATATTTAAAAAGGAAAAAGTTAGACATTAGGCATTACTTCTATCTATAGGAACATATGATTTTTAAAATAAGTTTCTCCATCATGTGCAATTCGAATCAGCAGACATGAGAAATCTCATCTGTTTAAACTATCAGGAAAATAAAAAGACAGCCTTAGTGTAGAAAAATAGAGCTACTTTTTGTGGAAGACAGACATGAAATAGACTACACAAATAGAATCAAGGGTTAGCTCTGATGTTTGTGTTTAATTTTGCTTTGATGATCATCATTGAGTTCATGGAAAATGTTCCGCTGTGCAAGCACCCTTATTCTTGGGCGTGAGGTCTACTGTTCACAGAACTACTAATGCTATAGAGTATGCAGAATATGAGGAAACATCCTCAATTAACAATTAAATTACAAACTTTTTGATCACATTATACAAAATCCACAATTCTTCTAACCAAAAACCCAATATCAACAATTTAGGACGCCTTGAAGATGAGTCTGCTTGACTCGAAAACGTTTGGTCAAAAGTGAGTAAAAATATTATTTATACACAATTAAAATTGACTGCAAGTCGTTAAATTTACAATAATAAGTATATATTAACAAGGCAGATCGCTATAGAAAAAAGAAATCCAAGCTGATGAAAAACTGATGGAAAGTGCAGTACCATTCATCGATTTCCATCATCTATTCAATGCTGTTGTCAATATCCGCCTTTGCGGAAGTATTCAGTATAATTAATGATAGCACTTTGAGGAATTCGAAATTATGTTCTGTATATTTGGAAGTTTGCAAAATTGTAAGTTCCTTCAAACCCAACTTATCTATTTGAACTTTAAAAGAAAAAATTATATAAATGAATGCAAAAAGGCACTTACCGTATTCAATTCAAGACGTGCAGTTTGTACTTTGTTCAGAAATTGGGTTGGTTTCAGAACATTCCGAAACCTGGAACAAAAAATATTATTGAAGAAACGTACCAGAGATTGGAAACGAAGTTATAAAAATCAAACACTGTAACAAACTTGGAATCCCATGAATACTAGAGGATGAAAAAATGAGTGTAACAAACTTGGAACAATGTAACAAACTTGGAATCTCATGAATATAGAGGATGAAAAAAATGAGTGACCAAGTATAAATAGGAGATAAGTTATATGAATAATATATAGTAATAGATGATAGAAGTACTATTGAAATAATATTAGTAAACGCAAGAGATCGTATCCATTAATAAAAATGCAGATACTGACACTGTAACAAACTTGGACTCTAATGAATAATATAGAATAAAGGATAAAAAAATTATCAATAGCAGTTTAAACTCCGTTTAGATTAAATTTGTTTTGAACTAAAATTTGAACTTTGGATCGTATTATTAATCTTAGTTTAAACCGCAAACAAAGTTTAACTTACAATTAAAGTTAAACGGTCAATCTCGGTGGTTTAAACTCCCGGTTAACTTAATCCGAGAGTTGACACTAGGTTTTCATGATGGAATTGGATAAGGATGCTGTGAATCTCACTAATATTGAATTCATTTTAAATGAAAACATACAAGTTAGCAATCTGATATCAAAACTGTTTAATCTATGATTTTCACTCACTTTTACTGGAGACACTAGAGGAATGCATTTCACTTCTAAAGAGAAGCTTTGTCATCCTCAGATGGAGGCTGATGAAGCTTTTCTTTAGAAGTGAAACGCATCCCTCCAGTATCTCCAGTAAAACTGAGTGAAAATCATATATTAAATATACTAAACAGTTTTCGTCACACAGACGAAACAGAAGCTTTGTCAGCCTCAGATGGAGGCTGATGAAGCTTTTCTTTAGAAGTGAAACGCATCCCTCCAGTATCTCCAGTAAAACTGAGTGAAAATTATATATTAAATAGAAATTCAGCGTCAGTTTTAATATTAGATTGTTCATCAAGTATTTCTTCATGGAAAACATCACAGACAAATAGCCGCGAGCTGTAGCAGGTGTCTGTTCAATCAGAGAGATAAGCTGCGTTCTCGTAGGTCCCGTTTGTAACGGTGACCGATTAGATTGGCCAGCAAAAAAGACACTGTTCTCTGCTGTAAAATCACTTCCCGGTGGTTCGGAACCCACCTAAAACTGTAGGTCCAACTCATCAATCACCATCATCCAACTCATTACCCACGCACAGGTCTCAGACCTATGTGGGCTTCATCCTCAAAAAAAAAAAATATTGCTTTACATTCATTTTCACATCTGATCTTATGAGCAGACAACATTGGCACTATTTCCAAATGAGTTTAACTTAAATTGAATTTAAACCGTAGTTTAAACTAAATGACTTGTGAAATTGCATTGATAATGCGGAGCTGAGTTTAAACTCAGTTTAACTTGAACAGGCGTTTAAGTTAAATTAAGCTTAAACCGAGAATGAGAATACGGCCCCAAGTATAACTTAATGAATTAATTATGTGACGAGTCGACTCCACTCTTGGAAAATGCTCTGTGTGCGGGCTGTCTATAGAAAATACGAAGAGTTTTCCCCAAGACAGTAGAAAACAAGAAATTTCAACTAATTTCTTGCACTATAATCTATTCTTCAACTCTCAACATAGTATTGTTACGGGTTCAAATAGATAAAATAAGGCTGGCAACACTAAAGTTCACACTTGCACTTTATTTACACAAATTAGTCTATTTACACAAATTAATTGTAAGTTCAATCAAGAAATAAAAAACAGATCAACAAATGACAAGCTAATACTTATTTTCAGTAATTATTTACAAGATTTAATGAATAATTAATTACAGGCTGATCAATAACAAAAGAAACTAGAGTCCAATAAACTGTACAATAATGTAGAAAGAAATTATAAAAGAGCCACTAATCACTTACAAAACACAGTGTCAAATATTATTTGACAGTCCCAAATAATATCACTTAACTTATCCATGTCTTTAAACTATTAGTAAGCTGCATAAACATTAAACACTTGTCTCTGCACTTGACACTGTCTAAAGACTGAATAAAGCACTGTTTGCTCCACTGGCACTGGATTGTTTCTCTCACGAGATCTGTAATACAATCTGTCACACAGGTTTGTAAACATAACTGTCACGCAAGCTTTTGTAAAACTGACTGTCTGCTTCATGTAGTCTCCTTTATATAGCTGTTGTAGTTGTATAATTCCAAGAACTGAAATCACTAGACGCTTCGAGAAGGCCACGGAATGCTTGGAATATAGACCTCGATTGTTCAGGAAGAATGTAGAAATCTTGAGAAATCAATTGAGTGAGAGAGTTGCAGACTTGAAGAATCAGAGTGACAAAGACATGTGAAGAGCAAGAGAATGAAGATCGGCTGAAGATCAGTCGAAGTCACGTCCAACCATGAAAACAATAGAATGATATGAGCAAACAAGTGCGTGAATAACTGCTTGTTTGCTTTCGTAACAATATTCAGTTCTATGCCATTTTTCTGAAAAAAATTGAAGGATTTTTGGAGGATGAAGCCCATAGGTCTGACACCTGTGCGTGGGTAATGAGTGGAGTGATGGTGATTGATGAGCTGGAACTAAACTTTTAAGTGGATTCCGAACCAACGGAAAAGTAAACTTGTTCTCTCACCTTATCTCTCCATTCTCAGTAGTTGAAGTCTGAATCCTGCCAAGTTTAGGCGCACATGAGTTGATGTACTTCTCTTTCGTCTAAAAAGAAAACAAAGAATATCAGAATTTATTAATTTCGAATTCCTTTAATTGCTATCAGTTTATACTGAAGACTTCCGCAATGGCGGATATTGACAACAGTATTTAATAGCTGATGGAAATCGATGAATGCTATTGTACAAAAATATCAGTCACCACTGGGCCATCATCAACATGAACATTGGTTACACTTTAGGCAATGTGACGTAAATGTAGTTTATTTCCTTTAAGAGAGTTTTTGTGATTTTTTGACTTATGAATTTGAAAGTAAATGACAGTAATATGTGAACTGGTGTCAACAGACTGATAGTTTTATTAAGTTAACATTAAAAGCATTTGTTGTTGCTGGACCGGTAAAATAAGGCGATCTTCTGGTCTCAAGCAGTTGAAAATTCTTATTAAGGTACAAGATAGTTTTAACAACATAAGTCTGTCCAAGTGATATTCTTTCAAGTTAGTTCGAAGTTACTGACAATTGAACAAACTGACAAATTTACTTAAACAGAATTTATTAATTTCGAATTCCTTTAATTGCTATCAGTTTATACTGAAGACTTCCGCAATGGCGGATATTGACAACAGTATTTAATAGCTGATGGAAATCGATGAATGCTATTGTACAAAAATATCAGTCACCACTGGGAATCGAACCACGGACTAGTGGTTAAGGCGCCCGACCGGCAATTGGGAGGTCCGTGGTTCGATTCCCAGTGGTGACTGATATTTTTGTACAATAGCATTCATCGATTTCCATCAGCTATTAAATACTGTTGTCAATATCCGCCATTGCGGAAGTCTTCAGTATAAACTGATAGCAATTAAAGGAATTCGAAATTAATAAATTCTGTTTACGTAAATTTGTCAGTTTGTTCAATTGTCAGTAACTTCGAACTAACTTGAAAGAATATCACTTGGACAGACTTATGTTGTTAAAACTATCTTGTACCTTAATAAGAATTTTCAACTGCTTGAGACCAGAAGATCGCCTTATTTTACCGGTCCAGCAACAACAAATGCTTTTAATGTTAACTTAATAAAACTATCAGTCTGTAGACACCAGTTCACATATTATTGTGATTTACTTTCTAACAAAATTCATGTCAAAAAATCACAAAAACTCTCTTAAAGGAAATAAACTACATTCACTTCACATTGTCTAAAGTGTAAACAATGTTCATGATGATGTGTAACCAATGTTAATGAAAATATTATTACCTACTGCCTAACACTATAATGTTGGTCATCTCGAATAAAAAGATTTATTTTTATTTTTGAACTAGCATCAGGCGCTCAGGTATTCCCTTGCCGGCTGTGCCAGGATGAATAATTATTTCATATTGTTATGTGGTAACATTTATTGATTTAATGTATTTGCATTTAACTTCTTTTGTTTTATAAATGTTCTGACAAATAAATCATTATTATTATTATCAGTTTGAGAGATGGATACCTTTCAATAAAATCGAATTTATTTTCATGGTAGGACATAATGGTTAATATATGGAGGTAGAATGACAAAGAACAAATAGTAAATTGTAGAATGTAGCTTCTGATTTTCGCTATTTTACAGAGATATAATAAATCAGTACCACTTTTATAGAGGAGGTACTGGATAGATTTTTTTGAAGATTATTATTTCCGAATCTTGAAATATATCAGCTAAACTACATCTTAATAACAGATATAAGAGAAAATATTAAAATATGATGCTGCTTGGACTTCTAATTTAATCCTATTCCACAAGATTGAAGAAAAGGATGAAGATGAATAAGCAGTAAAACTTTGAAAGATATAAATATCAACACTAATACACAACATCTAAGGAAACCAGAAAGCAATCATTTGCTTAATGACTAATAAGACAAGAAGTTGTCACAACCACATTTATTGAAAATAATCAGATACTAGTTTCAATAAATGTGGTTGTGACAACGTCATGTCTTATTATTCCAAGTTAGTTTGAAGTGACTGACAATTGAATAAACTGACAAATATACATAAACAGAATTTATTAATTTCGAATTCCTTTAATTGCTAATACTTTTTACTGAAGACTTCCGCAATGGCGGATATTGACAACAGCATTGAACAGCTGATGGGAATAGATGAATGCTACTGTACAAAAATATCAGTCACCACCGGGAATCGTAAAGTAATAGCAATTAAAGGAATTCGAAATTAATAAATTCTGTTTATGTATATTTGTCAGTTTATTCATTGTCAGTCACTTCAAACTAACTTGTGAGATACGAGCCGATATGGCCAAGTTGAAAATGAATGCTGCTGTACAGAAGGGTCTCCATGGTCTAGTGGTTAAGGGCGCTCAACCGGCAATTGAGAGGTCCGTGGTTCGATTCCCGGTGGTGACTGATATTTTTGTACAGTAGCATTCATCGATTCCCATCAGCTGTTCAATGCTGTTGTCAATATCCGCCATTGCGGAAGTCTTCAGTAAAAAGTAATAGCAATTAAAGGAATTCGAAATTAATAAATTCTCTTATTATTCATTATGGAATCTTCCACAATATCACCTTCGCCACTATAAAGGAAATCATTTGCTTATCAGCGTTCACATATAAATCGCAAATTAAACTCAAATCAAATAAATCTGTATTTTCTTTCTACATATTATGCAAATTTGAATATTATTATTCAGAAAGTAGATATTCATAACTGAAGATAAAGAGCATGGATAAGAGAATAAAAAACTCAAAATATCAGAATTATATTAATTAATGTTCGAAATAGAATGTTTGAATTAAAGTATTAATTAAATATAAATTCCCAGTGACAAAAAATATGTTATAAATATTTTTCTGAAATGATTCAAATTCAAATATTAATTAATAATTTGAGTGAAACCGATAAAGATTTGATTAAACCCAGCTCCAGAACTGTAGAAAATATGTAACTAAAATGAGCTAAGATTTTTTCCCTGAACTCTTGATCCATAACGATCTGCGTTGTTAATATTAACTTTTTACGGTAAATTTAATGACTTTGTAGTCAATATTAATAAAGAATAAATAAAATATTTACTCACGTAGACTTTAACATTTTCGAATCGTGATGATTCATCTTCAACAGCAACCTGATGTTTCTGTATATATTGTGTTGGTGTCATGTCACACCAATGTGCAAGCAGTATCATTGATAAGACTCTGACTGACTGCGGCCACGAGTTTGAATTTCTTTGAGCCACGGATATGTTGTGTCATCGTTCACCTCATTATCAGCGCACAAGTTTCCGACTCATAAGACCAATCCAACTAAAAAAAGGGCGAAAAATTGAAAATTATTTCAAATAATTACCTCAACTAAGCTCTTCAAGTTTTCAATTGTTTCGAGGGCCATTGTCAGTTCAGCCTGGGTTTGCCTGTGCTTGGCCACTTCGGATGCCATTCGGTACTTGTGGTTTTTGCCTTCCAGCTCCACTCGCCTGGTCAGCAGCTGAAAACAGTCAAAGAAATAGATTTTGAATAAGAACCAACGTAATAAAATGTCATTTTGACAGTTATACACAAATTTACTACTGTATTTTAAACTTTTTTTATACATTGTTCAAATACGATGGAAATTTTAATGGCGTGACACACGATGAGTTTTTGTGAACTCAGAAATGAGTTGAACTGCGTAAAATTGAGTTGGAGCACTAAATTTGGCACATAGCTTCCTCTAAACTCGATTCAGTGCATCTGGAAGCCCGATTTTTTATTTTCCTTTCAGAATTTTCAAAATTAATGTATAAAACTTCAAAATTCAACATGTTTTTGTCCCTTAATAATATAAATGGAATTTAAGCTATTGTGAGCCGCAGCAGGTATCTGTTCAATCAGAGATAAGCTGCGGTCTCCTAGGCAATCTTTGTTCACCATCATCCAACTCATTAACCACGCACAGGTCTCAGACTTATGTGGGCTTCATCCTTAAAAAATAGAATATCATGAGTTGAAGCACCAGTATTATTTATTATGGATATCTACCACAATCTATCACCGTCATGAATACCAAGAAGAATGTCATCTCTATCTATAAAAGGATGATACCCTGACTCAATCATCAACGCAGAGCCAAAACTACTAGGCCTATGAACTTGAAATTTCGTATGAACAATCCTTATAGGATTTCACCGTGCAATAAGAAAGGATTTTTCAAAATTCGCAATTTTAGGGGTGTTTTTAGGGGGTTAAAGTTTTGCCTATGCAAAGCACGGGTACATGGCTAGCTAGCTTACTGGGATCTTTTAATCATACGGAAAATAATTTGAAATTTTTCGATCTGCTGTACACGCTGTTTCGATGGACAAGCTGTTTGTGTGTTTTGCAAATCATCATTCACCTAACCTACTGAACTTGCCGGCCAAACAGCTTAAAGGAACAGCTGATACAAGTCAACAGTTTTTAATCATATGGCACCCCCTTACTTACTTACTTATCGATGCACTACAGCCCTGGATGGGCCTTGGCTTCCTCCGTCACACGCCTCCATTCGTTCCGGTCATTCACCATCCTTCTCCATCCACGTATCCTCATCCTATTCAGGTCACTTTCCACATCCTGCAACCACCTCCTCCTAGGCCTTCCTCTTCTTCTTGTGCCGAAAATCTCACCCTCAAGCAGCTGTCTCTGAAGTCTGCTCTGCTCCATTCTCAAGACGTGCCCCAACCAGCTGATTCTCCGTGACTTGATGAAACGAACTATATCCTGGTTTTGGATAATTTCGTTTATCTCGCTGTTGTTCCTTATTCTCCATGATTCATCCTGCCTCACTGGTCCAAAAATTCTTCTGACGACCTTTCTTTCAAAGACTCTAAGGGCATATATGTCTGCTACGGTCAATGTCCATGTTTCACAGCCGTAGGTAACCACTGGTCTTATTACAGTTTGGTATAATTTTATTTTAGTTGCACGTGATATCAGTTTGGATTTTATTATTTTATTATTCGCAAAATATGCTCTATTACCACTGATTATTCGTTTGGATATTTCTTCAGACATTTTATTTTCCACATTCAGCTCTGTGCCTAGGTAAATGAAACTGCTTACGTTGTCAAAGGAGTACTGTCCTGCCCTAAACGCTCCATTTCTTCTTCTTCTGGCCTGTGAACTTGACATCAGCATATACTTTGTCTTACTTTCATTCACCTTAAGTCCAAGTGGCTTTCCTTCCTGCTCTATCCTTAAGAAAGTCTCTTCAAGCGCAGCCAGATTTCGGGTCACTAGCAAGATATCGTCAGCATAGGCATGTATTTGCTTTGACTTATATATTATTGTGCCTCTGGGATCTATCTCTTGAATGACTTTATTCAAAGCCAAGTTGAAAAGGACAGCTGACAGTGCGTCTCCTTGTCTGACACCCTTAACGATTTCAAAGTTTCGACTCAGTTTTCCAGCCACTAGAACCTTTGCTTGACTTTTCATGAATGTCATTCTTGTCAACATTATAAGCTTCTTTGGCATGCCATAACTTTCAAGTGCATCTAGCAGTTTGCTCCTATCTATTGAGTCAAAAGCTTGCTTATAATCTATAAAGAGCATGTGTAGATCTATGTTGAATTCATAACATTTCTCCATCGTTTGCCTGACATTGAATATCTGATCAGTGGTACTTCTTCCTGGCCTAAATCCACACTGATACTCTCCCATGATATCCTCCGCATATGCACTTATTCTTTGCAGAAGGATTGAGGTGAAGATTTTGTATGCCACATTCAAAAGTGTAATGCCTCGATAATTATTACACTCTTGTTTGTCACCTTTCTTCAGTATTGGGCAGACAAGGCCATTATTCCATTCTGAGGGCATAATCTCTCTTTCCCATATCATCAGTATCAGTTTATGCAACATGCTGATTAATTTATTTCCACCAAACTTCCATAGTTCAGCCGGTATGAAATCACCTCCAGGAGCTCTATTGTTTCTTTGCCTTCTAACCGCTTGCTCTACCTCCTCTTGCATAGGGGTTTCCACTTCTATTTCAGCAGTTTGGTACTTAGGCAACCACTCCATATTCACCAGGTCATCTCCACGGAGAATCTCTTCAAAGAATTCAGCCCATCTGTTCAGGACATCACCTTCTTCAGTCAGAAGAGAACCATTTTTGTCCTTACATATATTGATTCTTGGCTGGAATCCCTTACTCATATTTCTTGCTGTTTCATAGAATTTTCTGGACTCGTTCTGGTTCTTCAGCCTCTCTATTTTCTCCATCTCTTGTTTCAGAAAATCTATTTTCTTTCCTCTTATGAGCCTCTTTGCTTCTTTTCTGCTTTCCTTATACTTTTCATGGGCAAGTCTTGTCTTCCTCTGCATTGCAATCATTCTGTCTTGATTTCTTCTCTCCACTGCTTGGAAACACTCAACATCAAACCATTCAGCATTTCTTACCTTTTTCTTTTTTCCAATGACTTTTTCTGCAGCATCTTTGATTACATTACTCATGGCAGACCATAGCATATCCGTTTCCAAATCTATTCTTTCAGCTGTTAAGTCTTCAAAATGTCTCTCTAATTCTTGTTGGTATTCCTTTCTTTTCTCTTCATCTTTCAGCTTTTCCAAGTCCCATTTTTCCTTTTTAGGTCCAATCTGTTTCTCAACCAGTGATATCCTCTCTAGTATCTTAGCCCTGACCATGAAATGATCTGATTCGCAGTTTGGGCCTCTCAGTGTTCTCACATCTTGTAGAGATGTAATTTGCCTCTTAGACACTAAGATGTGGTCGATCTGGTTTGTATTTTGCGTTCCGGGCACCTTCCATGTTCCTTTATGTATTTCTTTGTGCTGGAACTTTGTACTTGCAACAAATAGATCTTGTTCTGCAGCAAACTGAGCTAGGTATCTTCCATTTTCATTTGTCTCATCATGTAGTGAGCACTTCCCTGCTATTTCTCTCAAGAACTCTTCTTTTCCTAATTTACTATTGAAGTCTCCCATTACAAGTAACAAGTCATGCCTTGAGACCTTTTCACACTGCTTGCTCACATTGTCGTAAAAGGCATACTTATCCTCATCTGCTGCTTCATTTGTGGGAGCATAAGCTGATACAATAGTTATATTTCTGAAGCGCCCTTTCAACTTAATTTTGCATAATCTCTCACCACATGGCTCAAAAGAAATGAAGCTCCTTCTGACCTTTGCATTTATAAGGAACCCAGTTCCTGCTTGCCCGGTTCTCCCTTCTGGACCGCTATAAAAAAAGGAATAATCTCTCTTATCAATTCTTCCATTCCCACACCACCTGGTCTCTTGCAGTACCAAAACATCAATTTTGAACTTTTTACACTCATTTGCTATCTCTGCCATCTTACCGGGCTGCAGCATTGTCCTTACATTCCATGTAGCTACATTCAATACATAATTCCGTTTTGTTATTCTTAGTCCTTTTCTTTTACCATTATAATTTTCCGAAATTCCGTCCGATATCCGAGGCTTGTTTGAAGGATTCACAGCAAACTTGATATTTTTACTGGGTGGAGAAGCTAACACCACGCCAAACCCCCAACCTGGAGGACCAGGGTTTTTCTGTTAGGGATTTCCTTCCCTTAGCCGAAAAGTTCCCGTTATAAGGGGCCGGAGGCTCCCCTTCACCCATCCCCATTTGGGGTAGGATTTGCTGGTTATGTAAACAGTTTGCACTGTCAACTAGAGTATTTCCTGGTATTTAATGGCAGCACATATTCGGCATCAGCACTACCACCAGGACTCAGTAACCAGCCATTCACCTTCCTCCTTTCTCAACACGGGCTTAGGACCGTCTATGGCGGAGTTCATGGCACCCCCTTATCAGCGATATTTATGCTGTCTGAAACGCAAAGACTTTGCATGTACCGTACAGTCGGAGCCTTGCAGTATGTAGGAAACATTGACTGGGTATGATGAAATGTAATTATGCCGGGTTGATGACATCTGTTAACCAATGCAGCTAGAAATTTGAAATGCAGCCTCAGCGGGAGGTGGCGAATAATAAAATCAAAAACCTAGCTTCTACCCTAATAGTCGTGGAAGGTTTAAATTTGAAATGTTCATTGAGAGGTGGTGAGTAAGGTCTTACTGTATAAGAAAACAACGAAGGAGGCCTCTCTGATCAGCTGGAAGAGCCCTAGGACTAACTTCTTCCCTAATAGTCCTAGAAGGTTGCAATTTGAAATGTAACCTCAGTGGGAGGTGACAAATAATAAAATCAAGAATTTTTTATGAGAACGCAGCAACGCACGTCGGGCCAGCTAGTGATCTTATAAACGTAAGACATAATTATTATTGTCAGTAGTATAAAAAGGGGGCTTCTGGGACATCATTCCGGGAGTAAGTATGCTCCAAGAGTAAGTATGCTCCAAGAGTAAGTATGCTCCAAGAGTAAGTATGCTCCAAGAGTAAGTATGCTCCAAGAGTAAGTATGCTCCAAGAGTAAGTATGCTCCAAGAGTAAGTATGCTCTAAGAGTAAGTATGCTCCAAGAGTAAGTATGATACAGGAGTAAGTATGTTCCAGGAGTAAGTATGTTCAAGAAGTCCCCATCAACCAATAGTAAGTCTGAAATGGGAGTAACTATTAACCTAACCCACTTCTACCTAACCTAATTTACTTCTACCTCAAGGTTAATAGATAAAAGGTTGAACGGTCGATAGTTGTTTTTAAATCCGACAGGGGATTGCTTCATGGATGACGTCACTTGAATCAGTTCTCCGGAATCAATTTCCCAGCTGGGAGAGATGCTTCGTAAATGGGCCTCTCCCAGCTGGTAAAATCAAGAGGTCTTGTCTACCTCTGCCAATTTAGTGCATGAATTGGAAAACTAGTGTATTATTCATATCCGTTTGAAAGAGAATTGCAATTTCTAGCTTCCTTCCAGAGGAAAAGTATTTTCTGTGTTTTTTTCATTAGTTATAAGAGATTGAATACATATCTCCCATAAGAGAGCATGTTAAAAATCTGAAAAACTGATTCACGTGACGTCATCCATGAAGCAATCCCCTGTCGGATTTAGAAAGAACTAACGACCGTTCAACCTTTTATCTATTAACCTTGCTTCTACCTAACTAATTTTAAACATCTCAGGACTTGGTAAATTTTTGAAACATCTCAGGACTTAGAATAATTTTAAACATCTCAGGACTTGGTAAATTTTTGAAACATCTCAGGACTTAGAATAATTTTAAACATCTCAGGACTTGGTAAATTTTTGAAACATCTCAGGACTTAGAATAATTTTAAACATCTCAGGACTTGGTAAATTTTTGAAACATCTCAGGACTTAGAATAATTTTAAACATCTCAGGACTTGGTAAATTTTTGAAACATCTCAGGACTTAGAATAATTTTAAACATCTCAGGACTTGGTAAATTTTTGAAACATCTCAGGACTTGGAAAAATTTTGTAACATCTCAGGACTTAGAAAAATTTCTGAAAAATCTTAGGACTTAGAAAAATTTTCAAAAAATCTTAGGACTTGGAAAAATTTCCGAAAAATCTTAGGACTTGGAAAAATCTTGAGACTTAGAAAAATTTCCGAAAAATCCTAAAACTTGGAAAAATTTCCGAAAAATCTTAGGACTTGGAAAAATTTCCGAAAAATCTTAGGACTTGGAAAAATCTTGAGACTTAGAAAAATTTCCGAAAAATCTTAGGACTTAGAAAAATTTCCGAAAAATCTTAGGACTTGGAAAAATTTCCGAAAAATCCTAGGACTTAGAAAAATTTCCAAAAAATCTTAGGACTTGGAAAAATCTTGAGACTTAGAAAAATTTCCAAAAAATCCTAGGACTTAGAAAAATTTCCGAAAAATCTTAGGACTTGGAAAAATCTTGAGACTTAGAAAATCCGAAAAATCTTAGGACTTGGAAAAATTTCCGAAAAATCTTAGGACTTAGAAAAATTTCCGAAAAATCTTAATACTTGGAAAAATTTCCGAAAAATCTTAGGACTTGGAAAAATTTCCGAAAAATCCTAGGACTTAGAAAAATTTCCGAAAAATCTTAGGACTTGGAAAAATTTCCGAAAAATCCTAGGACTTAGAAAAATTTCCAAAAAATCTTAGGACTTGGAAAAATCCATCTGCAACTGATTTGTTATTCATTTTCCCCTAACCTAGTCTCAGTGTCCACTTATGCCTAAAAGTGTATACCATGTGTTCACCTAGTGATCACCAGTGCCAACCTAGGACAGCTATACCATTGGGTGATTGTCGATATCATGGACTAAACAATTTCTATATGTATCATTACAATTGTCAATAAATATTATTTATCAATGTATTGACTACTAATTAACCAGACTCATGATTGTACAACTATATTGTAGAAGGATGTGGAATATAGGTTAACAAAGGATTGCTCTCAACAAGAAAGAGAGAGGGAGAGGCCCTCACTGGCCTTGACATTCTGGCACCATTCCAATGCAGGAAAAACATGCCTGTGTATAATTGCGCAACATTACGTAATCACTGACCTTGACATTCTGGCGCCATTTCAATGCCTAGTGGATAGACATCTAGTATATATATTATGTATACATTCAATATTTATCAGTATGGAGAAGGCTATAATAGCAAGAGAGTTGCACAGGTCAGCTCGTCGGAATTTCCCAACACGTATGGTAACTGTAAAAGGGCTAGACGATCTCTATCAGGCTGATCTTGTTGAGATGATACCATATGCACGTCAGAACAAAGGTTACAGGTACATTATTACAATTATCAATTGTCTCAGCAGGTATGCTTATGCTATTCCAATAAAGAACAAGTCAGCTGATGCAGTTGTCAAGGCAATGCATCCTATATTTGAGCAGAATCCAATGAAACACTTGCAAACTGACGATGGTAAAGAGTGGTTCAATTCAAAGTTTCAACAACTTGTGAAACATTATGGCATCAATCACTATTCAACGTATTCAGATAAGAAGGCTTCAATAGTGGAACGTTTCAACAGAACGCTTAAACGGTTGATGTGGATCAAATTCACTGAGCGTGGAACCTATTGCTGGACAGATATTCTAAGCTCACTTGTAAAAGAGTATAATGGAAGAATCCATAGGACAATAGGTATGCGACCGGTTGATGTTACAAAAGAGCATGAGACATTACTGCTTTCCAGACTTGGTGAGCAACGTCAAGAGTATCAACAGAGCTTGTTGGACAAATTTGAAAACAAGTTCTATCCGGGTGTTCACCAAAAAATCGATCCAGGTGATAAGGTTCGAATAAGCAAGTATAAAATGACATTTGACAAGGGCTACCTACCCAATTGGACAAATGAACTGTTCACAGTAACACGTGTGCGACCTACATTACCTGTAACATACGAGTTGGAAGATTGCAGAGGACAGCGTGTGCAAGGAGGATTCTATGCAGAAGAGATTGTGAAAACCAAAGTACCTAGTGTTTTTGAAATTGCCAGAGTGCTAAAGAGGAAAGGTAATAAACTGTTGGTGCGCTGGAAAGGATACGATCGCAGTCACGACTCTTGGATTGATAGAGCAGATTTGGTGTGATGAAGCAGGTTGTGCAAAGGAGTCACAGGTTCAATATAATTGACTTTGATCAAGTGGTGAGAGGCTGTGGTCTGGTCAACCCAGAAATGAATGCAAAGAAACGTCATGGACCTTTGTTCCCCAACCATATGCGCTGCATTATATGTGGACCATCAGGCTGTGGAAAAACCAATTTACTGTTCAACATGCTTTTCGATCATAAAGGAATCTCATTTTCAAACATCTATCTCTATTCAAAAACTGCATTTCAACCAAATTATCAGCTACTGCGCACCATTATGGAAGACCTTGGACCTAAACTGAGCTTCACCAAGTGTGACACCTGTGAAGAGATACCTGCACCACATGAGTTGCCCACCAATTCAATAATAATTTTCGATGATGTGATTTGCGAGCAACAGGAAGCCATCAGGCGTTACTTCACCACTGGTCGACACAGTAATGTTGATGCATTTTATCTGGCACAGACTTATAGCAGTATACCGAAACAGTTGATACGTGACAATGCCAATTTTCTAATCATGTTTAAACAAGATGAACTGAATATGAAACATTTGTACAGAGATCACGTGGGATCTGACATGACCTTTGTCGAATTCAGAAGAATGTGCAATGATGTATGGTCATCATCTGTGCATGCATTCCTTGTAATTGATCAGTCCTCAGACAAGAATAGAGGGCGCTACAGGAAAGGTCTTGATACATTTTTAGTTGAAGCACAACAGTGATTATGCTCAGTCTAGCACTGAACGGCGAGTGAGATGGACAAATAGATGAAGAGTATGCATCAGAAGAAGAAGCAAACTGTGGAGGAGATTGCGCCAATAATCATGGAGATTGCCAAGCTGAAGCGTAACATCAAGCGGAAGCATAGAGAGCTGACACTGGGCAGGGAATTGACAGAGGAGCAGCATGCAAAGCATTTCAAGCCACTTAGTGATCCACTTATCACTATTGTTGAAACACTCAAATCTTCTCAACCACCAGCTCAACAACAACAACAACAACAACAACAGTCAGTTCCAATGACTACACCATTATTGGATGCACCCCGTATATTGCCTACACCACCAACAACACCTGCCAACAGCAGCACTCCCTATCCAGGAAGGATAAGGCATAGACTGCAATCACTACCAGATATTAGAGAAGAAGAGTCACCAATCTTTGAAACATATGGAACAGGTGAAGGTGCAAGTCCAGCTGCAAGTACTTCAAGTGTTGCACGACAATTGTGGAAGCGTCAGGACATGAGTGATGATGATGATGATGATGATGAGGAAAACCTTAGTGTTGAGAAATTGCTTGATACTAGCAGTCATGTGGCACAACAAGCCTTGGCCCAATCTGATCTGGCTTCAAAACCAG
Organism: Conomelus anceps; assembly: GCA_948455865.1. Classification (NCBI taxonomy): domain Eukaryota; kingdom Metazoa; phylum Arthropoda; class Insecta; order Hemiptera; family Delphacidae; genus Conomelus; species Conomelus anceps. Next base: position 5,362,313 of record OX418226.1, on the reverse strand, counting down.
TGGGAGAGTACATTATGCAATCAGTGCGCAAGGACCACAACTTTGATGATGCATTTGGACCAAAAGTGATAAACAACTCGTACTATCTAGGCAGTAAGCTGCTTACCTTTGGACCTAAAGGTAACAAGATTGTGCTGTCTAATCCTACAGATGGTAGAATTGAAAAGACTTTTAGAGCTACACCAGGCCTTTGTGAGTTGATTTTCATGAAAATGCCCAACAAAGGAAAATTGGAGGGGGATGACTTGAACACCTATAAATTACTTCTGGACTTTACCAATGTCTACAGAGAAAACTACAGTCCAGATGGTAGAATTACAAACTATAACAATATCAAGTACAAGAGGACAATCAGGGATCTGATAAGAGGAGAAGCAGTCAGTGGGAAAGGAGCCAAAGTTGCTGGAAGAGGACTGGTAGCACCTTTCAATATGGTGGCAAGTGATGGCAACAGGTTTGAATATGTCTACTACAATGACCCCAACGAACTTGTGGACAGACTGAAGCTGTTGGATCAGTCTAAAGCAGTTGGCAACACTGGACATGAGAATGAAATCAACTCAATCTTGGAAGAGCTGGAGGAAGGTGGTTACATAGTTGGTAAACCTGCATACTAGTTGCACACTATATAAGGCAACAATGTTGCAACAAGAGGCAGTAAGTCTCTCAAGAGCCAACATGAATTCTTTGGGAAACATCAATGCCCATCATAGGCGTATGATCAATTTGGCAAATCCACGCAGCAATCATGATGCTGTGAATCTGATTACATGTAGAGATATAATGTCATTTCATTTGCCAAAGAGAAGAGATCCCAATACATTGCAATTAATGACAAGCCTTAAGAAATCAATACTGACAGATATGCAAGATCCAATTCAAGCTACAGATGGAGTTAACAAACAGTATTTGGAGAAAAGGTTGGATGAGCATTCAAAGGCTGTGGTTGAAAAGTGTCTCACTGTCATGTTGGATGTTACTAGGTCAAGAGAAAACATCAATTTGAGTAAAGAACAATTGAAGGATAAAATGTTAAAGCTCATGGGAATCACCAATCCATCTAAGGGTATAAAATGAGATGACAAGGCCACTGATCGACATAAGATGGCTGTATGCAGAGGTAAACGGAGGTACCGAGGAAGAGGAGTACTTTCAGCGATCACAAACGCAGCTGGTACAATAGTCAACAAAGCGATAGATGTACTGCCCGTAGAACTTCATCTTCCCGGCTACCAGTACTGTGGACCAGGTACAAAGCTTGAAAAACGATTGGCAAGAGGTGATCAAGGAATCAACAAACTTGATCAGGCCTGCAAGCAGCACGACATTGCCTATTCGAGGAATAGTGATACAAGGAGCAGAGCAGCAGCAGACAGAGATTTGGCTGAACGAGCTTGGAGTGTGGCAACATCTTCAGATGCTGGATTGGCAGAGAGAGCTGCAGCATTAGCAGTAACCAACATTATGAAGGCCAAGGCAAAGTTTGGAGGAGGAGCTAAAAAGAAGAGCAGAGCTGCACAGAGCAGGAGGAGAACAGCAGCAGCAACCAAGGGCCGAGGCCTGTACCTGAGACGTCAGAAGACGGGAAACGGGGTGCGTCGCCGTCAATGTGGCGGCAGAAGATGATTGTTGCTCTACCCGACCGAGCGCTAACAGATGCCGACCTCTACAAGTACGCCTGCCGTCTCAAGCTGAAGAAATTTCGAGGAGTATTCATGCGAGATGCTCTACCAGCCAATGGACCACTGGATCAGGAGTGTGGCATCATCAACCTGGATCAAAGTGATGGAGCTGGCACACATTGGGTGTGCTATGTGAAGAAGAAGGATGGCATCGTTCACTACTTTGATGGCTTTGGCAACCTGAGACCACCACAGGAGTTTATTGACTACATGCACAGAGGATTGAGTCCAGCAACAAGAATCGAGTACAACTACAATCAGAAGCAAGAGGATCTCTACTCTCATATATGTGGACATTTATGTTTAAAGTTTTTGCTTGATGAAAATAAATAACAATGTACAACATGTCTTTTCATTTCTCCCACCCACATAGTATAAAGGTACTAATCTATACTCTTATCAAGTCATTGTGTAATAGTACACTGAGCAGTCAAGACCATGATGCTCTGCTTTGGAGGTAGAACCTCAATATTGAAAAGTGAATTTTATCCGCCACTTGATACAAGCAATGGCGAATGGGAAATTGGTCTCATCAGCTTTACTAGCTGCAACTCTATACCAAATGTTGAGAATGGTTACAACAATGCATTACATTTTCTGGCTCCAAACGTGGACCAGAAGGCAGCAGCAGCCAAGCCAGAGGACGACTATGCAATGACTCATGAGGAAGTTACAGGTAAAGTGTTTGCTCAGCAGTTGTTTAGTGATACTGCTGACCAGGGTACTCAAAGGAAGCCCAGAGCTGCCCAGGCAGGAGGAGAAAAAGCTCCAGTAATGGTTTGGCAAAAGGTAGTATTGCCAGAAGGTAGTTTTGAATTTCAAACAATTGCCAACCTGCTGGAGGCAAGGATGAAGAAGCGTGGAGTCAAGTTTCAGATAGCTGTGGACCCATCGACCTTGAAATGCTTAGTATTATGTGATGCCATGTTAGACTTTAGACAACCTGATTCAATAGGAAAGCTGCTGGGATTCGACCAAGTTGTAGAAGCTAAAGTTGAGACTAGAGGTATCACTACAGTGCAAATCAGTCGTCCCAATGTGCTGCGTATAAAGTGTAACATTGTGAGTGGATCTTACTCAAATGGAGTCAAGGATCATGTGATCTATGAGTTTTACCCAGATGTTGATCCAGGGTATAAAATGAGTGTGACTGTACAAAATGTCATCTATTTACTGGTGGACACCAAGCAGATTGGTAGCATTACGTTGGAGATTGTTGATGAGAACGGACGTCTGGTGGACTTTAGGGAGGAACCAATAAACATAACCTTACATTTGCGACAACAACCCAAGTGATGGTTCTATTATTTGGCAAGTGGAATCAAGGATTGGATGTGGAAGCAGCAATATCCCCCATGGAGGTGGTAGAACAAAAGTCTATTAATAGGGCACCATTTGTGAAAGATGTCATTCAACCATTGGACTCTGTGGTGTTAACATCGAGCAGCATCAAATATCTGCAGAAGAAAGGCTATCAAGTTGTAAGAGGAGGAAGACCACGTCAACAACACTGAAAAATGGGAGTTTTGGATGTGACAAGGGCTGGCCCTTCAGCAGAGAACAGCATCACTGGCTATGAATATCATTCTCATGCTCCGTACACTACAGGCTTTGGTGCCAATGATGAGATTCGGATAGCAATTCAGCAGCAGGACATCTATACACTGCCATCGGAGAGCTATCTGCACATGGAGTACAAGGTGACCAATGCAGCAAATGCAACCTTGGGAGGCTCACCTTGTGTCTCCGGATTCTTTGGCCACCTGTTTTCGGAAATACGCTACGAGATCAATGGAGTTGTAGTGGACAGCATACGTAGCCCTGGCATTGCCAGCCTGATGAAGAATGCCATGACCTTTGAGCGGGAAGAACAGCTCAAGATGGATGGAGCCGGCTACAGATATGATGCCCAGACAGGGTTTGGCACGTTTGATGCTAATGGTGCCAACACAACCATCATGAATGTGCCACTTAGATACCTGTTGGGCTTTGCCGAGGACTATAGGCAGATTATGCTGAATGTGAAACAGGAGCTGGTGCTGAGACGCAGTGCTGACACTTTAGACTGTTTGAATGCAGCAGGCAAGGTCACAATTGAGAAACTGGTGTGGAGGATGCCCTATGTAGAGGTGTCTGATGAAGCTAAATTGCGTCTGCTGAGACTGGTGCAAAACAACACGCCCATCTCAATGCCATTCAGACATTGGGAACTGTACGAGTACCCGTCTTTGCCACAGACCACAAAACATACGTGGACTGTCAAGTCGACTACTCAGCTGGAGAAGCCAAGATACATTGTGATTGGACTGCAGACTGGAAGAAGAGGAGCGGCTACTGTGAATAGCTCATACTTTGACTTGTGCAAAATGAAAGATGTTCGAGTGTTCTTGAACAACAAGTACTATCCGTATGAAAGCATCAATGGCGATGACAACCAAGTGTACAATATGTATGCAGCATTCAATGGAGTCTACAATCGTGATGACGCTCGAGCAAGCAACCCACTTTTTGAGAAACATGCTGTGCGGGATGGTAAGATGTTACTGTTTCCTATTGACTGTTCACATCAAAATGAATCGCTCAAGACAGGAAGCATTGACATCAGAGTTGAGTTTGAAGCAAGTGAAAACATTCCAGGAAATACACATGCCTATTGTCTGTTGATACACGAAGTGGTTAAGGAGTATCAGCCAATGACTGGTCTTGTTCAATCAGTCTAGAGAGAGAGAGGGGGAGGATATAAAGGCAGTCGGCAAGCAGCAGTATGGTCATAGTTGCAAGAAGCGTCGAGTGAAGCAGTCATCATGTCCAGGAGAGTTCTATGCTTTTTGGATGAGGAGGAGGAGGAGGGGGAGTTGCCACCCAGCAATGGAGAGGATGTTGTGGGCTGCTGCCTAGGCTACTACACTCAACACGAGAAATCGTTGATGAAGGATGCTTCTACAAGTACAACCGACCTCAACCAGGCTTCCACTGATGACGATGAAGATGGCATTGCGCCAAGCAGGGCTACAGAACTTTTTGGACCACTACCAATCTACTTGATGGACTTTCAAGGCTTTGAGGGATTGAATAACCAGTTTATTGTCAAGGAGATGGCAATATTGGAACATGACGATGAACATCATGTGTTGACTCACCACTACTTTTTCAAAGCGCCCTACCCGGACGTATTGCTGAAAACAAGCAGCCTGGTTGAAAGCAATCAATTACAAAGAGCTAAACATGGACTGAGATGGTCGGGCAATGGAGCCGGCCAAACACACCTCTCATATTCGGCCTTGAAGCAAATTGTATATGACACAGTTGGAAGATGGCTGCACGAGAACAGTGACTCGGGACGGCCAATCAAGATCTTGGTATACGGATATGAGAAGATTTGTCTGCTGGAAACACTACTGCAGCTGGACAAAAAGGAAAATGTGGAGTATGTGGACCTGAGTTCGCCCTACCTATTCCATGAGACACCCAACTTGGAGGTGCTGATGAAGACTACTACAGTCTACTGCCCGGAACATTACCTGCTCAACTTCTTGGAGACTGTGAAGATGAAGCTGGCTGGTGACAATGGAAGACAAGGGCGCTTGGATGTACTGCCATTTTGTGCACTCAATGTAGTAAACATCCTGCACAATTGGATTATGCAAGCATTACAAAGAGATAGACATTTTTGTAGAAGTTTGTTTTTGTCAATAAAGAATGAAATGTGAATATTGTGTCATCATTTATTCCCCCACCACCACCTGCTCTCCTAGTATATAAGAGGTAGCTGGGTCTGGCTGAGCATCATTCAGTCAACAACAATGACCAGTATTACTACACTGCCATTCAAGGTAGCAGTCATATTTGATAATTGTAGAACTCCATTGACATCGGTATACAAGTTAAAGAATAGCTTGGTAGCCATAATGGACTTGCGTTCAGTGCCTGGATGGAGGAGCAAGGATGTTAAGCTGGAGATTGATTTCAACGACAGTGCTGAGACTTGGTGGTGTGACTTTGAGTGCAGTGACCAGAGTCTATCTTTGGTTGGCAGGAGAAGGATTACATTTGCCGGCTTTGACTACAACTCTATGGATGGACGTGTCAGATGCATTAGGATTGAGGATGGTCAATCAGGCGATCCTGCTCTACTGGTATCAATTTGTAAAGCTAAGCAACATCCTAGATTATGGCCGCCATGTGATGTGTCCGATGGTGTGGGCCGTGTAAAGGAAACTCTAAATAGGTCGGCAGAGACCTATGGTGTCACCAGAGACTTTGAAAGGGGCAATATTGTAGCCAATTTCTATGTATTGTTTCATACCTGCGATTGTCTATGTTAATAAACAATGTACTGTAAAGTATATACTTTTCTTTTCAACCTATTTCCATGAAAAATTTACACTGCCATGCACTAGGCGAACACTTGGTGTACACTTTTAAGCCCAAGTGAGCACTAGGTGAACACTTGGTGAACACTGGTGATCACTAGGTGAACACTAGATGAACACATGGTGTACACTTTTAGGCATAAGTGGACACTGAGACTAGGTTAGGGGAAAATGAATAACAAATCAGTTGCAAATGGATTTTTCCAAGTCCTGAAATTTTTCAGAAATTTTTCTAAGTCCTAAGATTTTTTGGAAATTTTTCTAAGTCCTAGGATTTTTCGGAAATTTTTCTAAGTCCTAGGATTTTTCGGAAATTTTTCCAAGTCCTAAGATTTTTCAGAAATTTTTCCAAGTTTTAGGATTTTTCGGAAATTTTTCTAAGTCTCAAGATTTTTCCAAGTCCTAAGATTTTTCGGAAATTTTTCCAAGTATTAAGATTTTTCGGAAATTTTTCTAAGTCCTAAGATTTTTCGGAAATTTTTCTAAGTCCTAAGATTTTTCGGAAATTTTTCTAAGTCTCAAGATTTTTCCAAGTCCTAAGATTTTTCGGAAATTTTTCCAAGTCCTAAGATTTTTTGAAAATTTTTCTAAGTCCTAAGATTTTTCAGAAATTTTTCTAAGTCCTGAGATGTTACAAAATTTTTCCAAGTCCTGAGATGTTTCAAAAATTTACCAAGTCCTGAGATGTTTAAAATTATTCTAAGTCCTGAGATGTTTCAAAAATTTACCAAGTCCTGAGATGTTTAAAATTATTCTAAGTCCTGAGATGTTTCAAAAATTTACCAAGTCCTGAGATGTTTAAAATTATTCTAAGTCCTGATATGTTTCAAAAATTTACCAAGTCCTGAGATGTTTAAAATTATTCTAAGTCCTGAGATGTTTCAAAAATTTACCAAGTCCTGAGATGTTTAAAATTAGTTAGGTAGAAGTAAATTAGGTTAGGTAGAAGTGGGTTAGGTTAATAGTTACTCCCATTTCAGACTTACTATTGGTTGATGGGGACTTCTGGAACATACTTACTCCTGGAACATACTTACTCCTGTATCATACTTACTCTTGGAGCATACTTACTCTTAGAGCATACTTACTCTTGGAGCATACTTACTCTTGGAGCATACTTACTCTTGGAGCATACTTACTCTTGGAGCATACTTACTCTTGGAGCATACTTACTCTTGGAGCATACTTACTCTTGGAGCATACTTACTCCCGGAATGATGTCCCAGAAGCCCCCTTTTTATACTACTATTGTCTTCCGTAGTTTGAAGAGAGCTTTTAGTATCACAGTTTTCTAACGGGCCTGGTAGGTACGTAGGGCAGCTTTTTAAATCTCGGTTGCGGCAAAACGTTTCTGCTCACAGATGTCAACTCTACCAAATTAGTATTTTGTATTTTCAAAACCAATTTGGTTAAAATTATTTAATTTGCATAATTTTTCTCATAGTTTGTTCCGAATTCTGTTTTGTAAGTGAAACTATTATTTCCATTCCAATCAGCATCATAAATAAATACATTGATTTTCTAAAACAATAATAGATATTCGTAATTTAACTAAATCCAATGTTGTTTGGGCTTGAACGGGGATTTTTGGGAATTTTTTGCCTTTTAATATAAAAAATGAATCAATAAAAAACATTAAATTAATTTAATTAATTTACTCGAATCAAAACTTCCTTGGATTGAAAAAGAATCAAATTGAAGGATCTAATAAATTTAATATGAAATTCAATTCAATTTTGTGAACACTAGCATCAATTATCTACCAGAAAAGAAAAACTCCAAACTGGAGTCCCGGGCAAGACCGGGTAAAATGCTAGTAATAAATAATCACTTGAATAGTTGTCCTCTTTAGAAACACAAGAGAGTGTATATATATATATATAGTTTCAAATAGGATTGAAAATGACGAGACAGTTGAAACTATAGTATTTGGGGAGTGATAGCCGTGAGCCGTAGCAGGTATCTGTCAATCAGAGATAAGCTGCGGTTTCCTAAGCACTCTTTGTACGGGTGAACGATTGGATTGGCCAGCAAAAAAAAACTGTTCTCTGATGTAAAATCACTTCCCGGTGGTTCGGAACCCACCTAAAACTGTATCTCCAACTCATCAATCAGCATCATCTAACTCATTTCCCACGCACAGGTCTCAGACCAATGTAGGCTTCATCCTCCAAAAAACCAATAAAATATTGTGTTTTTCTCGTATTGTTCACGAGAGACATGATGCAGATCCTTATAGTGTAAGGCCTGTATTATCTAGGAATCTCCAACGAATCATTCATCATCATCCAACTCATTACACAAGCACAGGTCTCAGACTTATGTGGGCTTCATCCTTAAAAAATAGAATATCATGTGTTGAAACACCAGTATTATTTATTATGGATATCTACCACAATCTATCACCGTCATGAATATCAAGAAGAATGTTATTCTATTCGTCTCAGATTTTTATTATCAATAGATTCATTCATTCATTAGCATCCTTTGACCGCCTTTAAAAGAGGTATATGGATTTGTCAGTAATTCAAGTCATCATATGTTTCTCTGCGTCTCATAATGAGAAAAAGAGCCTTAATCTCATAATGATTAAGCTGGCCGCTTAGCGCAGTTGGTTGGGGCGTCGCAACTCCAGCTTGCTGTCGTTCGAGCGGTTGTGTGTTCGAATCCCACTCCTCCGTCTGGCATCTATGTGTAATCATTCACCTCATTACCCACGCACAAGTCTCGGAATTATGTGGGCATCATCAGCAATGAAAAAAGAGATTGATATCTGAAGTCAATCACCTGTATCCTCTCGTTCTGTTCATCGACGGTGAGCTGCAGTTTTTCAACCTGCTTTGTGAGTTTCTCTCTGGAAAGGAGATGCTTGTCCTGCGACAGACGCACTAGCTGGTTGTGCTGCTCTCTCAGTGAAGCCATTTCATCATCCCGTCGCCTCAGCTTTTGTTCCAAATCTTTTTGCTGCTGTTTGGCCTGTTAAAACAAAATAATAATAATAATAAATAATAATATTTTATTTCGTCAAAATACAAAAATAAGAAATTCACAATATAAAGTGTATAACACATTTTTGGCACAGCCAGCAAAGTAAATACTTGAGCGCTAGCTGTGAGTTCATTCAATAATATTACTAGTAAACATAGAAAGCTCGTGAAATGAGAAATGAGAGAAATCAATAATGAATTTAAAGGTAAAGTAATAAAGATCTTACAGTATGAGTTAAGTTTCGTTACTTGGTCTACTGTATTTGTTGAAGACAAACAGAAAAGTGATAGATAAATAAACACATTTTCAATGCTCCTTGAACACCTAACTATAAAACGATTTTTTATCACACTCATTTAAAAATTCAAGGCCTTCAAAAAAACGTGTATCATAGTTATGAATAATTAGACGAAATTATCACGACCATATTTATTAAAAAATATTTAGAAACTAGTTTCGGTTGCTATAACATTATCAATCTCAATCAAATGAGAGTTTGATTGAGATTGGTGATGGTATAACCACCGAAACTAGTTTCTCAATATTTTTTAGTAAATGTGGTTGTAATGAATAATAAACGAAATCGTCACAACCACATTAATTAAAACTTCGAGAAACTAGTTTCGGTTGTTACACCATTATCAATCTCAATCGAAATGAGTTTGATTGAGATTGATAATGGTGTAACAACCGAAACTAGTTTCTCGAAGTTTTAATAAATGTGGTTGTGACAATTTCGTCTAATTATTCATTATGAATACCTTCCACGATATCACCTTCGCCACTACAAATAAAATGTATCGTAGTTGGTGTGCTAAGTAAGTGCGACTATGTATAATGATTGCAAACGATGCTGATACCTGTTTGAGCTTGATAGAGAGCACTCTGGTCTCCTCTCCATGTGAACGAATGAGCTGCGGTAATTGAGCCTGATCGCCTTCGTAGTTTTTCAGTGCATTGTCCTGACGTTTTTTCAGTGTCCTAAGTACACGGTTCTCTTCGATTAGCTCCTGCAAAAAACGAAAAATATTTTAAACCTGTCGGTGCCACAATAATGCAGAAAAATTTGGTATTTATTTATCTGAATGCACAAATTTGAGAGTGCAACAGGTATAACCCAAACGCACTCATGGAATAAGCTTGATACATCATTAAAGGTTTACAAAAAAAGTAATATATAAAATTTCATAAGAAAAACAATACTATGAAAGAAATTACAACAGCTGAAAAAAATAATACGAAAAGAGAAAATTAACAACTTTGGAAAACAATACTAGGAAAAGATAACAGTTAACAATTTGAGTTGGAAAAAACAGGGTCAGAGAAAAAGAAAAGTTCCTGGATTTCTTGTTCCATGACGAACTGCGTTGTTAATATTAACTTTTAATATGAATTCAACGACTTGCAGTCAAATAACTGCAAGTCGTTGAACTCATATAAAAAGTTGGAAAAAAATCTTAATAGAAATGCTACGTAACAATGGAGAGAACAATGGTTACAGCAACAAGGTTACTGTATACTTGTATTATTTAAGAGCATCCAAATAAATTTAACACTTCAGTTCAAGATTAAAGACATTTTGTTTTGAAACAATATTTAGACAAAGAAAAGAGATCAATTTGGACTTCACAGCAGAGGAAGTCACGAGGAATTCAATGAATTGGTGAATAATAATGACCAACAGTGAAACATCAACTGATGGAAAACTTTTGTCGATTTCGATTATAGAAGGCGGCAACTCTAAAATTCAACCTTGCGAACAAATTGGGGCAATACTCCGGACCATTTACAAGACCATACAGGAATAAACAAGACAAAACCTTGCCAAAGTTTTAAAGTTAAACAAGCTTTAAAGTATGTGAACGTGAATAAAATAAGTTAAACAAGACCAGGAGCCTTGCATACAAATTTACAAAGTATTTTCATCATTTAATACATTTGAAGTTACTGCAAAATTTATAGAAATTTTAACTTGTGGGTTAAAACAATAATTTGTATTCCTGGATTTCTTGTTTCATGACGAACTGCGTTGTTAATATTAACTTTTCAAGTGAATTCAACGACTTGCAGTCAAATATTTATTAAAATAAGTAGTATTTCACTTACTTTGTAGGCCGAACGTTTTCGAGTTGTTTCCAAGGCCTTTAAGATGGGTTTTAACAACTCGAAAACGTTCGGCCTACAAAGTAAGTGAAATACTACTTATTTTAATAAAAATTTGACGGCAAGTCGTTGAATTCACTTGAAAAGTTAAAATAATTTGTAATTTGTTTTGCTTAAACATTCGTTTCAGGTGGTAAATATAGATATTGATAAACCATAAATGAAGGAGAAATTAAAAGCATGTTATGATCCCTCAATCTATTTCTTAGTCTTACTAGATAGATAGGATGAATGTATTAAACCTTGCATTGAAAAAATCCATTAAACGCAATACTTTACGGTACATAGAATGAATGACTTTCCATGCGGCAGGCTTATTTTTTCTTCATACATTTAATATTAATGAAACTTATTCTTCTGGAACGCTACTACAAATAATGAAAAATCAATGGATTTAATTGATGGGGAAACAGGGAACCTCGTTTGAGCTGTGTTACGAGGGGCACGGAGGACAACAGTTCAAGATATTTTTTTTTTTAGGATGAAGCCCACATAGGTCTGAGACCTGTGCGTGGGTAATGAGTTGGATGATTGTGATTTATGAGTTGGACCTACAGTTTTAGGTGGGTTCCGAACCACCGGGAAGTGATTTTACAGCAGAGAACAGTGTCGTTTTTGCTGGCCGATCTAATCGGTCACCGTTACAAACAGGACCTACGAGAACGCAGCTTATCTATCTGATTGAACAGATACCTGCTACGGCTCGCGGCTATCACTGGTTGAAAATTCTTCAGTGAAGGATATCAATATTAAAATTGAGACAGCTCAGTAAAATAAATTAATGCGGTTGTGATACGAAGGCTAACAAGGCTCACGTTTCTTTTTGAATATTATTGGACAGTTTATTAAACAGTTATTATTTGATATTAGATCGGCCTTATGACATTTAGTGATTGATTTTTGTACAGTAATATTGAAAACTCTTCATCAGTTGAACAATATCGATTTATCTGCTTCCGATTTCATTATCTTGTGTAAGAAATTACTGAACAGTGTGAGTTGTGGATTATTTGTTATATATTCGAGATAAATTGTAACAAATCAGATAACGTCTTGTCAGAGCTGCTTGGTCATTTAACCCAGCACAGGCTCGATCACTCGTTTCTTATTTCGACTTATTTTATTATTTTTATTTTTTATTTATTTATAGAAAATATTTTTTATTTTATTACAATAAAATATTAAATTTGAAAAGCAAAATATAAATGAATTGAGAGATTACTTACATTGATTGCGTTCTCGGCTTCTTTCAACTGATTTTGTAACTGCTTCACCCTCAAAAGTTTGGCAGACATTACTCGTCGCGTGAAAGAGCTGACACGGTCTTTATCGGACGAGTTGACTTGCACGGTCTGGAAGCTGCCAACACGATATGGATGGTTCGGATCTGAAAATTATTAGAATTTCTATTAAATATGTCAATTATGAATACTAATGATCAGGATACAAATTGAGAAAAGAAATAAATGATAATGAAATATAATTGGGTTGTCATAATGGATATCCTATAAGCTGCATGTGGAGATAATATAACATCAATAACAGTTCAATTTTCAATTTCAGTTCTATTTCAAAAAGATTACATCATGTGGATGCGACAGGCAAAGCCCAAAACCGCACTCCACAAAACATACACAATAGTTTGAACTAATTAAAAGTTTTACAAAAAATCAAGAATAAAGATATTGTCGTTTTTTATAGTTAATCATTTACAGATATAGAAATATATGCACCAATATATATATATTATTAAATATAGAAACATTAAAAATTCAGAAATATATAAATCTAATAAAATAGAATACTGTTCAGTTAGATTTGAAAGATTCAAATTAAGGAAAAAGGAAAAAAATAGAAGATAGGAGGAAGAGAGCTTCATTTCTATTGCGGTTTTTTTTTTTAGGATGAAGCCCACATAGGTCTGAGACCTGTGCGTGGGTAATGAGTTGGATGATGGTGATTTGATGAGTTGGACCTACAGTTTTAGGTGGGTTCCGAACCACCGGGAAGTGATTTTACAGCAGAGAACACTGTCTTTTTTGCTGGCCAATCTAATCGGTCACCGTTACAAACAGGACCTACGAAAACGCAGCTTATCTCTCTGATTGAACAGATACCTGCTACGGCTCGCGGCTATCACTTCCCTAGTTGGTATACTTTCACTTTGTTGTAGACTGTATTAAATTTGACCTAATATTATATTTATTAGTGATTGTACATTATAATTCACTTTATACTTATTGACTTGGCCGATTCGTGTATTGTTTTTATGGCTCAATAAATTGATTTGATTTGATTCTACAATCAATCAAAAAAATGTCAAAAGAACAAAGATCATATATCTAATCTAATACTTCAACAATATAGAGCATGATTTTACAAACGCCTCTAAAGAGGGACTGAAAATATCAACATCACGTGACACAGTGTTGAAAAGTCTCATGGATCGATTGATGGGTGAGTTGAAATAATGTTCTAGGTCTTGGGATAAAAAAGGGAAAATATCTTCCACGTTGGATAGCCGGTACATAGAAATTCAATCTCTCCAATTAAAAAGGATGCTGCATTGTTGGACTATTGACCACCTTATATAAATGTATGATGGCTTGAACGGCACGTCTAGATTTCAATGTTGGAATCCTGAACATGCTTCTGAGTCGAGAAGTTGGAAAAGCAACATAACAAACCGTTTTTTAAATGAACAAATAACAACATGGTTTTCTTGTAGCACCATAGCTAAGTCAACAATGTAAAAAGTACCCTACAATTCTCCACGTAGAACAATTAGTACAGTTTTCTTGATACTGGGAGAAAACAATAATTCTAGATTGTTGGTTCTAGACTTACCTGAGAGTTTAACAATTGGATTCAGCTGAGGTCGTCTTCGCAGTAGACTAGGTGACCGACGAAGGTTGGTGTCTTTCTTTTCTGGGTACAGCCGATTCTCTGAAATCTTTATATCAGCCCTAAAAGAAAAACAAATATTATAGTTGTAAATTGTTTTAGATTCTAATTCTTAAAACATTCAATTACGGTGGCCATACAAGCTACGATTCTCCTGACTGCATCAATAGACTACCATCATAGTAGGCTATACCATTTCATATGTAACTTTTCCCATACCCATAATAAACGACATTATTTTTTCAAATAAATTAAAAAATACTCATTTTAGAGATGATGATAATAATAAGAACTTTTTAAGTGAATTCAAGGACTTGCAGTCAATTTTTTCTTAAGAATAAGTAGTATTTTACTTACTCTGTTGGCCGACCGTTTTCGAGTTGTTGAACAACTCTTAAAAAGCTAATATTAACAACGCAGTTCGTCATGTAACAAGAAATCCAGGAATAATAATAAGCATATGGCTTCTGTTGGAGAAGAATCTCTTTCGGAGATTCCCACCTTATTTTAGTAAGTAAATGCGTATGGCTGTTATTGGTGGGGAGACCCTCACGGGTAGTTCAACCTCGCCGCTTGAACCATGTTATTGGAAACATGGTGGACCTACAATTTTAGGTGGGTTCCGAACCACGGGGAAGTGATTTTACAGCAGAGAACAAAGTCTTTTTGCTGGCCAATCCAATCGGTTATCCTTACAGAGAGGGCCCAGGAGAGCGCTGCTTATCTAATCTGATTGAGCAAATACCTACTATGGCTGACGGCTATCACGTCCTCTCTTATTTTAGTGACGGTTCCTTTATCGAAGCCGGCCTACATGCTAAACTTCGAAGGATAATAATAAACTAGATTGAATCAGTGTGACTTTAAGAATCGTAAGTTATAAATTATTATGAACTATGATACTGAAAACAAAATATTATTATTAAACTGATATAAGACTGACTTAATGGAGATAATAATCGCTCTCATTTATTTGTATTTTTTATTTGTAAGCTCGCCTCGTGGCCTTCGGTGGGAAGAGCTGAGTCAGCATTTAGTGCTGATACTCGCTGGCTTGTCAGCTTATAAACTAGCAGAGTGGAATTGCAGCTTTAATGTAATTAAGACCTTGATAACGATGCGAGCGGTAAGCAGTAGGAGGAAGATTCATGTCGAGAGTAGAGGCAAGTTCTGCCGTTTTACCTCTTATCGTGGCCAAGATCTAAATTGGTATGCAGAATAAGAATGGGTTGAAAGTTATGCTACTTTAGAGCTTCAAAATAGAAAAAGGACAATCCAAAACTTGATAAGTTTCAACAAGGCTACTTCTAAAAGAATGTTATATTAAATTTAGGAATAAACTAAGTTTGATTAAAATAAAATGTTTGATTACCTGCCCTCTTTCACATATTTTTCTTTCTTGGTCTCACTAGATTCCGAATAAATAACTGCGGGCGAAGATCGTTCTATCTGGGTTTCAATGCTTTCCATCATCTTCCACGATAACTAAAACAAAAGAGAAAATACAATTAATATTAATCATATTGAGAGCAAAGTTTTATGTAACCTCTATAAATAAATTACCATATAGAGAAAATCAGGAGTAGCAGGAAGGTGAAGTAGATAGATAGATATGGCAGCGTCCACTGACCTCCTATAGAAGGGGTATCTGGATTTGTCAAAGATTTTAAGTTCTACTAAAAGAAGTCCTGCTATCATATGAGATGAAAAATTTATATGAAGTGTAAATTAAAATCATTATAATTCTAAAATCGTCATGTATGATTTGTGTTGGCATAGTGACTAATATAATCCGGAATGGAGTAAAAACAAAATTCTTGTAATTTTTTTTCAGCTCATTCTTAAATTTACTAATTGGAAGTGTTCGGATACGGGCAGGTAAGATATTAAAAAGATGAATTCCTAAGCTCTTGACGCCCTTTGCCTAAGTGATGATAGAATGAAACTTCAAGGCAGTTTTTGTCATAAACTTTCATAATCTTCAACATTCTCTAGCAGATAACTTACAATACCCGTAGAAAATAAGTCTTCTATAAAGTAGAAAGCATCAAAAACTTTTTAACTTATTCAATTCTAATAAAATAATATTTCTTTAATGGAAATGAAGTTTGACAGATTGGTTTCTATTTTCTTGCAGATTTGACGCCTAGTGGGACCGGACTCCCCAACTGTAATTTGTAAGTCTTAACTTTTTATGTGAATTTAACGACTTGCAGTCAAATTTTCAGAGGCTCTGAAAACGGATCTCAAAGATTCGAAAGCGCTCGGCCTACAGAGTAAGTAAATTTTATTTATTCTTAATGAATATTTGACTGCAAGTCGTTAAATTCACATGAAAAGTTAATATTAACAACGCAGTTCGTCATGGAACAAGAAATCCAGGAATTTGTAAGTCTTTCAAGAGATATGACTGTAATTTATTTTAGTTTTGGAACAATCGCATTTTTTGGTAGAAATAGTCATGACTTTACATTAGTGAAATTCTCGATTATCCTGGCAAAGCTTCTTTAATAATTCAATGATTTGTTGCTATAGAAATACAAGATACAAGTGATTCCCTAATGTTTATTCACTTCACTACTTCAGCTACAGATGAATATACTTCACAAAGTTCAATTTGACTTAGTTTCATGGTCACTGTCAAATGTAGGATATTTCTATCCAGCAATGTCAATACGAAAATGAATAGAAATCGTACTAGACTGAAAATACAAGATTTCGTGTATGCAAATTTAAATTAGCATAATGATCTGAAAATAGCCAAATGAAATTTCTAGATCAATTCATTCAAGGTAAAGCATATCTAAGATTTATTATTGTTACGAGAGAACTTTGATGTAAGTTGTAAGATCGTAGCCTGGTAATTAAAAACAAAACAAGAAAATATCAAGAAATACGGGTAGTGAATGATGAAAACTGCAGTTGAATTGAAAGATTTTAGGCTACTTACATTTTAACTGGTAGCTGTGTTCATTATTCCACTTATGAGAAGAAGATATCAGAATATAGGTAACAAATAACCAATAAAGGTTGAGCCTAGAATATCATAGAGTTGTTTGGAATCAACAATTACAATTAGCAATGGTCTAAAACACTTTAAAACAGTTCATTATTTACAAACATGACAACAGTCATGGGTAAAATAGTCAAAAAGGTTAACTCAAAAGAAAACATTCAAAATCTTTTGATAAAACTGCTATAGAAACAAATTTGAAATGTTCGGTGCACATATGTAAGACATTGTTGATTTGATACACGCACAATTCACGAAAATACATAATACAAGGTAACACAACAAACTGAGTGTACTGTGCATGAGCAGACGACAGAATGAAATCGTAAACAGCTGGAGCTGATTGCTGAACTGAATTGATTTACAAGCATCAGCTGATAAGCTGAGCAGTTCGAAAACTTCATTGCGCGGTAAATTTGAATATGCTATTGCTTTTATGATTTTTCAAAATATGAATGCACTTGTTTACTTATATATTTATACTTACGGACACTTGAATAGTTAATCATTTTTCGATGAAAAAGAACTGAAAAACAAAATTCTTAGCTTTGTTGATAATGTGGTGGTAGATATCGATAATGAAGTCTCATCAGATGAGATACTATAGTTTCGACCGTCTCGTCATTTTCAATCATGTTTCAACATCAGTATTTTCAATACGTCATTGACAACTTCAATCAAATAATGTATCAAACATGTCGAATGTTATAGTACTCATACGTAACAAAAGAGGTTGAGACAATAACTAAACTATTCATTTTACTAATAACATTTTACCCGGTCTTGCCTAGAAATCCAGTTTGGAGTTTTTCTTTTCTGGCAGATACTTAATTGATTGTAGTGGTTTGTTGCATCTTTGCATTTATTGTTTTATTTGTTCATATTGTCAGGCTGGTTTCTCCTCTGCCCTCGATAATTAAAAATAATATTTGAAATAAGTATTTCCTCCTTGGAAATGCTGTAGATGCGGTAGAGCTTAAGATTTGACCAAGGCGAAAAACTTGGCAGATTCGAATCAAACCTTACAAGAAAAGCAATATGCCCCTCAAGTAATCCTTATAATTGTTTCTCATAGGCCTTGGAAGGACATATTACTGATTAATTGAAGATTTCCGGTCGTACCTAAATCTTATGCTAGTAGAAAGAAAAAAAAATGTAACCAATAAATTCAGTATCACCTGTGAAGTGGCCGCTATTATTTGGATAACGCCACTTTATGTGATACACATTCAGATCCACTAGGGACCGAATACTGTCTCTACCCTTGCTCAATCTTGAACAGGTGAATTCAACAATTGAACTCCTGACTCAGAAATGAGTGATGTAATATAGTTGGACCAGAGCAATCGTCAAACAGGGTGTAAAACAGAATAATGTAAGAAATAATACTTGAGAAATTTATTGGCACAAAAAAGAGAATATGTTCCAAGCATGGAACAGAGAATTAAAATTAGTATGAAACTTATTAAAAGTGAATTGAGATGAATCTATGGTTATTAAGTTTTTTAAGAAATATTGTTCATAATGAGATGTTTGAAATTTAATGAAGATTGCGTGATTTCACCTCACTAAGGGTGTTTTTTGACCACGAGGATGACGATTTGTGCCTGTACAGTGATAATTTAAATTAGGAGTCGTCCAGTATGGATACTTTTCGACGACACTTTTACTACGCGCACAAATGGAATTCCATTAATTTATATGAATTATATTCACCACTTTGATGCATGAGGTCGATGTGGAATATTGCTGTCCCTTCATTTGGTGGTCATCGTGTACCTCACGATTCAGCTGGACGTAAGTCGTAGTTGGGAGTTTCACAATGTTTAAATTAATTTAAAAAATAGACATCAGTCGTCATTTGGAACTCTACAATTAAGTACTTGTGGTCCTGCCAGAGTAATTTACATTTAACACTTAATTTAACAAATATTTAGCCACACAAATTATTGGGCTACTCCCTCTAGACAAAAATGGCAAGGACTGTTGAAGCCTCTGAATAAAAATTTTCACATAGAAAAAGTCACGTGACATCCACAATTACAGGGGTTGAAACCTCTTTGGAATTCTGCATGTCACGGACTAAACAAATAAAACAATGAGAAATTTATAACAAATCCATTTTTTATGGATGGGGAAAATAATGAGCGGTCCTTAGCGTTTACAATATAGTTTTAGAAAATAAAATAATTTGAACATAATTTGGTTGAAAAAACTTGTCCGAAAGCCGGTTCATTTACAGCTGACAGATTACTGATAAGGACGGTAAGGTAAACAATGAATCGAATAAAGTTTTGGTTAATTGTTACTAGTCTATGGATGATTGAATAAATACTTATTGTACAGTAAATTAGGTTTGTATTATGATTTATTTATCCGATTTGTTTTATTAATAATCTATTCAAATTTATTTTTAATCTATTCCTTTTTATTTCTTGGTGAAATAGTCGTATGACTAGGCTGCTACATCTAGCATAAATCTTTACTTTTTTTTTTGTTAATAATCAACTTAGTGCCCATATAGCATTTCATAAAAATGCGACCCCACATAAAGCCCCTCAATTAGTAAGGCTTTTTGCCAAAAAGGCTTGCTAATTTCAAAAATTGTTGATTCGTATTTGACTTGACCTTAGTTGACTTATTCTATATTTCTGACTTATATTTTGTGCAATATTTTACTTTGCTACATTTCAACATACATTTGCTTTGTCTTTTTTCACATTATCAAATAATTTCATTCAGTTTCCTTACTTTTCACATTAATAGATTATCTCAATATTTTTCCTTTCACAATTAATACAATGCCAATTCTCTTTCAGGTACATTTCTTAAGTTCACTTCATTTTTATACAATATTCACATAAAGTTGGGCATAATTAGCATTCCCAATACAACATATTATTCATTTATGTTCTTGCTTTCATTTATATAATATTATCTTAAATAGGCTACATTAATTTACATTCATTTCAGACATATATATCACTAATAACCTTAATATTATATCCTTATTCAATATCTCTTATAATAATAATATTTTACATTTCGGTTCGCAAATTTTGCAAATAATTGAATTTTGACTGACCATAACATTAAAACTATAAAATGGCAACAACATTGCTGTGAATGATTAATTAATACAAGTGAATATTCTAATTTATTTTTACATGCATGACTAGTATTTAATTCGACTTCCATGCCATGAGACATTAAAACAATAAGTAAAAGGTGAATAATTTATCTAAATCTTAATATATTAGTATCACAGAAATATTTTTTCTTTTTTTTTATATAGTATTTTTTTTTTATTATAGATTTTTTTTTTTTTTTTTGGACGTCAGTGACGTTATTAATAAAGATAATGAACAATAGTTGATTTATTTAATTTCCCTTTCACCTTTCTTATAAAACTAGTTTATAACAATTTGCATGACTATTCTTATCACTAGTATCAATAATTACATATAATACTTAACAATAAATACATTTATAAATCCGCGCCTTTCGTGGTGAGGTAGCTATGATGACGGCTGAATCCTTGACGTCGATGCTGTACTCACACTGACGAAATGATGTGGCTGCAACGTTGGCGATTCCGGGGTAGTAGGTTGTTCCTCAATGGACATCAACGGTACCTTTAAGTTTTCTTCTTGACATTCTGTCTTGAAGGTTGTAGACTCATATGACTGGGTCGTGAAGTGTGGATGTTTGTGCATCTCCCTACTGTTGGTTGAATGCATTATGCAGCAAACATCTTGGTAGCTGTCACTGGCGGCACAGTTTACAGAATTCTGTGGCAAAATTTTATGGCCAGACCATCCTAAGAGAATCCGTGAAGCGGAATCCAGTGTTGCTGGTAGTATGGTCTACACAATTCCCATAGCAATCTTGTTAATAACAGAGATTGACCAGACTCAATGTTTTAAGCTTTCAGCTATACTGCTTGTTCCTTTTCGTCTGTCCTTATTATCCTTTTTATTACCGGGTTCCGTTTCTATTTTGTTCATACTAATTTTGGGAGTTCGATTTGGCTGCTTTTTGAATCGAGTCCGCCGCTTGTAGGTGTACCGGCGATCAGTTCCTAGCGGTGGAAGTAATGAACTGGCTTTGTGCCTAGGTGTAGATCGGTACACAGGAGTAGAGTTCGGGTTCTTGAGCTTCTCCTCGCATGGAATGTTTTCAGTGACTACCTTATCTTTTTCTGTATTTTTTATTTCATCTAAGGTAGTCTTTGACAATTGTCAATTATTCCTGCGGTTGTTTCCAAAATTGGGATTTTTATTTCTTGGAGTGGAGTCTTCATTGCGTCCCGTTGTCTGTGCTGTAGGTGTGTGAGTCTTTCCAGAAGGCCGTGGTGCATTCGTCGTTGGTGGACGGTACTCTGTAGCCTCTACTGCTCTATGCTCCCGCTCCTGACTCGTACACTCTCCAGTCGAAAAAGTTTGGTTATGTTGATTTTTATTAAACCACGTTGACCCTCTATTCTTATTTTCCTGATAGTTTTTATTTCTACTTCTATTATAATTGTTATAATTTCTTCTATTTTGATTAAAATTATCTCTCACTTCCCGTTGTTCTTCTCTTTCATGTTGTAGTTCATTTCTCTGATTATAGATGCCATCGAAATAATTATGAACAGAGGTAACGCGATGTAGACACTGTTCAAATACTTCGAAATTGTCGAATTGTTGGGAGCTAAGTGCCAACTGTACACTCTTAGGTAATTTTTGAATAATGATCTGTATTAAATTTGTTATTTCCAGTGGATGATCTAGAAGTTCATTTTGATATTTTATTTGTGATGCAAATGCTGTGAATGATAAATCGAATCTCTGAACATAACGGCAGGTTATCAAGTGTGATAGCAGAGCTTGTTGTCGTGCTGGTGGCCAAAATGTAGACAAAAATTTATCATTAAATTCTTTCAGGCTATTAAATTCAGTTATTCGACTCCTGAAAAATATGAGTGGTTCACCTTGCAAACAACACATTAATTGTATGCGCCACATAGGCCAGCTAATTGTAGCCATGGAATCTATGGTTTGTATTTGCTTAATAAATGCCATTGGTTGTACGGTGTCACGAGTATTGTCGAATTTCGGCAAGGAGGTAAATAGGTGGGTAAATAGGTGTTCTCTACCGGTACCTGTGTTCATCATGTCCTGCTTCAATTTAGCAATGTCGTTTTGAGATTGCATAATTTGCGATCTCAACTCGCTGCTGACTGCTGAATTTATGTCACTTGAACGAATACTGCCCAATTCAGTTTCTATTTGTGTTATTTTTGTTGTGGCAGTTTGCTGTTGAGACTCAATCTGGCTGATTTTTTCCTCAGTCTGTTTGAATTTATAATTCATTTCATTGCTTAATTTACTCTCTACATTCTTTGTTTGTGTGAGCAGTAACTCTTTTTGCGCATTGCCCTGTTCATTTACTGTAGTGTGCATCAACTGAATTTGATTATCAGTATGTTGTATGGCCTGTTGGTGGTGTGCAGCTATGCTTTTATTTAAATTTTCTGAGTTTTCTTTGAGATGGCGTTGAAAACTTGCTTCTAGTTCTTCCACTTTACTGTCTAATTTCTTGTTTACTGTATCAATTTTACTGTTTAATTCCTGGGCTGTGGCGTCCAGACGAATAGACAGTTGGCCCAACTTTTCATCGAATCTCTGACATACTTTTGTAGATTGTTGTTCCAGCTTACCGTCTATCTCAGTTAATATTTGTTGGCTTTGTGTTTCGGCTTGCAGTTTTTGTGATTCAGCTTGCTGACGAGCTTGCTCCTTCATGAACTCCATTAACATCGTCATCGTACTGATCGGCAATGGTTCAGTGGGTGCTGGTTTGTTGTCAGCCACTGCGGTTTGGGCGCTGACATCTGGGCTCGGCGCGGCCGTCTCTAAAGGAGTATTATCACACTCAGTATGTGTGGATGATAGTAGTTCTCTGACTTCTTGGCTGAATCCAACAGACGTTGCGCTATCAACTGGCCTGAGTTCACATACTGATGTGGAGTCGTCCAAGTCCACGGTGAAGTTGGCTGCTGAGCCGTCGTTAGCCATGTTGATATGTGATTGAGTCAGTACAGTGAAAATATCAAGTGCTAATAGTGCAGTGTGTGTTAAAATTTTGGATAACCAATTACTCAAGGTAAGCTTTTTATTATGATGAGTATTCTTTGAAGTATCCGTTGTCAGTGATTTTATGACGCTGATGATAGCTAGCCCCTCACTCACGAAAGATTACAATGCGCGGTAGTGACTTACAACTAACATAAAAAACAATGCAACAATACATAATATTAAATGTGTCCAAATTGCCATGTGCAATAGTAGGCAGGAAGTAGATTCTACAGAATTATATTTCTGTCAACTATACTGATATATAGTACAAACTAGTCAGCTGTGGCTAGTTGTAAATATTGTAGGTTCCAAACGATTATGAGAATAACATAAAAAATTTCCTACGTCTATTAAGGATCGCTCATTAATGGGAGTGTTCAATTTACCTAACCCCAGTGCAGCGAAATCACGCAACTTTATAAGACCTGTTTGACAATTACTCTGCTCTGAGTCTATATTAATATAATTAAGGTTGGTAAATTTCGACTGCTTTAGTATGGTATTGGTCCCTTTCTTGTTGATTGAATTACTGAAATAGAACAAGATTAATATTCCACTGCTATTTCCGCTTCCCGACTGGTGCATGAATTCTGAAAATAAATGTAGGGGAGAGGGGGGCAGTTGTGGACAAAATTCAGATTTTTTTTTTGTATTTTTTTTTAATGGAGCAAATGTTACCAAATAATTTTTAAATTCAACTTCGGTATTCACTTCAAGATTTCTTGTGCACATATTTGAAAAAACTTTGATCCAAGTACCTGAAAGAAATATTTTTCAAAACCCTTACATCCTGTCCATAAGTACCCCATCACGGGGTAGTTGTGGACAGGCCTGGGGCAGTTGTGGACATGGCAAAAAAGAGAACACCATGTCGTCAGTAACAAACTTTTAATGCATGAAATACTTTGATATACACACAAAAATTTTATTTCAGGTCATGTCATTTGATTTTAAACTCCTCCCTTAATATTACCCCATATTATACTTGTCGAAATTGAACTTGAAACGAAAAATATTCACTGCCCTATTTGTTCCTCCTACAGTGCTAGGTTGAGGCAACTTACAAATAGCTTCTTCATTGGTTATTTCACTTATATCTGGGATATCAGGCTTTACAAATGTGTAGGATCTTGTTTGCTTTTTGAAGAAGCTTACCTTAAATTCTGTTGGAGAGATTTTTTCAATTAATTGGGCAACAAAGTATTTGATTGATCTTTTACCTGCTACCTTAACTAATAGAAAATCGGACTCATTGACATTTGTTCCATCTAAATCAATCATTTCATTTTCAATGTCAATATCAGATTCTATTTCCCATGCACTCATCTCTTCTTCTTCTTCACACATGTCTTCAAATTCACTGTCAGTTGATTCTTCTTTTCTCTGCTTCTTTGGTTTTTTCTCAGACCTGCTTGCCTTGTCTTCGCATTTCATTAACTTTCTTCTAGGGACACGGATGGACGTTTTTTCTTGTTTAATTTTTCTCTTCAATAGTTCTGCTTCTATCCTGTTCTTCTCCGGAGTATCTGTTAAAATACAACACTTTCCCTTCTTTCTCCCCTTCCCTTTACTATTCCCTCTTCTTTCAGCTTTTGGGTATGGGCGGAGATCTTCAGGTGTGGGAAAATCCTTTTTTTTCAGAATTTCTAGCAGGTGTGACAGACCCTCCATTGTCATGTGTCTTCTGAAGATTAATTTCTTCATTATTTTCAGTGGAGCAACCAGCCATTTCTTCTGCACCAACGGTTTTTTCTGATGTGTTTTCTTGTTGAGGCGTTTCTTCCAGTGGCTGATCAGTAGGAAGGGATCCCAGAAAATCTTCCTCTTTGAATGTAGAGCGGTTGAAAGGTGTGATTCCAGTTTTTTTGAAGCCGGCAATTATGTTTTTCCTGCTGAATGCTTCATCAAATGCTGATGCAGTTAGATGTGCAATATTATGAATTGCAATTTTTTTGCCAGGATTTTCACTTATCCATTTATTGAAGACTGACCTACAATGACTCTTGAAAGGCCCAAAAACAGCTACATCAAGTGGTTGAAGACGATGGCTGGTGTGTGGTGGAAAAGTTAGTAATACAATCCCATTTTCTCTACAGAAAATAATTGCATCCAAACTTATGTGTGATTCATGATTATCTAGAACAATAAGAAGTGGATTTTCTTTACTAGAGGATGTTTGCACTTGAATGTGTTTCAAGACTTCTAGAAAAACATCTTGTGTCATCCAGCCTGATCGATTTGCAAACCCCTTACTACCTCTTGGAGCACCATATAAGAACAAGTCTTTGAAATGCACTCTGGGATAGACATAAACTGGTGGTAAAGCACTTCCACTTGCTGTTACAATACCACAGAAAGTAACAAGTTCCCCTCGTTCTGCTGAAACACACTGTCCTACTTGCTTAGCTCCAGCTGGCGCAATGACTTTTGGGCTTTGTAAGACTGTGGTTACACCAGATTCATCTAAATTTAGTATGCGGTTGTCTGGGAATTTGTATTTCTCCATTAAAGTCTCCAAGTTATTGTAGAACGTTTCCACATTTTTCTTATTAAAACTAATGTTTCGGGCAAGGCTAGTGTTCTCTGGCTTTCTCAAGCTGAGCTGTGGGTGTCTCTTCATGAATCCTTTCATCCACTCAATACCTGCTGTCTTAGCATGATTCCAGCCCTCAGGTAAGGTCTTCCTAAGCACTAAAGCATAAGAATATGCAAAATCCCTAACCTGTTTGTAGGTCAAACCGTAGTGCATTCTTGAGCAATTGATAAGGTATTCTTCTAAGAGACGTTCCTCTTCAGTAGAAAACACCTGTCTGGTAGAATACTTGGAGCTGGCAGCAAGTGCAGGTATTTCAATATCAACAGCTCCATCTTGAAGTTTTGACATCCGCTTGTGTAGCATTGATTTC
Organism: Conomelus anceps; assembly: GCA_948455865.1. Classification (NCBI taxonomy): domain Eukaryota; kingdom Metazoa; phylum Arthropoda; class Insecta; order Hemiptera; family Delphacidae; genus Conomelus; species Conomelus anceps. The sequence goes on along the minus strand of OX418226.1, from coordinate 5,336,162 downwards.
TTCAGTCCATGGTAGGCTGCAGCTTCTCGAATAGAACGGTTCCCATTCCTTATATCTTCCAATGCCTGCTTCACAACTTCTTCTGAAATGGCAGCTCTATTGGTCTTCCTCTGATAGTTCCTCACCATATTGGAAACTCTGTGAACAACAAATTCATGATTAGAAGTAAAGGGCTTCTTTCATTTGACATGATATGTGAATCATTGGAATTATTAAAAATACAATGGATGCATGGCTGCCTTGACAGATAACTCTAGTTCTGCATGAGAAAGTAGGCTACTGTATTTTAAATCAATCCAATAGTTTCCCAATAGCTATTGCAGATAAATGGATTACAACTACTATATTATGTAAATTATTTCCAATTCAACTGAAAGAAGGCCTATGAACCTTTAAGCATAGCATATTGCTCTTAAATCTCATTAAAAAGCTAGAGCTTATGGAGCATAAAAATAAACTGAGTCAATTCTTGATGAAATCAAATATATTTGATGTAGGCCTAACAATTTCATTGAGACCAAGAATTATGATGTTCAAAACTAATTTTTGGTACCTTCTAAGTTTAAATCCAGTTGATAATAATACTAACCAGGTGAATATAGAATGCAATTTAGTTATTTGTAACATTTCAAGTACTAGGAATATTTAATTCTGTTTGGTGGGGCACATATGGACAGTAGGGGCACATGTGGACAGTGTCCACATGTGCCCCTTTTTTTCTGTCCAAATTTACCCCATGTTACAACACTGAATACAATGCTTAATTTCTCATTTGAGGTTAGGTTTTGATGCAACTTCACACATCAAATTGTAGCTAATAAACTGTTCTGTCCAATGGTTCAACTCCTATACCATTAGAACCAGCTTGTCAAGTATTATTAAACAAGAACTATGAGTCAAATAATTTACTTTTACCTATCAAAATCAAACAATCTTTACTTACCTCACTTAGAAACAGCCATATGCAATGATTTTTCCCTGAGAGATAGGCTATCTGTGCACAACCTAGTGACAAAACTTTGAACTCATAAGCTTCACTGATTGGCGGAAAATTTGAAATGTCCACTTGTGCCCCTGTCCACTCCTGCCCCCCTCTCGCCTATTAATGGAACTCCTATTATTTTCTCGTCTCCCAAACGATCACCTTGCTTCGGGCGCCATCTTGTCAGGCTGGTTTCTCCTCTGCCCTCGATAATTAAAAATAATATTTGAAATAAGTATTTCCTCCTTGGAAATGCTGTAGATGCGGTAGAGCTTAAGATTTGATCAAGGCGAAAAACTTGGCAGATTCGAATCAAACCTTACAAGAAAAGCAATATGCCCCTCAAGTAATCCTTATAATTGTTTCTCATAGGCCTTGGAAGGACATATTACTGATTAATTGAAGATTTCCGGTCGTACCTAAATCTTATGCTAGTAGAAAGAAAAAAAAATGTAACCAATAAATTCAGTATCACCTGTGAAGTGGCCGCTATTATTTGGATAACGCCACTTTATGTGATACACATTCAGATCCACTAGGGACCGAATACTGTCTCTACCCTTGCTCAATCTTGAACAGGTGAATTCAACAATTGAACTCCTGACTCAGAAATGAGTGATGTAATATAGTTGGACCAGAGCAATCGTCAAACAGGGTGTAAAACAGAATAATGTAAGAAATAATACTTGAGAAATTTATTGGCACAAAAAAGAGAATATGTTCCAAGCATGGAACAGAGAATTAAAATTAGTATGAAACTTATTAAAAGTGAATTGAGATGAATCTATGGTTATTAAGTTTTTTAAGAAATATTGTTCATAATGAGATGTTTGAAATTTAATGAAGATTGCGTGATTTCACCTCACTAAGGGTGTTTTTTGACCACGAGGATGACGATTTGTGCCTGTACAGTGATAATTTAAATTAGGAGTCGTCCAGTATGGATACTTTTCGACGACACTTTTACTACGCGCACAAATGGAATTCCATTAATTTATATGAATTATATTCGCCACTTTGATGCATGAGGTCGATGTGGAATATTGCTGTCCCTTCATTTGGTGGTCATCGTGTACCTCACGATTCAGCTGGACGTAAGTCGTAGTTGGGAGTTTCACAATGTTTAAATTAATTTAAAAAATAGACATCAGTCGTCATTTGGAACTCTACAATTAAGTACGTGTGGTCCTGCCAGAGTAATTTACATTTAACACTTAATTTAACAAATATTTAGCCACACAAATTATTGGGCTACTCCCTCTAGACAAAAATGGCAAGGACTGTTGAAGCCTCTGAATAAAAATTTTCACATAGAAAAAGTCACGTGACATCCACAATTACAGGGGTTGAAACCTCTTTGGAATTCTGCATGTCACGGACTAAACAAATAAAACAATGAGAAATTTATAACAAATCCATTTTTTATGGATGGGGAAAATAATGAGCGGTCCTTAGCGTTTACAATATAGTTTTAGAAAATAAAATAATTTGGTTGAAAAAACTTGTCCGAAAGCCGGTTCATTTACAGCTGACAGATTACTGATAAGGACGGTAAGGTAAACAATGAATCGAATAAAGTTTTGGTTAATTGTTACTAGTCTATGGATGATTGAATAAATACTTATTGTACAGTAAATTAGGTTTGTATTATGATTTATTTATCCGATTTGTTTTATTAATAATCTATTCAAATTTATTTTTAATCTATTCCTTTTTATTTCTTGGTGAAATAGTCGTATGACTAGGCTGCTACATCTAGCATAAATCTTTACTTTTTTTTTTGTTAATAATCAACTTAGTGCCCATATAGCATTTCATAAAAATGCGACCCCACAATATAAATAAACAAATAAAATTGAATTGAATTTCATATTAAATTCATTAAGTTAGATCATTCCAACTTTTTATTCTTTTCTATCCAAAGAAGTTTAGATTCTAGTAAATTAATTTGATGGTTTTTATTGATTCATTTTTTTATTAATAGGCAAAAATCCGTGTTCAAGCTCAAACAACATTGGATTTAGTTGAATTACGAATATTTATTATTGTTTAAAAAAAGCTATGTATTTATTTATCATGCTGATTGGAATGGAAATGATAGTTTCTCTTACAAAACAAAAAATTTCAACCAAATTGGTTTTGAAAATACAAATTTGGTAGAGTAGGCATCTGTGAGCAAAAACATTTTGCCCAAACCGTTATTCGAACTCAAGATGTCATGCATTGATGAGCAGCTGCACTACCAGGCCCAATAGAAAACTGTGCTATTTGTTTTTAGGATGAAGCCCACATAGCTCTGAGACTTGTGCGTGGGTAATGAGTTGGATGATGGTGATTGATGAGTTGCACCTACAGTTTTAGGTGAGTTCCGAACCACCGGGAAGTGATTTTACAGCAAAGAACAGTGTCTTTTTTGCTGGCCAATCTAATCGGTCACCGTTACAAACAGGACCTACGAGAACGCAGCTTATCTCTGCTATCTTATCCCCGCTTATCAGCTTATCCCCGCAGATACCTGCTACGGCTCGCGGCTATCACTTCCCTACTAAAAGCTACTAAAGCTTGAAATAAGACAATAATTACGACTACCGTATTTTATGATCTATGATTAGGGGACAATAACAGCAAGTTGATTTTTTAAGTTTTAAACATAAATTTAGAAAATTCTGAAAGGAAAATAAAAAATCGGGCATTGAGGTGCACTGAGTGTTTTATTTGCCAAATTTAGAGTTCCCAATCGTTGCCGTTTTTGTGAAATGCGTAAGACAAAAACAAATCACACACAAACAAGCACACCCCTACTCACTCTTATTATATAGATAACGAACAGTTTATGAGCACTAACTTATTTTTCTGTCCATTACACTCCGTGTGCAGTATAAATGACAAAATTTATTGAAAAAAGTATTGAATAAGCGTAGTTTTTATAGAAAGCCATGGCACAAAAATTTGCCGTATAAAATTAATATCTTCTAAGTTAGTTGTGTTTCAATATTTTAGCCAATGGAGCATCTCAGATCAAAGACAAGTCATTATTGCAAAAATTCACTCTTCGCATTTCTCCAGAAACCACCTACAGACTTTCGAAAGCTCATTCTATGCTCTTGCAGCTGAATAAATTGTTCAGTAACCTATAAGGCAGTTTGTATATTATAGTGCTTACTAAACATGTAGACTCCACGCTTTAAATAAATGTACGGTACCGGTACGTCATTGGCTGAGCCGTCACTCAGCAAATTACAAAGACGACTCGGCTTCAAATAAACGCGCGGTGTCATTGGCTGAATCGTCACAGACAATGTCACTACACAGTCAATTCGACTACATGCTTGAGAAACGCTCCGTGTGCGGACTGCCTCATAGTTTTAGAATCTAAAGGCATTATTAATAATAATTCTTTTCACAAATTCCAGATATAAAATTATAAGAGTTGCATCAATCAAATGCATCATTTTGACATACAATCTAATTTTATTTACTCTTGTGATTTTTGTTTATTTCTTTATACATAGTGATTACGTTTTTAATAATTTTTTTTTCAAATTTTGTATTATTATATGCGTTATGGAAGCAAATAATGGGATTATCCTGTATACTTCCGTATTGTATATTTTCAAATAAATAAATAATATCACAACTGACACTGTGATTCAATTTAATATATTGACTTTACCAACTTATATTGGGGATGCATTCCACTTCTGAAAAGAAGCTTCGTCAGCCTCTTCTTTTCAGAAGTGAAATGCATCCCTCTAGCATCTCCAATATAAGTGAGTAAAGCCAATATATTAAATTGAAATACAGTGTCAGTTGTGATATTAGATTGTTCATTAAGTATTTCGACATGGAAAACGTCACAGATTCTGACATACATTGATGACAGTGGCACTAAAATTTTTTGAAATCCTACAGAAAAAGTGATTGTTTCATGAAAGAAAGGCACATTATTTTGCGCAAAAAATAGATCAATATGAACAAACAAGCAGCAAAAAATTTAGAGATGGTGTAATTAAAATAAATATATTTCTCCACAATTATTTAAAAATCAACTTACATAAGACTAGAGCAGCCTAATTAAAACGAATAAATTAAAATTATGTAACTTAGATAATAATGGAATGGCAAAAATGTAGGCTATATAGAATAAAAATCAAGAGAACTTTGATACTTTGAATTCTTACAATGTAAGAGGACGAATACTACTCTATAGAATATTATGTGATAGAATTCATAATATAAAATGTAAACAAGCAAAAGATAAACTGCTGCAAAAATATACAAACGAAAGATACCAATATAAATATTGTAATTTAACATATAAATATACAAACATAGAGTTGTTCAGATCTAATAAGATATTCTTTCACAATTCACACAATATCAACATAAAAAATTGGATGCAATTTTTAAAATGCCAATAATTAAGTTTACAGTATCAATCTCTTTCATTCTTTGGCAATTCACACAGACAAAGGCACATCATAATTATCACAGATTAATTTATTTTTCGTCCATTTCACTCGACTTCATCCTTGAATTTTCTCCAGAACTCTAAGCTCCTCCACACCCATGTGGCCTCTGTGCTTCCAGACTCGGTACCGAGCTAAATCTTTTCTGGTTACCATGCCAACGACCTGTAAACAAATGTGAGATAGGATAGTTGTAATAAATTCAATAAACAAAAATATTAGTTATTTGTGTAACTAGTGCGCTCTTTGCTGCACGGGAAAAATGCATTACGCAAGAGCTTAAGGCGAGTGCGGAATAGTCAATTTAATTCAATTCAATTTATTTACATCAAGTATAAACCACATATACAAGCATAGCTTGGCAGTATTTGACAAGTCACGATTTTCAAACTGTTTAATTTGAATATAATAAAAGTTAGTTTATCGAGTGCAACAAAGATACTTTCAGCACAAGTTACACATTAATTTTTTTTTCTACAGTTCACGCACCTGGAGTGCAACAAAGTTAATTGAGTGCAGCAAAGTAAACAAAAGCAGGAATAAGCTGTTTTGCGTACTATAATGAGTGTATAAATAGCCGCTTTGTAAGGCCCTTATTATACAGAATCACTGCAGTCGCCGTCGCTTGCCACACTTTAAGACTAAATTAAATCAGCTGACCATGTGACCGAGCTCAACATTTCAAAGCACATGAAGGCATACACTTCTTTAAAGCCAACAGCTGATTTTTAAATCAAATTTACCCGGCTGGTAAGATTTAGTCTGAAATAGTGGCGCGCGACAGCGACTGCAGTGGCTCTGTCTAATAAGGGCTTAATAATAACTTGGAAAATAAATTACAATGAATAAAAATTTGAAATTTAATTGCCTTCAAGTGAAAAGGAATAGTTTTTTATTATTTTTTCAATGGAGTATTTTGGTAAATCTAAATTTTCAGCATTAAAATTAAACTCAATGTTTTGGACAATATAACGCATTCAAAATTTGTGAAGAGAGCAGTTTTGGACTTGAGTCTGTTGCGCCTTCACATTCATCGTAATTTTGTCACAATAAATAAATAAGATTTTCACCAAAATGTTGTTGATTTACGAAATTAGCCAACTATTCAGCTACATTTAATAGAATAGAAATTTAATGATAAAACTACAAATGGAAGAGATTGCCAGGTCGGTGAGCGTAGTCAGGGCGCTCGTAATGTTAAGTCACTCTCAGGACTGCACTTGGATGACCGGCAGTTAAAACATGATTTACCACGGTGGTTCAGAGCCTACGTAAAACTATGGGTTCACCATCCATAGTATCATTGTATCATCATTTTTTTTTCATTACTCACGCACGTGTCTCAGACGCATGGGAGCTTGAAAATAAAAAAAATAACCCTACACAAATTAATGAGAAGTACGCTGCAACTACAAGGAGTTTTATAGTCTGAAATTCCGGGTTTTGAACATTCAAGAAACTGACCTATTTCACTATGGCAAGTATAGTTCTAATTGGAATGAATATAATGAAAACTTGAAAAACACTTTAAAGTGTAAATTGTGAATCACGTTATGGCGTGACGGCCGTTTCACTCTGTTGCTAAGAGCATCGTCAGACGACCCACAGTACATAGAAACGCCGTCACGCCATAACGTGAGTCACAATTTCCACTTAAATGTGTTTTTTAAGTTTTTATTATATACTAGTGGAAACAAGATGGATCTTCAACATCGTGGAATGAATATGTAAATGTGCTGTATCAATAATTAAGCTCATTAATTGGATTTTTTTTCTGTTGGGCTTGTTTTTGCAGGAAAATTTCTTTTATAGTGTGTAGACTACATTAGTTAAATAGTTAAAATATTGTGTACTCTGCAAGATATTGTACTGTTTTGTTATGAGCTTTTTTCCTGTAATAAATTTCTATTTCTGAATATATTAAATAAGTATTACGCCCATCATTAGCTGAAACAACAACGGTTTTATTACTTATAACCTCATTATAGAAATTCATTCCACCCAGCAATTTAACTTTACCATCTACTGGACATTCTGTATACGCCAACGAGCCCAACTTTTTCAAAAAAAATTACGCATCTAACACGTGATATGTGGAGCATCAATAATAACATAGCAGTGTTCAAGAATAACAGTAAAGGATAATTACCTCATTGTAATCATTAACAACGATCAAGTGTCTCAGTCCAAGAGCACGGAATAATCTGAATATCCTAGGTAGGGAAGCAACCTGTAAATAATACGTTGTAAGATAATTATTTGAAAACATAAAAAAATAGTAGAACTGATGTTGATATTGTGGAATCTCTCCATAATTGTGAAAACTCTCCATAATTGAAACAAAACAGAAGTTGTCAAATTTCATTAACTAACAATTTTGTGACTGTTATTTGTAAAACATGTGACTGGTCTGTGCATTGCGACCTCCTCAATATTGACAAAGCCTATTGTATAATGACACTGTATTTAATGGCCAATAAATATTCTTGATGTATGATGTTGAAGATCCATCTTGTTTCCACTAATATATAATAAAAATTTAAAAACACTTTCAAGAGGAAATTGTTACTCACGTTATGGCGTGACGGCCGTTTCACTCTGTTGTTAAGAGCATCGTCAGACGACCCACAATACACAGTCACTCAGTTTACTGCGGGTCGTCTGACGATGCTTTTAACATTAGAGTGAAACGGCCATAACGTGAGTAACAATTTCCACTTAAAAGTGTTTTCATGTTTTTATTAACAATTTGAGCCACAGGAAGTTGGTTGGATGTGTTAGTAAAACACGAAACCATGGTCCTGTTACTCAATTGTTAGTTTAGTGGAATTTGACAACTTCTGTTTTGTTTCAACATAAAAAATTGAAAACAGTACAATTTACTATAAAAATGATAAAGTAGTGACTCAAATTGTAAGTTTAGTGAAATTTGACAACTTCCGTTTTGTTTCAACATAAAAAATTGAAGACCTAACAGTAATATGTAATATGCAAAATGATCAATAAGACACATTCTTACAGTATGAGCCACACATGAAGTATATATCTGTATCTAGCAAGGTTAAAAAACAGTTTTCTAGCACCCCTATCTTGTCTGTGGTTGGGTGAAAGAACAGCACTTGGAGCAAACACATATAGGTTGTTTGAATCTGCACTGTCCCCGTATTACGACATGTTGACAGAGTATGTCTTTCCCCAATTGAAAGATATTGAGGCGGAAAAGAGTTTGTGTTTTTCCAACAAGATGGCGCCCCACCTCATTACAGTAACCATGTGCGTGCTGATACACGTGGCGAGAAGAGGAACATAGTCTCGACGTGTGCAGTGCAACAAATGGATCCCACGTTGAAGTCTACTAACATTCAAACAAAACTTGGAGGTACACTCTTTCATTGTATGTAATCATTGATGTGGTTTTTCATTAATTTCACCAATTCATTTATACTTGAAACGAGGGAGTTCTTTTTCAAACACACTGTACAAACACCCTTGTACTGTAGTAGCCATATTGTGCATTGATTGGTCACAACCACAGATTGCATAATCTACGGTCACAACGCGCGAAATTCAAAATACTTTAATCAACTTGCTACATTAAAACACATTCTTTCGTTTTTTTTCTGGGCTACTACTTGTTCAAATAGCCGATCTCAGCCTACGCTAAATGAGAGCTAAAAACATTACTCTATCTTAAAGATTAAATAAATCAAATTATTTATTATACACTGACAATTCAAACATAACTCCCAAAGTACTATTAGAATAATAATTAAAAATATAAAGATTAAATCGATAAATGAAACAATATAAAAAGAATACGTATTTTCCGATATTAAAATTATAGAATTATTAAACTGATATAATTGAATGGAAAAATCAATTATCGTCTAGAAAGTATAAGTTGGTAATTAGATGGTGTCTCATAAGAGAAGCGATGATTTTTTTTCAAATGTGAAAAAGATCAACATCCAGGAATTTAATAATAGCGATACGTTTATTTGTAATTACTACAGGAAATTAATTCGATTGAATTGCAGAACGAAGGAAAAAGTGCTTTAGCATCAAATGAAGATGGAAGATTGTGTTGGCAGTGCAGTTGCCAAATCTGTTTTTGTACTTTGTGTTTATGTTCACGTTCATTTGTCTGTTGTTTTGAATAATTGTGGTGAGTTTTTGTAACTGTTATCAAAGTTTTAGTTTAACAGAAAATTCAGGTTTACAGGAGTAGTTGATTTTGTGTTTACGTTTTAAGATTTATTTCATGTTTACAACTATTGGTTTGTATTGTCTCTCCTTTACAGAAGTTCAGAAGTTTCTATGATTTTTTACATACATTTTTGTCCTATGATTGTTTAATAATTATAATGACAATATTCCAATTGTACAACATCATATAATGCTGTACACTGTTTGAACTGTGTTGACTGAATTAAATTTATTTATAATGTAATGAATACTATCAAGAGTAAATCACCGTTTGAGGTAAAATTCAACAATATTTTGAGCAACTTACCAAAGAAACTGTATACGGAGACTGACTCATGAAAGGACGAAGGTCAATTCGACATCCACTTCTACCCGCAGGGACATGCACCTCCTAAGTCAACATAAAATAAAACACGAATAAGCTACCAACATAATCGAAGTAAAAGAAACTATTTAATACAAGATTTAAACAATTTTACTATTGGCACTAAAGCTGTTCTAAATGATGTATTATTTTGTAAATGATGTATTATTTTGTAAATGATGTAAATATTTTTCAGAACGTGACTTACAGCTTTTTAACAATAGTTCACGTCACCAGATTAGGCGGAAGTGATAGCCGTGAGCCGTAGCAGATTTTTGTATAATGTGATCAAAAAGTCTGATTTAAAATTCAATTGTTCACTGAGAATGTTTTGTTTATTGTGTGTGGTGTTTGTAGATTTGAAATTTTTCCATGGTATTGATTGAGTTCGTGTACTTTAGGTTTTATATATAGAACGTGTAGGTTGTTACTGATGTTTTGTTTATTGTGTGTGGTGTGTTTGTATATTTGATATTGTTTCAAGGTATTCAGTTCGTGTCCTTTTGGTTTTTATGTAGAATGTGTAGGTTAGTAGTGATCCAAGCTGGACACACTTCTACTGTCATCCCTACCAGTCTACACATTCTACACATAAAGCCTAAAGGACACGAACTGAATACCTTGAAGCAATTTCAAATATACAAACACACCACACACAATAAACAAAACATCCTCAATGAACAATTACATTTTAAATTAGACAAACTTTTCGATCCCATTCCACAAAACCACAATAATTAATTCTTCTAAACAAGACCGACACTGACGATCAAGTATGCTGTTGAAAATGAATCATCACGATTCGAAAACGTTTCAGCCTACGTGAGTAAATACAATACACTACATCTTTATTGCCAATAAACAAATGAATAAATAAAACAAATTCGCAATATACAAAAGAAAATTTATCAAAACAATTTCGCAAAAACATTAAATATTTCTTGGCTCCACCCAGCAAGAGATACCTCTGTCTGCTGGGTGAGAGTATCGGTTTATGAAGTACAGTTTGTAAGAAAATAGTTATTGAGAAAAAAAATAGTCAAAAATTAAATAAGAAAATCAAAAGGAAAAGAAGCAAAATAAGGAATTGCAATATATTACTGATGTTGAAGAAAAAATACCAATTATTTATCTGCTTCATCTTGAACATTTATTTATTCTCAATTAAAATTGACTGAAAGTCGTTAAATTTACCATAAAAAGTAATAATAATGATTATTTTATTGCAAAATTAAACACATACTGTGGAATGGTGTGACAGATTGAAGCAGCGTGAATACCTCCATTCCTCAGCATGTGTTTGATTTTGCGATGGTGATTATCATCCTGTATCCTGCACTGTGCAAGCACACTCACACATCGCTTTTAGGACTTCTTGGATGATAACAACTACAGGAATATCAATTATATAGCTGTAATAAAATTATAATTTAGACATAATTTAGTTTTAAGATGCTGTAATTACCTCAATTGTGGGGTACCGAGGGTATTCATTGCGGAATAGACTAGGTGTAAGAGTAGAAGACATGACGTCACCATCGAACATAGATAAGTTCTGCAGCAGGACAATCAGCTGAGACCTCAAAATCAGTCCACGCAGACGTCCAAAAGATTGGCCACGCACCGCTCCATCAGCCTGCAATATTTTCAATAATTCATATTACTAATATTTTTCAGACGACAACAAAATATATGTTCTTTGACTTTCTTTGAAGTGGTGAAGGTAATATTGTGCAAGATATCTATAATGAATAATAAGACTTGAAGTTGTCACAACCACATTTATTGAAAACAGTAAGATACTAGTTTCGGTTGTTACACCATTATCAATCTCAATCAAACTAAAAATAAAGTACAGATTAGCTTAATATATTATACTAAACACGGCTAAGGGAGAAAATGCCTATAATAGGCTGACCTTCATTGAAGGTCTGTGGTTGGTTCAAGACCAAAACAAGACACGCCCAATGGTGCTTGTTGCTCCTCCCACCAGTGGACGTGTCTTGTTTTGGCCTTCAGCCAATCACAGACCTTCAATGTAGGTCAGCGTATTAGAGACACTTTTTCCTTTAGCCAATATATCATTCCGTGTTTAGTATATATATTAAGCTAATCTGTACTTTAGTTCTAGTTTGAATTAGATTGATAATGGTATAACAACCGAAACTGTTTTCACTGATCAGGTTCTTCCAAGACTTCCCCAATTCCTAAAGTCCGTGATATTTTCCATGACGAAAAACTTTAAGAACAATCTAATATCAAAACTGACACTGTGAAATGCATCCCTCCAGCATCTCCAGTATAAGAGAGCAAAAATAATATTATAATAGAAATACAGTGTCAGTTTTGATATTAGATAATTCCTAAGGACTCAATAAATTATGTAAAACTACCTGACTATATTATATTAGAGTGAATAATAAATGCCTCAACAACGATGAGGAGGCGAAAATAGTTATTTATGTATTAAGAGCGTGAAGCGCGACTTTATCGCTCGAGCCAAAACAGTTACGGCGCAACGCATAGCGGAGCGCAGTAATTTTGCGAAAGCGATAAAGAAGCTTCACGCGCGAATTACATACAATATTTTTCCTACAACTGCTCGTAATTTGTAGCATTACAAACCATGTGCGGATTTAGTTAGCGTGCGCCATTGTTAAGGTTATGACAATTTCACGGATTCCGAGATGCACCAATGAGAAGACATAAAAACAAAACAGAAGCGTAAAGATAACAGCTGGCGAGCGTAAAGTAATTTACGCTCGCGGAGCAGTGAAGAAGTATTTTACAATTAGTTTTCAGTACGTAAAGAACTACTTTACGAGCAGTTGTAGGAAAAATCACTTCCACAAAAGAATACTAGCTAAAATACTAAAAATATTCACCTGGTGTTTTTCAACTTTATGCTCATTATCGGTGACCGGAAAGCCATTAAAAGTAGTGTTCTTCAGTAGATCGACGATGTGGCCGACTGTTTCTATTGGCTGCAGTGTGTATACAGGGTAGCTCATAAATGCATGCGCTCGCACATTGGAAGACAGGGGAGGCGGTTCCCAGGCTAAGAGTGGCACACCACTCAACTGAATGTGAATATCGTAGATGCCCTGTCAGAAAATTAATCGATCATTATTAAACATAGAATCACAAATCAGTAACTATAATAATGCAACTGAAATCTAAATTTTTGTTATAAATGAAAAAGAATGTTGTAGAAATCAACTAAGATTTATTTATATCAATGCTTGAGTTTCAATGCCATCATTTTTTTTTTTTTTTTGAGGATGAAGCCCACATGTGTTTGAAACCTGTGCGTGGGTAATGAGTTTTACAGCAGAGAACAGTGTCTTTTTTGCTGGCCAATCTAATCGGTCACCGTTACAAACAGGACCTACGAGAACGCAGCTTATCTCTATCTGATTGAACAGATACCTGCTACGGCTCGCGGCTATCACTTCCCTTAAAATTCATTTTCAGTTTGTATACTAAACGCAAATAGAAATGGCGGGAGATGACGGCACCATCTGTTGGTGTTATTGGTCAATTTCAAGCAGTAAAAAGGTTCGTTCGAACTATTCTGCTTTGTGCTTGTTTTCATTTGAAATGTCATCATAGCTATGAGAAATGAAAGTGAATTACAATAAAATATATTAGAAAATAAAAATAAAGAATAAAGACGAGTAGCACCAATAACGGACAAAAAGGACAAGTAACGAGTATTTGTTTGTTTTTCTTTAACACGTAAATAAAACCTGATTCTAAAGTCATATTATTGACACATCTCCAATATTTAGAATAAATATATTCAATTTAAAGCTTCATCTTACCAACAGTACCAGTAGATGTACCAGAACATCACCCGCCAGTTCTATTTGCGTTTACTTTAGTTGAGCCGAACTCAAAACAACATTAAAACACACACACACACAATTAGATAAGGAGTGGTACTAAATCTTTGGGAGGTACTGTAGATCGAAAGCATCACTTCGGCCCTATCCACTGTCTTTTTTGTCAGACTCCACGTAGGTTGAAACCAAGACTTCCAGTTTAGAATTCAACATGAAAAATAGGGTACCCGGTATTTTTATTATTTTATTGAATTTATTCAGTTTGATCTTACCTCATTGAAGAAATCTCCGACCCATTTAGCAGTGATGAGTGTAACCATGAGAGGCAGGCCGAACGATATATTGCCTGTCGCCTCAATCATGATAACTGTGAGACTGATTGTCATACGCACAACCCCGCCTAGATGAGCTGCTGCACCAACCAGTGCGTACTTTCCCGGCATTACCCATTCCTGCACAAAAAAAAAAACGAAAACAAAACTGGATTAGTGACTTTTTAATTTGTAAGCCATTTTGTAACTAATAGTTTTCGAACCAAAATTCTATGTGTAGTTGCTACTAAATGATATAGGAGTTTAAACTTATGTCACCATTGGTTTTAATGTTTGATTTTGTAAGGTATAAGTTTTATTTCTCAAATCTGATTCAAGGATTATTTTCAGTAAAATGTTTTATTTTAAGACACGTTGTGACATTGAGGAAGCAATAGATGTTGATTAGGTCAGAAGTATTCCAATGCCATTGATGAATTCATTTTTGTTTGACATTGAGATGCTCATAACATTATTGTTTCTAATATAATTAAGGCTTTGTCAAGTTATTTGGATGGTTCAGTAGTTGGGTAGTCAGCAGTCAGTTGGTATAATAATAATAATAATATCGTGTGACCTGGCTGGCTCAGGTCTGGTGTCAGAGTTATCAGGTCGCACCTGAATAAGTTCAGAGCCTCTGACGTGACTTAACGACTGTTTTTTTAGGCAGCCGGGACCGACAGCTTAACGTGTCCTCCGAAACACGGGAGTGGCCCGAGGTAAAATCTTTCGGTCAGAACTGGGATCGAACCCGGGACCTTTGGGCTAGCAAACCAGCACTTAACCCACACGGCTACGGCCACTCCAGTCAGTTGGTGTATTGTGTTGATGGATGCAGGATGGAACAGGAGCTTCCATCTTGCATGACATCCCATCACAAAAGGTAAGACTTTATAGTTAATTTTACAATTCCATTCATGAGCTGAAGAATAGGCCAACCCCATAAATAATCAACATCTATCTTGCTATAACATTTTAAATATTCAGATATGCCAAGCGAGTTGCCAATCCCCTTATTTGTAATAAATTAATAACTTGTATTAAAGTCAATTTAATAAGATAATATTATATTTTGTTGTGACATAACTGTTAGAGGTGGGATGTCAAATTATGATGTTCAAATATAGATACAATTATATTTTGAGTGAGTAAAAAATCATTTTATTCTACCTGAGCTACGCAGCCCTTTACATACACGGTTACAGTAATACTTAGTAATTGTAATTTGCTCTGATGTAAGAATTCAATGGAAGTTAATAGAATTTTGATGATAAAAGCCCACAAAATCAATCAAATTTCAAAAATGAGATGGATAAATTAAAATTTCATTATAATCTTGCCTTTCCAGACTAATCAGCGATGACTCACGCTAACTGCTTTATTACCAAGTCTAAAATGAGCGCTGCTACACAGAAGGGTCACTGTAGTCTAGTGGCTAAGGCACCCGACCGGCAATTGCGAGGCCCGCTGTTCAATTCCCAGCGGTGACTGATATTTTTGTAGAGTAGCGTTCATCGATTTCCAACAGCTGTTTAATGCTGTTGGCAATACCCGCCATTGCGGAAGTCTTCAGTATAAATTAATAGCACTTTGAAGAATTTGAAATTAATAAATCATATTAGTATTTTCTTCACAGTAGTATTTTCTTGAAGAAAATAAGGAATTAAATACTCACAGCATCGGGGAAAAGAATTTCGAGACCAAGGCCAAAAAGACGGCCCCAAGCTGCACCAGTGAGTAAGCAGGGTATGAAGAGACCTGCCGAAACTGATAGGCCATACGTCCAGATGGAAAGCAAATAGTACACCACCACGAATAGGAACAACGTTTGCATGCTTTGAGAACCTGTGAAATGGAAAGAGAAAATATAATTGGAATTTTTTGAATGTGTTGTAAATTAATTACTCGGATATATTTCACGCCATCAAATAAGGCGGCTTGAACAAATTGTGGTGACAATTAAACTGACTGCTAGCGTCAGACTTGTAGATAAGGCGACATGGCACGGCTAGTGTTGCCAATTCGTGTGTTGAGGTTGGTGATTCTCGAAGATCCGCCGTTGACACGGTCCTATAACTGGCAGCATCGCAATTTGTTCCAGACGCCGTAAAGTGTACATTTAAACAAATTATACTATTATAATAAAGTATTGTTACGGGTTCTATCTCTAAAATAATGCTGGCAACACTTCAAATTAACACTCGCACTTTATTAACACAAATTATGCACAACTCGCACTAATCAGTTATATCACACAAAAGATGCATTCTAAAGAAGCAGATAAATCGATAATCTTCAGACAATAAAGAATTTGCTATATTACTGTTCAAAAATCAATCACTAACGGTTGAAAGGCCGATCAAATATTAAATAATCACTGTTCAATAAACTGTCCAGTAATTCAAGAAGCGTCAAAAAATAACAGTGGAAACACTACAAGCACTTACGAGTCACAGTATAGACTGTTAAAGAAGCTTGAATAATAATCTGTGTCACAATATACTGCGTTATCACGGAACACATTAAACGATCATAGTATGTTTTAGCGCTCACTGGTAATCCGATTTGTATGAGCGGGAAGTGTAACTGTCACTTTATCACATTAACGTTAGAATCACAACTGACTGACGTTTACGAGAGCTTCCGCTTTATATACATTATTTTTATAATCCAGAAAGAACTAGAGGGCTTTAAATTCTTCTATCAAATTCTAAAGTACACAGAAAGTGCATTCTCCATTCCTCGAGCTTTTCTATTAAAACAGACAATGCATCCTAAAGATGTCCCAATAAACCGCAAGGCGAGGAGAGTATGGGGATAGTAAACAGCAAACTGCTTAATGGTAACCGGAAGACAATATTGACACAGTAGTAATTACGCTGAAAATCACTGTTCCTTCTTCCTTGCCTTGTCCATAACAGTATTAATTTTTAGATTACCTGCGCTCAGGCTTGGCCTTTGCAGTTTATTTTCCTTATATTATTATATTGATGCATTATGTTTTATTTCATGTAGATTACTGTTATGTATAACACAAAGGAGAAAAACTAGATTTGATAAGACACTTTAACACAAAAATACTCTGTAATATGGACACAAATTGTGATAGCTTTATTCTAAAAGGAGCTATCGAACTGTGTAAGAAGCTTCAACAACATTTTTTTCAACTGTTATATTGGTCAAAAAATTTGTATAATTTAAATTTAGTAAGCATGTTTTGACATGAGGAAGTGATCTACTAAAAAAAAAAAAACGTTTTTAAGATTTGGCAGTAACTACAAATAAAATGTTAATAACTCATAAATCACCATCCTCCAACTTATCACTCACGCACAGGTCTCAGACCTATGTGGGCTTCATCTTTCAAAAAAAAGTATATGATAATCTACGAAGAACTAAGAGCTGAAACACTAAATGTAATATCATATTTTTATAATATCGATAATGTTCAAGTATTGAAGATTTTATGTGCCAGAATGTTTACCGGTTGTCGTCCTTGGGAACGTCGGTCGGTGCATCTCAACAGCTATTTACCGGTAACATTTATCAATCAATCAATTCGTTATTTCCAAAAATTCATGAAAAGTACAAAAATAAACTTGCCAATACATAAGTACAAAAAATATTAACATTTACCGGTAAATGAGAACGCCCCATGAACCCAACCAATGAGTGATGACAAATTTAGTCTCAATTTCGGCGATAGTTTGAATTTAGTGACAAAATTAGCTCACCTTCAGGATCATGGAACAGTGACCTGACACTGGCTTCAGGAACTTGCATCCATAAGGCACTAATGGTATTGTACTCGCCATCGCCACAGTACATCTGCAGTGGATACTTGGTGGGGTCCTGGCCAAGAGGATTGCATTCATCCAAAAAGTAAATCATCAGCATTGCAATGGATGCACTGAACGCAGCCACTGATACTGCCTCCATTACTTTCATCCATTTCGCCCTTATGTACCTGAAATACACAAAAAGTATAGCATGAACATAAGAGAGTACACGTACAAGAGAGTATCGTACTGCGGTACTGGTACTACTACTGTTTCTCGCGTTAAATACAGCACGAATCTTTATTACTCGCGTTAAATACAGCACGAATCTAATTATTGAGTTGCTCTCAAATGTGCTGTAGCGAAATGAGACGCGGACGGCAAGATGCGAGTCTTGAGACGCTTGAGTAACAAACTACTCGTACTCAAGTACTCAAGAAGTATTTGTACTGGAAAAGTACGCGCGTACGCCATAAGCAACCTGTAATTATTCTATTGTCTTTGACGCAACTAAGCATGCGCCTACAATCGAGTATAGTGAATAGAGAGAGAGAGAGAGAGAGTGAGCGAGAAAGAGGGAGTGAGTACAACGCTCCACTCCCACTCCGTAAATTGGAGTGGGGATTTGAAGTCACTGGCCATACTGAAGTCGCGTAGTTTACTAGTTTCTAGAAATACTCACAGATATCTGAGTATTTTGTTCTTCAAATACTAGGTGCTAGTCCGTACGTTCAAATACTCAGTAAAAATACCTGTTCCAGTAAATACGCCTCATCTCTATATTTACTTTTGTTAGTGGTCCAGAAACACTGCCTAGAAGTATTGATAGAGAGTTCCGAAACATCCTGTATAGAAGCGTATGGCTACAATATTGGGAAGACCCTTATCCTTATTTCCACCTCACTGTTTGAGCATAATACTACTACGAGGATGATTTATTCAATCTTTCATAGTATTTATTTTAACATTCTTTGTATTGGCGAAAGTGATATTGTGGAAGATATCCATAATGAATAACAAGACTTGAAGTTGACACAAGCACATTTTATTGAAAACCGTGAGATACTAGTTTCAGTTGTTACACCATTACCAATCTCAAACAAACTAAAACTAAAGTACAGAGTAGCTTAATATATACTAAACTTGTCTGATATATATACTATTATATAGGCTACTAAAGTTTAATATTAATATTAACCAACATCGCTATCTAGGACGCCTTGAAGATGGGTTTCAACAACTCGAAAACGTTCGGCCACGTGAGTACATTAAAAAAAATATATATTCACGATCTAAAACTGACTGCAAGTCGTTAAATTTACAAAAAAAAGTTAATATTAACAACGCAGATCGTTAGGGAACAAGAAATCCAAGAATTACTAGTTTGTTTTAGATTGATGCTGGTGTATCAACCGAAACTAGTATCTCACTATTTTAAATAAATGTGGTTGTGACAACTTCATGTCTTATTATTCATTATGGATATCTTCCACAATATCAACTTCGCCACTACGAAGAAAGCCGTTGATT
This sequence comes from Conomelus anceps, assembly GCA_948455865.1. Taxonomy (NCBI): domain Eukaryota; kingdom Metazoa; phylum Arthropoda; class Insecta; order Hemiptera; family Delphacidae; genus Conomelus; species Conomelus anceps. Next base: position 5,316,676 of record OX418226.1, on the reverse strand, counting down.
ATTATCAATAATTGATCTTATAAAAATACATAACAATATTATAAAAATAGGAGAAGCAATATAGTATTTATATATATTATATATAATACATGCTTGTTTATTATATATATATATATATATTTACATTTAATGTAAAGCAATATAGTAGACTAGGAGGGGGGTATTTTATCTTACCTCATACGAAATACGGTGAGTTTGTAGTTGCAATAGTTGAATAATGATCCCAGTAACCCGCCAATGGCTCCCATCAGTACAAAAAGTACTAGCTCAAAAAGCTCATAATACAGATTGTCAAACTTCCCAAAATTTAAGAGACCAGAATATGTTAGCTCTCCTAAAAAAAGAAAAAGATTTCAAATTCAATTTATTGTCCACATCACAAAATTACAAAATCATAGGTATCCATCCATATACTTCAAATAATCATAATATTCTTAATTACTATTAAATAAAAAATCATCTTCAATTCATTTTCACTATTCAGAACAAACTTAAAACTTATAAAAACTTGAAAGTAGCTTGAAATTATAAATTTACCTGGATGTCCATGATATGCACTCAAAACAATGTTGAGAGTGAATGTTGAGACTATCGATGCGAAGAATATCCTCCAGGTTAAGCTCTGATTCCAAAAACTTGCACCTTCCTCCAAGCTAAACAACACTCCACCTGGAAAATGGGACAATTTATTGCAAATTAAATCAAGTGATTGTGTCATATTGGTTTGAGTAAAAAAAATTTCACAAAATTGTAAAGTACTTTAAAAAAGTAACCTAATTAAAGCATGACGGATCTTCCGGGTCTTAAGACTATCCAGTCTTCCGGATATTACATTATTTTTCTTTCCCATGTTGTGTATGATATATTTCATCTTTAGCTTCAACGGAATAGCTATTTGTGTAACTAGAGTGCAAAGCACCGTTTTTCTGCATCGAGAGAAACAGTTTTTTTCACGAGCCGAAGGCGAGTGAAAAAAGTTTCTCGAGTGCAGAAACAATACTTTGCACTCGAATTACACATTACATTTTTCCTACAGTAATGTATAAAGTAATTCAAACAGAACAAAACAGGGCATACATAACCTGAAAATCCCTCACATAACCTATCTTCGAATCAAATCGATTTCATCAACAACAACTACAACAACTATTCACAGCTGAAGCAGAGTAGCCAACCTATTTTTGAATGCAGAATAGGGAACCTGCGTATTACATGCTCACTATTTTCTGTTGTTAGGTTGCAAATTTGGAGTGTGGAAAAGTACTTTTCGTCATACTTGTAGGTTATGGACAGTTTACCAGTCAAGGAATCAATGTGGTAAACTGCTGTTTACAGAAATCAAAAACAGCTGATGTCATTTGATGATTATTACCGTACACTGTGTGGTAAAAATCATCAAATGATTATTACCGCACGCTTATGGGTGGCTACTGGCTACCATTTCACTGAAAAACCACTTGGTCGAAAGATAGATCAGCTGATCTAGAACCATTATTGCTCACTTCACCTTGAGTTGCTGTGATTTGGTGTGTTGAGGTTATGTTTGAATAACAACGATTTATAGTTTCTTATTTCAACTTATCTGCTATTTTAAACTTGTATGACGCAAAATATTGTACGTAACTCGTCCGGGAAGATGTTTACCATACTCGTATGATAATACCGCACTCGACTTAGTCTCGTGCGTTAACTTATCATACTCGTATGTTAAACACCATTTCCCGCACTTGTAACGTAATATACTATTCCCGCACTGTAATTTACTTTCCCGCACTGGTGCAGGAATAGACTATTTTGCGTGCTACAGTTAGTGCAAAAATAGGCACTTTTTCGGGTCACTGTAGGAAAATATCATTTTCTGACCTAAAAAAAGCTCAACTCGACTTCAGCCTATCTGATTAATTAAGGTAGAAAATGAAACATTTCTCTTGGTTGGATTTTGAGAATGTGTGAGTAATGGAATATTTCGCCCCATCAGCTTTTTTTTATTCCACAATAATGCCCACTTTCCATAATTGTCTCATAAATTTCTTTCCTTTAAACTATTCTTTGCTCTCTTCTTTCCTCAAAGCTGAGTAGGAATTGCATGCAGTGTCCAGTCTCTATCTTAGATGGGGCCCAATAATTAATTGTGCTTATTACTTTTTGTTCCCCTCTTTCGCCTTATCGTAGCAGTCTACCATTTTTTATTTTGTCCTTCCAGCATATTCTCATTGAGTTTCCATTTTTTTAAGCTCTACTTCCTCTCGGTTATCTTTCCAATATTTTTCATCTATATTGCTTATCATAGCAATAAATAAATTGCTTATTTACCTCACAAAAGCAATTAGATTTTGAGTGCGACTTGTTGCCATAAAAAAATTAATAAACAAAAGTAAATGCGTATGGTTTGTATTGGTGGGGAGACCCTTATGGGTAGTTCCACACCACCGAGAGGTAAATATATCGGTTACCCTTACTGAGGTAAATTTATCTGTCACCCTTACATATTGATGGAATTGGTTGTACTAAAGCTTGAATGCTGTTACCTAAATTGACGCTATAATCACCTTTTACTTTTTAACCTTTTTTTTTTATTTCTGATGATGCCGCCCACATGAGTCTGAAGACTTGTGCGTGGGTAATGAGGTGAATGGGTGAATGATGAGAAACATCCATGGCTGAATGAGACTCGAGCCCAACGCTGCAGGAAACGAAGCCAGCTAGAGCCTTATCTTATCTCAGACAAGCGCTCCAACCAAATGCGCTATCAGAGCCGCTGAGCTACTGTTCCTGATTGATTTAGTATCACATCACTACCGAATTTGTACTCTTATGTTCTGTTTATAATTATGATCTAAATTATACGTATCTTTAATGTAACTTACCATAATATACAAAATTGTATCATAAACTGTATTGCAATTTGAAACTCTGTTTGATTTTGGTATTATCCTATAAGTAATTTTCGTTTTAGAGATTCTCTGAAATTTGTCATTATCAAATATATGAATCAAACAGGTTTTTAGATCCATGTGGCGCCTAATTTCAAACTAATATTATTTACGTATTTAGTTATTCTTTCAATAAAAAATTATTACTTCTGACAATAATTTTAATTTATTTAATTAATCCATTTCAAACTAATATTATTTACGTATTTAGTTATTCTTTCAATAAAAAATTATTACTTCTGACAATAATTTTAATTTACAATAGTTTTCGACTGAAGACTGTATGAAATCTTTCTACTTTACTCCATTACTTCCTAATTTCTTGGACAAAGCCTAATGTATGCCACTGAACTGTTGTTTCTTTGTTGAACTGTAACTGATGTTAGACATTTATTTGGAATTATTAATTATTCTTTAAAGTAATTGAACGTTCTCATTGACTATTTTTTTTTTATTGCGGCTGATGCCCACATGAGTCTAAAGACTTGTGCGTGGGTAATGAGGTGAATGGGTGAATGATGAGAAACATCAATGGCTGAATGAGATTCTTACCCAATGCTGCAGGAAACGAAGCCAGCCAGAGCCTTATCTTATCACAGACCAGCGCTTCAACCAACTGTGCTACTAGAGCCGCCTGTACAATAAGTAAATGTTTGTATTTTTCTTGGGTGATGAATCTCTGGTGTTATTTTTTTACTGCTGACGATGCCCACATGAGTACGAGACTTGTGCGTGGGTACTGAGGAAATTGATTACACATAGATGACAGATGGAGGAGCGGGAATCGAGCACACGACCGCTTAAACAGCAAGCTGAAGTTGCGACGCCCCAACCAACTGCGCTAAACGGCCCGCATTGTGTAAATAAAGTTCTAGTTTTATTCTTACATTTTGCCAACATTCTTTTAGTGATAGAACCCGTAGCAGTAATCAACTTTATTCACACCATCCATTGTCTTTCTCTAAATCTATTTTCTTAAAAAAAAAAAAAATTCTTTTGAGGATGAAGCCCACATAGGTCTTAGACCTGTGCGTGAGTAATGAGTTGGATGATGGTGATTGATGAGTTGGACCTACAGTTTAAGGTGGGTTCCGAACCACCGGGAAGTGATTTTACAGCAGAGAACAGTGACGTTTTTGCTGGCAAGAAAAATAAAGAACTGACCGACAGGAGCTCCAAAAGCCGCCGCCACACCAGCCGCAGCACCACCTGATACAAAATCGCGCTTCTCGTGGTCCTCTCTGAAGTAGCTGAACACACCGAAGTCCCGCTTCAGTGATGTACTTTTCCCCTGAGATATTCCAGCTGCCACAACAGCCCCTGAATGTATCATAGGGCCTTCCTAAAATAAAAACACATTTCGTGTACTAAAATGTCTCAAGTTCTTGCTAACTACATAGCATACACCAAATTCAACACCAAAATAGACACGAATATTTTTAAAAACATACCCCTCAAATACTGTACACAGTAACGTATTTTAGTAGGTGTAGGTAGAGTAATATTATCAATAAATTTCTAAATAACTTTATAATGAAAATGAAATGAATAAAAATGAATTGATGATTACCCAATAGTTATTTATGTATTAAGAGCGTGAAGCGCGACTTTATTGCTCGAGCCAAAACATTTACTGCGCGACGCACAGCGGAGCGCAGTAATTTTGCGAGAGCAATAAAGAAGCTTCACGCGCGAATTACATACAATATTTTTCCTACAACTGAAGTTCTGGATTCCAACACAATAAAAGCTTGTAGTTTGTAACATCAGAGACCGTGCGGGGATTTGGTTAGCGTTCGCCATTGTTGAGGTTATGTCAATTTCATGGATTCTGTGATCCACCAATGAGAAGGCACCAAAATCAAAACAGAAGCGTAAAGAAAACAGCTGGCGAGTGTAAAGTACTTTAACGCTTGCTGAGCAGTAACGAGGTATTTTACAATTAGTTTTCAGTACGTAAAGAACTACTTTACGAGCAGTTGTAGGAAAAAATATTTATCGGCGATATGTGTGCTTGTAATCCCTAGGTACATAACCTACAGAGTATATTTATTTATTAATACAGTCAAAATACAACTTATTGGAAAGAAACAACAGACTTCGCCAAAAACTGTCCCTATTACTAGATTTTTGCAAGAGTCCAAATATTTGTAAGCATAGTTTGAGATTACGTCTTGATTAAACTATAACTTGAATCTTCTGGAAAAAACAATTACCAAGTTCAATTTAAACGATGAAGCACTTTGATTTATTCCATTTAGTACTCTTCAAGATATTTCTGAATTTTTAAAATTAAACCACTGGAATTTAGACTACGTTATCAAAAAAAGTTGATTCAATTTCAACGTTAAACAGCAGAACAGGTCAAGTATGAATGGTATAAGTATTTATGTTATAAATAAATGAAAGGACAGAAGATAGAGAAGAAGGGCAAAGGAAGGAGAAGGGCAGAAGAAGGAGAAGAAGGGCAGAGGAAGGAGAAGGGCAGAAGAAGGAAAAGAAGGACAGAAGAAAGAAAAGAAGGACAGAAGGAAAAGAAGGGCATAAGAAGGAGAAGAAGAAGGAGAAAAAGGGCAGAGGAAGGAGAAGGGCAGAAGAAGGAAAAGAAGGACAGAAGAAAGAAAAGAAGGACAGAAGAAGGAAAAGAAGGACAGAAGAAGGAAAAGAAGGACAGAAGAAGGAGAAGAAGGGCAGAGGAAGGAGAAGGGCAGAAGAAGGAAAAGAAGGACAGAAGAAGGACAAGAAGGGCAGAAGAAGGAAAAGAAGGGCATAAGAAGGAGAAGAAGAAGGAGAAAAAGGGCAGAGGAAGGAGAAGGGCAGAAGAAGGAAAAGAAGGACAGAAGAAGGAGAAGAAGGGCAGAGGAAGGAGAAGGGCAGAAGAAGGAAAAGAAGGACAGAAGAAAGAAAAGAAGGGCAGAAGAAGGAAAAGAAGGACAGAAGAAGGAGAAGAAGGGCAGAGGAAGGAGAAGGGCAGAAGAAGGAAAAGAATGACAGAAGAAAGAAAAGAAGGGCAGAAGAAGGAGAAGAAGGGCATAAGAAGGAGAAGAAGAAGGAGAAAAAGGGCAGAGGAAGGAGAAGGGCAGAAGAAGGAAAAGAAGGACAGAAGAAAGAAAAGAAGGACAGAAGAAGGAAAAGAAGGACAGAAGAAGGAGAAGAAGGGCAGAGGAAGGAGAAGGGCAGAAGAAGGAAAAGAAGGACAGAAGAAGGAGAAGAAGGACAGAAGAAGGAAAAGAAGGACAGAAGAAGGAGAAGAAGGGCAGAGGAAGGAGAAGGGCAGAAGAAGGAAAAGAAGGACAGAAGAAGGAGAAGAAGGGCAGAAGAAGGAAAAGAAGGACAGAAGAAAGAAAAGAAGGACAGAAGAAGGAAAAGGAGGACAGAAGAAGGAGAAAAAGGGCAGAAGAAGGAAAATAAGGACAGAAGAAGGAGAAGAAGGGCAGAGAAGGAGAAGGGCAGAAGAAGGAAAAGAAGGACAGAAGAAAGAAAAGAAGGGCAGAAGAAGGAAAAGAAGGGCATAAGAAGAAGAAGAAGGGCAGAGGCAGGAGAAGGGCAGAAGAAGGAAAAGAAGGACAGAAGAAGGAGAAGAAGGGCAGAGGAAGGAGAAGGGCAGAAGAAGGAAAAGAAGGACAGAAGAAAGAAAAGAAGGACAGAAGAAGGAAAAGAAGGGCATAAGAAGGAGAAGAAGAAGGAGAAAAAGGGCAGAGGAAGGAGAAGGGCAGAAGAAGGAAAAGAAGGACAGAAGAAAGAAAAGAAGGACAGAAGAAGGAAAAGAAGGACAGAAGAAGGAGAAGAAGGGCAGAGGAAGGAGAAGGGCAGAAGAAGGAAAAGAAGGACAGAAGAAGGAGAAGAAGGGCAGAGGAAGGAGAAGGGCAGAAGAAGGAAAAGAAGGACAGAAGAAGGAGAAGAAGGGCAGAGGAAGGAGAAGGGCAGAAGAAGGAAAAGAAGGACAGAAGAAAGAAAAGAAGGGCAGAAGAAGGAAAAGAAAGACAGAAGAAGGAGAAGAAGGACAGAGGAAGGAGAAGGGCAGAAGAAGGAAAAGAAGGACAGAAGAAAGAAAAGAAGGGCAGAAGAAGAAAAGAAGGGCATAAGAAGGAGAAGAAGGGCAGAGGAAGGAGAAGGGCAGAAGAAGGAAAAGAAGGACAGAAGAAGGAGAAGAAGGGCAGAGGAAGGAGAAGGGCAGAAGAAGGAAAAGAAGGACAGAAGAAAGAAAAGAAGGGCAGAAGAAGGAAAAGAAGGACAGAAGAAGGAGAAGAAGGGCAGAGGAAGGAGAAGGGCAGAAGAAGGAAAAGAAGGACAGAAGAAAGAAAAGAAGGGCAGAAGAAGGAAAAGAAGGACAGAAGAAGGAGAAGAAGGGCAGAGGAAGGAGAAGGGCAGAAGAAGGAAAAGAAGGACAGAAGAAAGAAAAGAAGGGCAGAAGAAGGAAAAGAAGGGCATAAGAAGGAGAAGAAGGGCAGAGGAAGGAGAAGGGCAGAAGAAGGAAAAGAAGGACAGATAAAGGAGAAGAAGGGCAGAGGAAGGAGAAGGGCAGAAGAAGGAAAAGAAGGACAGAAGAAAGAAAAGAAGGGCAGAAGAAGGAAAAGAAGGACAGAAGAAGGAGAAGAAGGGCAGAGGAAGGAGAAGGGCAGAAGAAGGAAAAGAAGGACAGAAGAAAGAAAAGAAGGACAGAAGAAGGAAAAGAAGGACAGAAGAAGGAGGAGAAGGGCAGAGGAAGGAGAAGGGCAGAAGAAGGAGAAGAAGGGCAGAAGAAGGAAAAGAAGGGCATAAGAAGGAGAAGAAGAAGGAGAAAAAGGGCAGAGGAAGGAGAAGGGCAGAAGAAGGAAAAGAAGGACAGAAGAAGGAGAAGAAGGGCAGAGGAAGGAGAAGGGCAGAAGAAGGAAAAGAAGGACAGAAGAAAGAAAAGAAGGGCAGAAGAAGGAAAAGAAGGACAGAAGAAGGAGAAGAAGGGCAGAGGAAGGAGAAGGGCAGAAGAAGGAAAAGAAGGACAGAAGAAAGAAAAGAAGGGCAGAGGAAGGAGAAGGGCAGAAGAAGGAAAAGAAGGACAGAAGAAGGAGAAGAAGGGCAGAAGAAGGAAAAGAAGGGCATAAGAAGGAGAAGAAGGAGAAAAAGGGCAGAGGAAGGAGAAGGGCAGAAGAAGGAAAAGAAGGACAGAAGAAGGAGAAGAAGGGCAGAGGAAGGAGAAGGGCAGAAGAAGGAGAAGAAGGACAGAAGAAGGAAAAGAAGGACAGAAGAAGGAGAAGAAGGGCAGAGGAAGGAGAAGGGCAGAAGAAGGAAAAGAAGGACAGAAGAAGGAGAAGAAGGGCAGAAGAAGGAAAAGAAGGACAGAAGAAAGAAAAGAAGGACAGAAGAAGGAAAAGAAGGACAGAAGAAGGAGAAAAAGGGCAGAAGAAGGAAAATAAGGACAGAAGAAGGAGAAGAAGGGCAGAGAAGGAGAAGGGCAGAAGAAGGAAAAGAAGGACAGAAGAAGGAGAAGAAGGGCAGAGGAAGGAGAAGGGCAGAAGAAGGAAAAGAAGGACAGAAGAAAGAAAAGTAGGGCAGAAGAAGGAAAAGAAGGGCATAAGAAGGAGAAGAAGAAGGAGAAAAAGGGCAGAAGAAGGAAATTAAGGACAGAAGAAGGAGAAGAAGAAGGAGAAAAAGGGCAGAGGAAGGAGAAGGGCATAAGAAGGAAAAGAAGGACAGAAGAAAGAAAAGAAGGACAGAAGAAGGAAAAAAAGGACAGAAGAAGAAGAAGAACGGCAGAGGAAGGAGAAGGGCAGAAGAAGGAAAAGAAGGACAGAAGAAGGAGAAGAAGGACAGAAGAAGGAAAAGAAGGACAGAAGAAGGAGAAGAAGGGCAGAGGAAGGAGAAGGGCAGAAGAAGGAAAGGAAGGACAGAAGAAGGAGAAGAAGGGCAGAGGAAGAAGAAGGGCAGAAGAAGGAAAAGAAGGACAGAAGAAAGAAAAGAAGGACAGAAGAAGGAAAAGAAGGACAGAAGAAGGAGAAAAAGGGCAGAAGAAGGAAAATAAGGACAGAAGAAGGAGAAGAAGGGCAGAGAAGGAGAAGGGCAGAAGAAGGAAAAGAAGGACAGAAGAAGGAGAAGAAGGGCAGAGGAAGGAGAAGGGCAGAGGAAGGAGAAGGGCAGAAGAAGGAAAAGAAGGACAGAAGAAAGAAAAGAAGGGCAGAAGAAGGAAAAGAAGGGCATAAGAAGGAGAAGAAGAAGGAGAAAAAGGGCAGAAGAAGGAAAATAAGGACAGAAGAAGGAGAAGAAGGGCAGAGAAGGAGAAGGGCAGAAGAAGGAAAAGGAGGACAGAAGAAGGAGAAGAAGGGCAGAGGAAGGAGAAGGGCAGAAGAAGGAAAAGAAGGACAGAAGAAAGAAAAGAAGGGCAGAAGAAGGAAAAGAAGGGCATAAGAAGGAGAAGAAGGGCAGAGGAAGGAGAAGGGCAGAAGAAGGAAAAGAAGGACAGAAGAAAGAAAAGAAGGACAGAAGAAGGAAAAGAAGGACAGAAGAAGGAGAAGAAGGGCAGAGGAAGGAGAAGGGCAGAAGAAGGAAAAGAAGGACAGAAGAAGGAAAAGAAGGGCAGAAGAAGGAAAAGAAGGACAGAAGAAGGAGAAGAAGAAGGAGAAAAAGGGCAGAAGAAGGAAAATAAGTACAGAAGAAGGAGAAGAAGGGCAGAGAAGGAGAAGGGCAGAAGAAGGAAAAGAAGGACAGAAGAAGGAGAAAAAGGGCAGAGGAAGGAGAAGGGCAGAAGAAGGAAAAGAAGGACAGAAGAAAGAAAAGAAGGGCAGAAGAAGGAAAAGAAGGACAGAAGAAGGAGAAGAAGGGCAGAGGAAGGAGAAGGGCAGAAGAAGGAAAAGAAGGACAGAAGAAAGAAAAGAAGGACAGAAGAAGGAAAAGAAGGACAGAAGAAGGAGAAGAAGGGCAGAGGATGGAGAAGGGCAGAAGAAGGAAAAGAAGGACAGAAGAAGGAAAAGAAGGGCAGTAGAAGGAAAAGAAGGACAGAAGAAGGAGAAGAAGAAGGAGAAGAAGAAGGAGAAAAAGGGCAGAAGAAGGAAAATAAGGACAGAAGAAGGAGAAGAAGGGCAGAGAAGGAGAAGGGCAGAAGAAGGAAAAGAAGGACAGAAGAAGGAGAAGAAGGGCAGAGGAAGGAGAAGGGCAGAAGAAGGAAAAGAAGGACAGAAGAAAGAAAAGAAGGACAGAAGAAGGAAAAGAAGGACAGAAGAAGGAGAAGAAGGGCAGAGGAAGGAGAAGAGCAGAAGAAGGAAAAGAAGGACAGAAGAAAGAAAAGAAGGGCAGAAGAAGGAAAAGAAGGGCATAAGAAGGAAAAAATAATAATAATATCGTGTGACCTGGCTGGCTCAGGTCTGGTGTCACAGTTATCAGGTCGCACCTGAATAAGTTCAGGGCCTCTGACGTGACTTAACGACTGTTTTTAGGCAGCCGGGACCGACAGCTTAACGTGTCCTCCGAAACACGGGAGTGGCCCGAAGGAGAAGAAGAAGGAGAAAAAGGGCAGAGGAAGGAGAAGGGCAGAAGAAGGAAAAGAAGGACAGAAGAAGAAAAGAAGGACAGAAGAAGGAAAAGAAGGACAGAAGAAGGAGAAGAAGGGCAGAGGAAGGAGAAGGGCAGAAGGAGGAAAAGAAGGACAGAAGAAGGAGAAGAAGGGCAGAGGAAGGAGAAGGGCAGAAGAAGGAAAAGAAGGACAGAAGAAAGAAAAGAAGGGCAGAAGAAGGAAAAGAAGGGCATAAGAAGGAGAAGAAGAAGGAGAAAAAGGGCAGAAGAAGGAAAATAAGGACAGAAGAAGGAGAAGAAGGACAGAAGAAAGAAAAGAAGGGCAGAAGAAGGAAAAGAAGGACAGAAGAAGGAGAAGAAGGGCAGATGAAGGAGAAGGGCAGAAGAAGGAAAAGAAGGACAGAAGAAAGAAAAGAAAGGCAGAAGAAGGAAAAGAAGGACAGAAGAAGGAGAAGAAGGGCAGAGGAAGGAGAAGGGCAGAAGAAGGAAAAGAAGGACAGAAGAAAGAAAAGAAGGACAGAAGAAGGAAAAGAAGGACAGAAGAAGGAGAAGAAGGGCAGAGGAAGGAGAAGGGCAGAAGAAGGAAAAGAAGGACAGAAGAAGGAAAAGAAGGGCAGAAGAAGGAAAAGAAGGACAGAAGAAGGAGAAGAAGAAGGAGAAAAAGGGCAGAAGAAGGAAAATAAGGACAAAAGAAGGAGAAGAAGGGCAGAGAAGGAGAAGGGCAGAAGAAGGAAAAGAAGGACAGAAGAAGGAGAAAAAGGGCAGAGGAAGGAGAAGGGCAGAAGAAGGAAAAGAAGGACAGAAGAAAGAAAAGAAGGACAGAAGAAGGAAAAGAAGGACAGAAGAAGGAGAAGAAGGGCAGAGGAAGGAGAAGGGCAGAAGAAGGAAAAGAAGGACAGAAGAAAGAAAAGAAGGGCACAAGAAGGAAAAGAAGGGCATAAGAAGGAGAAGAAGAAGGAGAAAAAGGGCAGGGGAAGAAGAAGGGCAGAAGAAGGAAAAGAAGGACAGAAGAAAGAAAAGAAGGACAGAAGAAGGAAAAGAAGGACAGAAGAAGGAGAAGAAGGGCAGAGGAAGGAGAAGGGCAGAAGAAGGAAAAGAAGGACAGAAGAAAGAAAAGAAGGACAGAAGAAGGAAAAGAAGGACAGAAGAAGGAGAAGAAGGGCAGAGGAAGGAGAAGGGCAGAAGAAGGAAAAGAAGGACAGAAGAAAGAAAAGAAGGGCAGAAGAAGGAAAAGAAGGGCATAAGAAGAAGGAGAAGGGCAGAGGCAGGAGAAGGGCAGAAGAAGGAAAAGAAGGACAGAAGTAGGAGAAGAAGGGCAGAGGAAGGAGAAGGGCAGAAGAAGGAAAAGAAGGACAGAAGAAAGAAAAGAAGGACAGAAGAAGGAAAAGAAGGGCATAAGAAGGAGAAGAAGAAGGAGAAAAAGGGCAGAGGAAGGAGAAGGGCAGAAGAAGGAAAAGAAGGACAGAAGAAAGAAAAGAAGGACAGAAGAAGGAGAAGAAGGGCAGAGGAAGGAGAAGGGCAGAAGAAGGAAAAGAAGGACAGAAGAAAGAAAAGAAGGGCAGAAGAAGGAAAAGAAGGGCATAAGAAGGAGAAGAAGAAGGAGAAAAAGGGCAGAGGAAGGAGAAGGGCAAAAGAAGGAAAAGAAGGACAGAAGAAAGAAAAGAAAGACAGAAGAAGGAAAAGAAGGACAGAAGAAGGAGAAGAAGGGCAGAGGAAGGAGAAGGGCAGAAGAAGGAAAAGAAGGACAGAAGAAAGAAAAGAAGGACAGAAGAAGGAAAAGAAGGACAGAAGAAGGAGAAGAAGGGCAGAGGAAGGAGAAGGGCAGAAGAAGGAAAAGAAGGACAGAAGAAGGAGAAGAAGGGCAGAGGAAGGAGAAGGGCAGAAGAAGGAAAAGAAGGACAGAAGAAAGAAAAGAAGGACAGAAGAAGGAAAAGAAGGACAGAAGAAGGAGAAGAAGGGCAGAGGAAGGAGAAGGGCAGAAGAAGGAAAAGAAGGACAGAAGAAAGAAAAGAAGGGCAGAAGAAGGAAAAGAAGGGCATAAGAAGGAGAAGAAGAAGGAGAAAAAGGGCAGAGGAAGGAGAAGGGCAGAAGAAGGAAAAGAAGGACAGAAGTAAGAAAAGAAGGACAGAAGAAGGAAAAGAAGGACAGAAGAAGGAGAAGAAGGGCAGAGGAAGGAGAAGGGCAGAAGAAGGAAAAGAAGGACAGAAGAAAGAAAAGAAGGACAGAAGAAGGAAAAGAAGGACAGAAGAAGGAGAAGAAGGGCAGAGGAAGGAGAAGGGCAGAAGAAGGAAAAGAAGGACAGAAGAAGGAGAAGAAGGGCAGAGGAAGGAGAAGGGCAGAAGATAGAAAAGAAGGACAGAAGAAAGAAAAGAAGGACAGAAGAAGGAAAAGAAGGACAGAAGAAGGAGAAAAAGGGCAGAAGAAGGAAAATAAGGACAGAAGAAGGAGAAGAAGGGCAGAGAAGGAGAAGGGCAGAAGAAGGAAAAGAAGGACAGAAGAAGGAGAAGAAGGGCAGAGGAAGGAGAAGGGCAGAAGAAGGAAAAGAAGGACAGAAGAAAGAAAAGAAGGGCAGAAGAAGGAAAAGAAGGGCATAAGAAGGAGAAGAAGAAGGAGAAAAAGGGCAGAAGAAGGAAAATAAGGACAGAAGAAGGAGAAGAAGGGCAGAGAAGGAGAAGGGCAGAAGAAGGAAAAGAAGGACAGAAGAAGGAGAAGAAGGGCAGAGGAAGGAGAAGGGCAGAAGAAGGAAAAGAAGGACAGAAGAAAGAAAAGAAGGGCAGAAGAAGGAAAAGAAGGGCATAAGAAGGAGAAGAAGAAGGAGAAAAAGGGCAGAAGAAGGAAAATAAGGACAGAAGAAGGAGAAGAAGGGCAGAGGAAGGAGAAGGGCAGAAGAAGGAAAAGAAGGACAGAAGAAAGAAAAGAAGGGCAGAAGAAGGAAAAGAAGGGCATAAGAAGGAGAAAAAGGGCAGAAGAAGGAAAATAAGGACAGTAGAAGGAGAAGAAGGGCAGAGGAAGGAGAAGGGCAGAGGAAGGAGAAGGGCAGAAGAAGGAAAAGAAGGACAGAAGAAAGAAAAGAAGGACAGAAGAAGGTAAAGAAGGGCATAAGAAGGAGAAAAAGGGCAGAAGAAGGAGAAGAAGGGCAGAAGAAGAAGGAAAAGAAGGGCAGAAAAAGGAGAAGAAGGGCAGAAGAAGGAAAAGAAGGGAACAAGAAGGAGAAGAAGGGCAGAAGAAGGAAAAGAAGGGAACAAGAAGGAGAAGAAGGGCAGAAGACGGAAAAATAATTCTTTTTCACTTAACCACTATCAATTTAAAAGTTCACTCGAATTGAAACACTAGTAACAGTTCAAAAATAGTTCATAATATTAAATTTTGATGAAAACTTTTGAGCCAAAAAATATTGATAATGAATGTGTTGAACAAGATCAACAGTAAGTTAGATACTGTTTGTAACGGTGACCGATTAGATTGGCCAGCAAAAAAGACACTGTTCTCTGCTGTAAAATCACTTCCCGTTGGTTTGGAACCCACCTAAAACTGTAGGTCCAACTCATAAATCACCATCATCCAACTCATTACCCACGCACAGGTCTCAAACCTATGTGGGCTTCATCCTCAAAAAAAAAAAAAGATAAGAAAAATATTGTCTACAGGAATTCAACTCCCATTCTTTTTATCAAAGAAATATATTATTATTAATATATAATATTATCGTTATATATAATTATATATATAATAATAATAATAATAATAATATATATTATTATTATATTATATTATTATATAATAATATATAATATTATTAATATATTATATATATATCATTATTATTAATATATATTATTATTATTATACTATATATTATTAAGTTGTGGGAACGTGATGTGTTTTATTTTCTATCCAACGTTTTTGAGGATTTAAAAATTACCGTGATAAAATGTCGAGAAATTTACCTTGCCTCCAGCTAAGCCACCAACAACCGAAGATATAACACCAATGCTCTTCACAATGAGTGTCTTTATACGAACGATGCGTGGCATTTTCACACCATTTAGGTAACATTTTACTTGAGGAATTCCACTCCCAAGTGCAATTGGCTGCGAAAATTGAAAAATTTTAAATTATAAAACGAAAATTATAAACTACTATTATTTCTGTGATGTTTTCCATGACGAAATACTTGATGAACAATCTAATATTAAAACTGACACTGTATTTCACTTTTATATATTGTTTCACTCACTTCAGGCTGACAAAGCTTCAGAAGTGAAATACATCACTCAAGCATCTCCAATATAAGTGAGTAAAACAATATATATAAAAGTGAAATACAGTGTCAGTTTTAATATTAGATTGTTACTTTTATTTTATAATGACTTCAACAAGATTAGAAGTACAGTATGCAGCTTTACAATCAATCTATGATACGAATACTCCCATAATCATAAAATAAATTATAATTTTCACAATTCATGAATGAACATCAAGTACTTTTATTATTGGAAGAACTGTTATAAATTTGTCTTAGAATAGAAATGTTGCATAACACCCAAAAACAAAATAATATTCTAAATATTCAACGAATAATAAATGTTATCTCTATAATCTATAATTGACCGAAGAAGAGAGGTCTCTGTTTCAAGTCGACCGCTTTGTATTTGTCTGCCTGTCTGTTTGTAACGCATTTACGGCTAAACGCGTAGACGAAATTCAATGACAGTTTGCATGGGTCTTTCTTTAAGGAATGCCCAGCGATGTATAAGGAATTTCGAAATTTGCTTGTATTCAAATGATATTTAAAAGGAAAAAAGTAAGGCTATTAGGCCTTCTTCTATAGGCACATATAGTTTTTAAAATGAGCTTTACCATCATATGCAATTGGAATCAGATTCATAGATAGCTCTCGGGCCTCCTTATTCATCTGGTTAAGCCTTATTCATATGAATAAAGTTATCATTCATAAGAACAACATATTTGTTTAAGAGAAACAAATCATTTCTAATATTCCAATTAAGTATATAACAAGTGATTACTAAGTAAATAAAACACAAATTTAATTAATATTGTTTTATAACTCATTCATCAGACATCGGAGATCTAATTGGAGCAATAACCTGTCACGCAAATAGAAAACACAGCCTTGTTGATGTGATACAGAGTGACCTTCTGTGAAAAACAGACTACGCGAATTGAATCAAGAGTTAGGTCTAATGACAGTATTTAATTTTGCGATGGTGATTATCATTGTGTACATAGGGTATGTTCCTCTTTGCAAGCACCCTTATTCTTGGGCGTGAAGTCTACTGTTCGTAGTACTACTACTTTAGCAGAAGCCAGTAAAACTCGACCTTTCAATTCTTCTTGGAAAACGTTCACAACATTATGATAATCAAATTTAGATTCAAATATATAAAAATGAGATTTGAGCATCCTTTCCACTGGGGTGACTAATACGCTTTATGCTGATTAGCTAGAAATCATAATATGATGAAATATAATAATTATTAATCTATTCTCACAGAGGAAGTTGTTATCGCCTCTCCAGAATGTTTTTCCTTTTCAGATAAAAGAAAAACTGATTTTCTCAAAAACATATTTGAACATTGTGAAGAGAATACTAATTAAATTAAGTATAATATAGAGTGGGGAGTGGGAAATAGACATTTCCAAATCAGAACATAAGTAATTTTTCAATGAAAATTATTAAAATATTTTACCAACAGAAAATTTTAATTTTCTAAAACAATGAGTCATGTATGTAAAATAACATCCTTCAGGAGTTAAATGGCAATGACCAATATCAATTAATGAAATTCTTGATGTGTAACAAAGATTTCAAAAATGAGAAAAAACAAAACCCACTCAGAATAATTACAAGGACAGTTATTTATTTATCTATTCATTACAAAACACAATCAAGTAAAGATATAACAGGTACAGCCCACTACTGCTTTCTTTATATATTTTCAATTGAAAATCAAAATTTTAGGTTATAACCATGTTCAACTAGAAATTTTACTTTGAAAATGGTAGATGTTATAGTAGTAGATTGACAAGAACATAATTAGTTTTTACAAAAAAAGATTAATAAAAATAATGCGAAACTCACCTCAACATAAGTGACAAGCAGAGATCCAACAATCACAGTGACAACATTGATACCAGTCCAAATATAAAACGGTATATGCAAGCAATTGTTCGTACTGCAATCATCCATATCTAAAAACTTAGTTAAAGAAACTATACATAACTTTCTTAGTAACTTCCATTATGAAACTATACATCTATTAATTTTTTTTCACAATATTTCACTCTATCAAATCAAGGTTGACACATCAACTCAACTTTATCTTGCCAGATTCAGATTTCTGCCCATCTGTGCATTCAGTTCATATCAGACTGGCATAATATACAAGGAACAAAATAATCAAATAATAAGAAAAATGTTAAAAATAGCTAGTACTGGCCAAAATAACCAACAAAGAAATTCAAAATAGAAAAAAAATTCAGAACTAAACTTTATAAATGGGAAGTTATACCAGACAAAACTTCCATGAGTTGGAACAAAATGGAGCGAAGAGAGAAAAGCTGAATTCGCACAAAAAATGAAAAGCTGGTGGGCAAACAAGAACAAGTCCAAAAATGAACCATCTTCACTCAGCGTCTTCCACTTTGGGAGTTTTACGTCTAATAATAATAATAGTAATAAAAATATTGTGTAGCCTGACTAGCTCAGGTCTGGTGTCAAAGTTGTCAGGTCGCACCTGAATAAGTTCAGGACCTCTGACGTGACTTAACGACTGTTTTTAGGCAGCCCGGACCGACAGGCTGAAATCGCACAAAAAAAAAAGCTGGTGGGCAAACAAGAACAAGTCCAAAAATGAACCATCTTTACTCAGCGTCTTCCACTTTGGGAGTTTTACGTCTAATAATAATAAAAATATTGTGTAGCCTGGCTAGCTCAGGTCTGGTGTCAGAGTTGTCAGGTCGTACCTGAATAAGTTCAGGACCTCTGACTTCACTCAACGAATGTTTTTAGGCAGCCCGGATCGACAGGCTTAACGTGTCCTCCGAACACATAATCAAATGAAATATAAACTTGATAATCAAATGCCAAAAATTAATAATTTGAAGCAATGCTAATAATTGCCAATAACATATATGAAATGTTACTTTTCCAGTCATTAATTATCTTAAAAAGACTGCATGCCTTCCCTAAGGCTTCTTACACACCAAAGCCGGGCCGAGCGGAGGTATATTACGCAAAATATTACACAACTCACTCCGTTGGAAGACCGTACTAAACTGAAAGAAGGCGAATCCGCTTGGCCGAAAACGCTCGAATCGGACGTAGCGAGGACTGCACAAATCCGCTCGGCTCGGTACCGCCCGGCGTGGTATTTGAATGCTCCCATCTAAATCCTGCATATCTAGTGCGCAAGCGGATTCCGCTCGGCCCGGCCCAGCTTTGGTGTGAAACCCCACTTACCGGTGTGAAATTTTAGCGTATTTCACCTGTTTATTTATTTCTTATGAAGCTCCGAGATTGTTTAAATTCAAATAAATCATTTGCAATTTTATCTTTAATCAAGTTTATTTGTAATTTTATCTACAAAAAACTCTTGATACTCAATAATTTAATTATTATATTTAGAAGAGGAATAATAATTATATTTATAGGCCCACTTACACAATTTTTCATTCCATTTACCCCTCCTATTAAAAAGTTTGCCCTTGTCTGCCATTCTCTATATTATACAGCTAATAATTTAGCTGTATAGAGCTGTATAATTATTAGCTGTATAATAAACACTAAGAGATTTTTCTATAATTTTGTAATTATAAGATCTCAGCCCACTTTTTGCAAAAATAATAAAAATTATTAGACTCAGTTTCTACTGCATAATAACTTCATGATGGTTCGAGACACCTGAAACTGCAGGATCAATCATCATCCAATTCATTACTCACGCCCAGGTTTAATACCTATGTAGGTTTCATCCTCCATAAAAAAGTTTTCAAAAAAGAAAAAGGATACATCTTTTGATGATCGAGTACTTCATATTCGACAATTCTTCTATTGAAATGTCTATGAAGATACCAACGAAAGCTGTGAGAACTCCAATCGCTAAGAAAATGAACCATCTTGCCAGGCTTTTTCTCACAACTAGTTTATATCCTTTTGAAGTTTGCTCATTTATTTCTAATGAGTTTTCACAAGTTTCGTAGTCAAGACTCTGGAACAAAACAGAAGAAACTTACTTGGTATAACATAGAATGTTGAGGGAATTTATGATGATTGTATTGTTATACATGACATATGAATTCTATTCTACGTATCTGAAATGTATCTGTCTAAAATTTGAGACAATACATTTATATAAATAGGTACCGTATATATAAAAAAAAACTGTTGTTTTCCGTATGTTGTCAGTTATATGACTCAGTTTTACTTGTTAGTTTACACAGTCTAAAAGTTGACTTAGTTTTTATTAATATTTTTTATTAGTGTTATCAAGAAATATTTAAAATAATTATTGCTATTAGTGAATATTGAAATATGACTTTGATCATGACTGAGCCTGCATTAATAATTGCATATTGGCTGCAAATATAAAACGGTGACCGATTGGATTGGCCAGCAAAAAAGACTCTGTTCCCGGTGGGTCGGAACCCACCTAAAACTGTAGGTCCAACTCATAAATCACAATCATCCAATTCATTACCCACGCACAGGTCTCAGACCTATGTGGGATTCATCCTACAAAAAAAAATGAATTATGAATTACGTCGACTGCAAGAATTACAAATTCACATTTTTTTGATGCAGCTACAAGAAACTAGAATAAACAACATAAAATTGTGAATGCTTTTTACCCAGCCTTATATTATCTAATTTATAAACTTTAAATTAAGGTTAAGTTTGAATATCCAGTCTTAGCCCTTATTACGTGAATGCTCCATATAGAATCGCTAATATACAAGCTTTTTACCAAATAAAATTTATTATGTTGGTTATAATATGATTTTTAATCAGCCAAAATGGAATTTTGTAAATTTAAGTAAAGATTTTATTATTTAAAAAAATTCATTTTACAGAAAAATAAAACTATTAGGCTATGTTTACTTCTAACGTATGAGAATGCTCTTACATAAAAATAAGTATGTTGTATCTTCACATTCAATTGCATTGATTTAGACTTGATGAATAAATAAAAAAAGGAAATAGATGAACATTACAGATTGTGGTTGTGAATTGAATTATAAATCAATTTTTCTATAAAAAAAATCTAATCTAAAGAGATCTTTAAATTTTTTATTCACTGTGAAAATTGAATTCATAGTATGCATGAAAAACTGAAATCAAATAGATTAACAGAGCTGGAAAGAACCTGGATGAAAGGAACCTCACATATGGACCGTTATTGTGCAGTAATAATGAAAAGTATTGATTCAAAAACATCTATAACAATAAATTTGAAAACTTACCTCAAATTTCGAATCAATTATATTCAAACTTCCAATAACAATCGATTCTGTAATCTGAGATTTGCTTACAGAATGACGATGATTTGGAATGTTATTGGCATCACCCGAATCCTGAAAAAGGACATTTCTGTCATTCCATTCAACAAGATAAGTCAGTAATTTAAAACCAAATACAAATCGGAACAACTAAAATTAAACACTTCAATGAGAGTTGAAACAATCGTATATTTCTGTGCTATGGTAGCGCAGTTGTCGGAGCGCTTGTCTGTGATAAGATAAGGCTCCAGCTGGCTTCGTTTCCTGCAGCCTTGGGTTTGAATAACATTCAGCCACGGATGTTTCTCATCATTCACCCACTCTCCTCATTACTCACTCACAAGTATCTAGACTCAAGTGGGCATCATCAGCAATGAAAATAATAAACTTTCCTTCAAGTTTAAAGAAAATAAAATATCCTTTCGAAGTTAAGAATTTATTATGTTAGGCCAAACTCAATCAATGTGTGATAACCAGTATGCTTATTCTTATTAATTATAGGCTAATTAACATTATTGAGGACATTAAAATTTATGGAAATTGCTTCCATATTTCATCGAGAGATTCCAAAAAACAACAGATTTCTGTAAACTTCAAGGACTTTTGGTCATGAATCATTAAATAGAAAAAATAATCATATCTACTGATAGAATGTGATAATATTATAAATTGGAGTTCCATGTGAAAAAGATATGCGTAGCCTACTTACCTCGGGATCTTCTTCATCTCGCACCAAAGGCTGAGTATCTGAGTAATCGTACGTTGTGTGATTCATTTTTTCTTTTATAGCCATTGCCCTTAGCAGTTAGTTTAGTGTTGTACCACGGACACCATCATCGTACAGTTGATATAGGTCTACCTATTTTCTGAAAAAGTTATATAGTAAACAGTGAATCAATTTTTTGAATCAACTAGGTACCTCATCCCTCACCCTATATACTAGACGATGTTGCTATACTACATTACAATATTATGTATTACCTCTATACTCGCATATTAGAAATATATAGGTAGAATAATCCTTGAGCAATGTACAATACAGAATCAACTTATTCCTCTCATCGAAATAATAGGTTATAAACAAAGGTACTGGAACCCTTCGTAACAGAAATGAAGATGGCTCAGGTTAGCAGCTATATGTCAATTTACTCAATTAAAAATTTCTAGACTCCCCCATTAAGGTGGTAAATTTTGATAAAATATGTAATTGGAAAATCGAATAAAAAAGTCTATAACTTTCGTAATAATTGAGATATTTCAAAAAATTAACCATAAAATCACGCTTTTCACATTTGAAAAGAATTAACTTGGTAAAAAGTAAGTAGTGATTGTTGATAAATCACTATTTTCGTCCAATGACACTTGAAGAAAATATAATAATTCTGTTCATAAAATGCAGAATTCACCAATAGCCAAAACAGACAACAGACAATTTTTTCATCTATGATTAGCTGTAACATTCACTGCTGAACCTTGATTGCTATCATATTCCGGAAGTATATAACTCGGCAGCTTCTTTCAATTTGATTAACAAACATCAAATAATGAAAATTATTTTGAGGGTTAGTCAGTCACAAACACTTGAAAGGAGTTTCAAATAAATGAGAATTAAGTTACATACAGTCACATTGAGATTCAAAAAGGTAAGTTAACAACTGAAATGAGCCGAAGTATTCAAGAATGAATTAGGCTTCTTATTGGACCTTCATGAATATTAACGGTATGATAACTCCTAATAATGTAGGTCAAGTGATAAGTTGTGAATGTTCAATTCAAAAAACAACAGGCAAGGTCGACATATTAGGAATAATATCAACGAAAATTGGCTTTGTGTTCAAGTTGAGACAAATACGAAGTTACTTACTTGAAGTATAAGTCCATAGAGTTAATGAGTAGAACTACTGTATCTTCAAAATAACTTTCCTGTTCGGCTCAATGTAATGTAGATAAAACTCGCGCAGCATGTACATTGTCATGAACTGACAGCATAACTCTCTGCAATATTAATTCTCTTCACAAGTTACACGTTGCGTAAACTGCTTGATAGGCTAATCCCATTGTGACTCATGAGAAACGTCACACCTCCATTTCTATACCCTATAACAGAATCACTTATCACTAGTCTGTCAATGTATAATGAAAATTATCTTCCTAAGTGATTTTGACTTCAGAGTATCTGACAGGAACTTGAGGATCTAAACCTAACCTTGAATTTAGTACAATGTAAAAATGAAGTGTCACTGGTCAGCTGTTGTAAAACAGATGATCGTTCGACGCGAACGCTGCATGCTGTATCTGTATCATGGGTTGGTAGTGTAGTGTACAGCTGTACACTGAACAGACTGCATGTTGATACATAGAATGATACACAACTTTACTTACTGCGTACTGTATCATTAAGCACAATTTTTTTGGATGATTCCTGCAGTTTGGAGCTTGTGCGTTGAAAATGAGATGAAAATATGTTTTATCGCAAAATCTAACATAAGCTGTGAAATGACCAACAGCCAGAGACGGCTCCAAAACAACTTTTTTTATGTGAACATGGCACCCCAAAATAATGGGCCCACCCGTTGGAACCGCCACTGCCAACAACTTATGAAGGGACCATAAGAATATTATGACCATAAGAAATGAATATATGAACTTCTGCTCAATAAACTTAATTGCAAAATAGCTAAATAAGAATTTGAACCTAAATGGTTTTTAAACAATAAAATATTATTACAAATACACAATGTTCAATAAAAATGAAATACCTATAAGTTTATGTTCGGTGTACCAATTAGATTAAGGTTAAATAATTCTACAAAGCTGTTCCTTTAAAGGAAGTGAAAACAATGAGTTAATAACTTCATTTGTAAAACACAAAAATTCAAAATACTAAGTCATTTATTGGACAGTAGTTAAACAACAGGTTATTTACTTAGTGTAGTACCTATCTTGGGAGAATTTATGTATGGATGAAGTACATAAAAGGCACACATTTCATGTATAGTTATTTACAACACACAATCGAAAGAAGTGTCTTTCAAAAACAAAATAAAGACATAGTTATGAAAAATTACTGAATTTTTAGTATTTAGTAAGTTTTTCAAAAGCAGTTCTTACTTATTAGTAAGTAGTTATCGTAAAATACATGAAAAACATCAACAGTTTGAAGACAAACATTTTAAATTTGTAGACTGTGACCATCTACAAGTTAGCTAGGCACCTTCTAAGTTTTTTTTTTTGAGGATGAAGCCCACATGGGTCTGAGACCTGTGCGTGGGTAATGAGTTGGATGATGGTGATTGATGAGTTGGACCTACAGTTTTAGGTGGGTTCCGAACCACCGGGAAGTGATTTTCAGCAGAGAACATTGTCTTTTTTGCTGGCCAATCTAATCGGTCACCGTTACAAACAGGACCTACGAGAACGCAGCTTATCTATCTGATTGAACAGATACCTGCTACGGCTCGCGGCTATCACTTCCCTCTAAAATCTATTGTTAAATCTATCTCTCTAAACCCCACATAGAAGTTTTTGGGATGAGGAAACAGAAAACCTTTCAATTATTTCTTCGTTAGAAATAGACTCAAGTACATCTGCACAAGTTCCTGCACAAATCCTAAACATTATTATTTTAGCTAATTCATATTCAATTGTATAATAATAATAATAATAATAATAATAATAATAATAATAATTATAAATATATTTTCATTAATTGACATTCTATCTGGTGACTTCTTAGTATATTTTTTAATGTTGTCACGTTAAACACGGTTTCAATCAACTTTACGACCCCCCCCCCCAAAACGTTTTTTGGGACCCCCCCCCCCCCCCCCAAGAATTTCAATGACGCAGTCTGCGTCATAGCCCCCCCCTGTGGGCACCCCTGTTATTAATATACGGTAAGCCAAAAGTGAAAAAAGCGGTATAGATAATTATTATATTATTATACCAAACAACAAAATTACTTTATTGGAATAAGATATTAACTTGAAAAAATAGTAATAAGAAACAAAATTGTGACAAAATTCAAACTCTTCAGATAGATTTTTTAATAAATGCCCCTCCCCCTCATAAGCTGGACTAAAATGACGCCCTTGCTTAGACCTAGTTTTTTGATATGAAGGTTTTTGCGTTTTATTCCCATGATTTTTTTTGGAGGATGAAGCCCACATAGGACTGAGACCTGTGCGTGGGTAGTGAATTGGATGATGGTGATTGCTGAGTTGGACTTACAGTTTTAGGTGGTTTCCGAACCACCGGGAAGTGATTATACAGCAGAGAACAGAGTCTCTTTTGCTGGCCAATCGGTCACCCTTACAAAGAG
Organism: Conomelus anceps; assembly: GCA_948455865.1. NCBI lineage: Eukaryota > Metazoa > Arthropoda > Insecta > Hemiptera > Delphacidae > Conomelus > Conomelus anceps. Next base: position 5,292,421 of record OX418226.1, on the reverse strand, counting down.
TGCCCAGGAGTTTCGTAGCTTATCTCTGATTGAACAGATACCTGAAAATGGAAAGCAGAAATCCATATCACGCACTATTTCCACATCAAATTCTACTCTAAAGAATTTTCACATCATTACAAGAATTTAAAGTTACTATTCTTTAGACGTCCTATATGTTCTGCTGCTCGCATGAATACTAGCTCAAAATATTAAGTTTAATTCAATTTTTTCACATAATTTAAAATAAATTAAATTACACAACAATCTAAATAAGAACTGCGAATGATAGGATGATAAAATAATAGATGCCTACATGAGAAAATAATTAAAATTAACAACACCTATTACTTGGCCCCAAAAGGGAATTGAGAACAGAAAGGAAGAATAGTAAAAATTCATGAAAAGCGGTAGTGAGAGACCACCAAGATTAGTAGCAGATAGATCTGTCTACTAACTTTGGGTGTCCCTAATTTCGCCAATCGCCAGAGCCTTGTCGGCCGCAGTCACTGTGGTATCCCACCGTCAGGGGACATCTCAACACTGCCTCCAGTCAAGAGATGAACCAAACCGAGGGCACCCAGGACGTACGTTTCCCAGCCCACACGAGGTGTGGTATCAACACCATTCGAGGACGTAAGGTTGACTTGCCCCCCTTCCGGGAGGGGCCTTGTGGGCCACGCGAGGTGGATACTGCTCCTAACTACAACCCATTAACGGAGGGAAGTAGTGTTGGAGTTGAGAGGCAATCCCTGGGGTACCTCCAGAGATCACCTCTGTCCTGCCAACCAAACAGTATCCCCTGACCACATTTTCTATTAATAAATAATAATTATTTTAAAAAGAATATATTTTAATATAAATCTCATTTGCTGGGTTTTCTGCAGTACTCCTCTGATACAACAAATAGACATCAAAAGCTATTCTACAAACTGACACCGTAGCAACACAATAGAACCAGTACCGCAAACAATACCCCCCTCCAGCAAACAATACCCCCCTCCCTAAACACCAAAAAGAGAACATCATCAAAATACACCAGAAGAGCAGAACTTCAGATGTAATTCAAGATGGACAAAAAGAGCCTCTCAAAATTCTCCATCGGTTTGTACAGCAGAGAACCCAGTATAAGATTTTATAAATGAAATTCATACAAAAGAGAAAATAATTTTGAATAAATCATAACATTTAAAAAACAATTTTTCCTATCTATATAACAATAAAATATTATTAAAAGTGGAAATTAAATTAAATGTTGATCATTCAATATAATATACTAAGAAAGATGGAGAAGCCCGTGGCCTAGACCTCCCACCTTTCTCGCTTCTTCCTTCTTCTGCCCTTTTCATCCTGTATTTTTATTTATTATTATTTGAATTTTTTAAAGATTAAGCCTTGAAAACTCCACACATGGAGTACAAGACAAGTCAATACCAACAGTATTCTCACATTACATTAGTCACCATCGATAAAATTACAGCAGTTGAAACTTGAAATTATACTTAAATTATAAATCATTATCAACTAGATATATCTTCAATTGTTTGAAGTGGGAGCTGACATTTTTTAACAATGATTGATACAAAGTGTCTGGTAAAATCAATGACAGGAAATACACATTAAAACAAATAAACGAAGTAACAGAGAACTGCATGCCCTACCTAGTAGTGGATTGTACAAACTGTGTTTCAAAATCATGCCTTGAAGTATTAAGACTAGTCAATACAAACAGTATTCACAAATTACAATAGCCACAATCGATAAAATTACAAAAGTTGAGACTTGAAATAATCTGAAAAGGTCACTTTGTACTCTATAGAAACTTTATCAACTATATATATTTTCATTGTTTGAATTTAAATAGAAAATGATTTTTTTGCTATTATTAATACATAACGTTTTTTAAATCAATGCCATGAAAAACACAATATAACAAAGAATTGTAACAACATAAATGCATGCCCAATTACAAGTACAATATAAAAAGTTGCTAAAAAATATTTTTTTAATTCCCGACATACTTAGAAAAACGTTCCGGTATAACCCTGAAATCTGCGTTCCAGAATTTGTGCATAATTCCTTCCCCACCAGTAGAAAAGCAAAAAACAATTATTATTTCAACATTAAACAAAAATTATTGCATTTCAATTCTGATTAAAAGGTTTATAATACCAACGAACTACTGAAACTGTGTATTGGTAGCCTAATCATGTTTACAGAAATTTTCATCAAATTTCCTGCATCAATATGAAAACAATATAATCTTTTGAAGAATATTATTCTATCATTTTCAACAATAATATTTTTTCAAGTAACTGTCCAGCTAGCAGTTTGTCTGGATCATCAAATACCAAGCTTCAAACAAAAATTCTGTTCAGGTAAGCTACCGGTACTACTATATATCTTATCAGTTTTAGTTTTGGAGTTTCCATCCTCTTTGATAGCAATTAGATGAACACTTCTGCTGGCAAACTAGCCTAGAAAACAATCAGAGATAAAAGAAATTTTCAAAGCATAAAGTCCACTAAATAGTTTTAAAACAACATAATTTAATTTTTAATTCAAATAATCAAGAATAGTTTAGAATTGGATAGCATTTAAAAAAGCTAAGTCGGATTGGCTGGATTTATTATCTGATTTATTGATGGAGATTCAGAATCATCACTCATGGAAACATTCAATTATTACTGCGTTGAGATATCTGGACAAATCTCAAAATGCAATGCTTGAAACTCAGCACTGGATTAGATATTTGAATTGCTCTGAAACCGAATCTGTTTAGCTATGAAGGCTATTGTGATTTCTTCAGTTATTTAGAATAGATTCTACAAGAAAAGAAAAACAGTTAATTACCTAGTAGATGAAGCTTAAAAAAAGACTGTAGCACGAATGGAGTTGAATCTGTTTGAGAAGAATACCCGAGAAGAAGTGGTGATGACAACAACACAGTGTGGCTGAAACAGACTTGAGCAAGAGTGATTAAATGGGGAAAATTCCTTATTTAACAATAGATAGTATCACATATTTGCACTCCTACCATCTGCAGGCAAGCGCCAATAATCTATCAATAAATAGTATCAAATTTTTTGCACCCCTACATCAGTAGGCAAGCGCCAATAATCTATCAATGAAAGATTTCTAATATTTTTGCACATCTACATCTGTAGGCAAGCGCCAGTAATCTATCAATAAATAGTATCACATATTTTCATTTCCTAGCAAGTATAGGACAGCACCCTTAAACTACCCTTGAATTATTGCTTCCATGCTTGAATGTACCCAAGTGAACTCTATTCTCAGTGTGGTAGAGCTTATGACATTTTCACTGCCAAAGCATTGCCAGAGAGAATGGCATAAACTCTAAGCACAAAGCCAGTAGCTGAAGCTAAAGTGAGAGCCACTTCCCCAAATTTTGAATAATCAATGTCTAATCTCATTTCTTATCACATTCACCATACATGAATAGGCAAGAGCCAATAATCTATCAATAAATATGGTATCACATATTTTTGCACTCCTACCATCTGTAGGCAAGCGCTAATAATCTATAAATAAACAGTATAATATATTATTTTGCACTCCTACATCTGTAGGCAAGTGCCAATAATCTATCAATAAAAAGTATCAAATATTTTTGCACTCCTACATCTATAGGTAAGCGCCAACAATCTATCAATAAATAGTATCAAATATTTTTGCACCCCTATGTCTGTAGGCAAGCGCCAATAATCTATCAATAAATAGTATCAAATATTTTTGCACTCCTACATCTATAGGCAAGCGCCAATAATCTATCAATAAATAGTATCAAATATTTTTGCACTCCTACATCTGTAGGCAAGCGCCAATAATCTATCAATAAATAGTATGATATATTTGCACTCCTACATCTGTAGGCAAGCGCCAATAATCTATCAATAAATAGTATCAAATACTTTTGCACTCCTACATCTGTAGGCAAGCGCCAATAGTCTATCAATAAATAGTATCAAATATCTTTGCACCCCTACGTCTGTAGGCAAGCGCCAATAATATTTCAATAAATAGTATCAAATATTTTTGCACTCCTACATCTGTAGGCAAGCGCCAATAATCTATCAATAAATAGTATCAAATAATTTTGAACTCCTACATCTGTAGGCAAGCGCCAATAGTCTATCAATAAATAGTATCAAATATCTTTGCACCCCTACATCTGTAGGCAAGCGCCAATAATATTTCACTAAATAGTATCAAATATATTTGCACTCCTACATCTGTAGGCAAGCGCCAATAATCTATCAATAAATAGTATCAAATACTTTTGCAATCCTACATCTGTAGGCAAGCGCCAATAGTCTATCAATAAATAGTATCAAATATTTTTGCACCCCTACGTCTGTAGGCAAGCGCCAATAATCTATCAATAAATAGTATCAAATATATTTGCACTCCTACATCTGTAGGCAAGCGCCAATAATCTATCAATAAATAGTATCAAATATTTTTGCACTCCTACATCTGTAGGCAAGCGCCAATAATCTATCAATAAATAGTATCAAATATTTTTGCACTCCTACATCTGTAGGCAAGCGCCAATAATCTATCAATAAATAGTTTCAAATATTTGCATTCCTACCATCTGTAGGCAAGCGCCTCTGAGCAATTGATAAATAGTATCACATATTTCCACTTCCTAGCATGTGTATAAGAGCCCCAGAAATTTTTTTGATTATTTCAAATCATGATTTGTACTTTTGAAACTGGTATATAAATACCATATAAACTAGTTATATATTTGTTGATTTAGTGCAATTTTATTTTATATTATTCAGATGTATTTTTTATATTTTTATGTTTCTATTTTTGTTGAGGAGGATATATAAATGATTTGATTTAGTGAACTCTATTCTCAGTGTGTTGGAGCTTATGGCATTTTCACTGGCAACAGTAAATACGGCATAAGCTCTAAGCACAAAGCCAGTAGCCGAAGCTAAAGTGAGAGCCACTCCCACAATTTTTGCATAATCAATGTCTAATCTAATCTCTTATCACAATTACCAAACATAAAGGTGCTAACACCTGCACTCAACATATGTCGGAGACATCATTACTCCAGGGTTTTCACCTGGCAACCGGCATCTCTTGATTACAGGGTAACACAGTCCATGCACAATGAATGTGGCATGAGAATCCTGACAGGGACCTAACAGCAAATCCCTATTTACATTTGTTAGCCTTATATCAACCCACCAGCTGCAATGAAATGTACCACACCATAATAAAATGGTTGTGGCGACTGAGCAGTGCACCCTGTTCTCCTTGTGGAACTAACAAGTAGTCACAAGGCCTTAGCGAGGAGAGAGACTCTCGAAGCATCCGTGAGAGCCACTGAACCCAGCCAAAAAACCATCAAGCGCGATAAGATTATGTCATGGCACAAATCAAGAGCCCGGATAGAAAGTGTGATACATGATTAACAACTGCAAATGCCCTACAACCCAACAAATCTCCATTCACGATTGTTAGCCTCATAACACATCCCACCAGCTACAATAAACAGTACCACTCCATCATAAGATGGACGTATAGCAGCGTTATCTGACAACTGCGGTCATGAACTCTACAAGAGAGACATGGACTCTCAGATGCAGACCCTGCCATCGAAGCCACAAATATGACTTTGTGGCACAATCCAAGAGCATGGTTGAAGAGTGTGGTACTTGACTAACAACTGTAAACCTCCTAGCATATGCAGGAGAATGGTGGGAAACTTCTAACCTAACTGACTATAAAAGCAAGATACATAATACCAAATCTCCAGTTTCACGTCCTGGCCAGTTTGTACTCCACCATCTTGACCTACTGAAGAGGTTACCGTGAAGTTGAGTCTTTTCATATCTCCTTCTTGAAGTAGGTTGAACTGATCAGTCATCCTGTTGAAAAAAAAATAGTTCAGTTAAGCTATTACAAATTTGGAGGTGTGTTGATTGCTTCAATTATATCAAAATATGTGGTGGTGTTACATTGATAAAAGTTTGTAAAGTTGATTGGAAATTGATATGTGCTGGCAATATTCAATTGACTATAGAATGTGTTTGAAGTGATGATGTTGATTAAGATCAAGTATCTTGAGCATTAAACAATGTGTCCTAATATACTGATACTGCATCATATGTTTTGCTGGATATAGTTGAAAACTCAGAAATACTTGTTCTTAAAAATGGAAAGCCATACAAAATAAACCAGTATCAATACGGCTCCAACAATAATTATATTGAAATTTTGATAGGGTAAAACAGCCACTTCATTCATCAAGTATATCAATGAACAATCTCTGCCCTTGAGAATAAAGTTGGAGGATACTTGGAATGAATTAAAATTTCCTATTCAATCCCAATAAGACTATCATTAGTATATATTAGAATTAATTGGTGATCCAATGGAATTGAATTTGGAATGAGTCATTTCGATTCACTGGCATGGAAATAACATCATGATCAATTTAATATATGGTTCATGCCTGGTTTCTTAGTCGTTTAGAAAATCATTCAAAAGCTATTGATTCATTAGAGGCCCTAAGGCTTGTTTCACACATACCCAGCAGTTAGGTAACCATTATTGTTTATCCGGTATGATTACATAGTCCCATATAATGCAATGTTCGTACAGCTGGGCAAACAACACCAGTTACCCGACTGCCGGGTGTGTGTGAAACAAGCCTTAGGGCCGCTAATGAATCAATAGCTACTGAATAATTTACTAAACGACTGAGAAACCAAACTTGAAAAAATATTTTACAAACTAGCTTCAAGTTAATAATCTTGCTAACTATATTCAGCAATGCCTGAAACGACGTCAAATAGTGGAACCCAATTTTATAATATCCTAAAAATAATAATTGTGAAATAATCAAAGAAATTGGTCAATTTGGGTTGCAGCAACATAATTTTGAGAAAATGTTGAATTAGTACAGTAGGCCTATCTATAGTCACTGAACATGTCAAATTGCAAGTGGGATGTGTATATATTTGAGTAGTGAGTAAGTGGAGTTTGAGCAAAAGGACAGAGATTAAAGATAATAATTAAATGAGACTGAAGAACATTTTCTCATTGAAAAGAATATGGATTAATTATCTATAAGGATTGGAATAGTTTGAATCAATTATTGGTAGATCATGGTTCAAATCAGTACGGTAGCTGCTGGCTTGTAAGAAACATTTCTTGAAATCATAAAATTAAATTAGCCCAGTATGCATACAAGTTCTAATAAGAGGTTTATCAATATATAGTTACTAGTTACTTGGATGATCATCATGATATAAAAGCTCATTGAAATTCCACTAAGAGGCTACTAGTGTGATAACTAATTTTAATTTGATTATATAATATCACTATCAATTTATAATAATTATAATGTAGGCGACGACCAGTTCTGAACTTATTTTTCAAACAATGAATTATTTCTTTTTTCAGTCAAAAACAATTTAAATTCTCTGCTTTTGATTTTCGAAGGACGTTTCAATTGATGGATAGTTTTAAGATTGACTTTTGAAGCACACTGTCTGGAAAATAATGTCCAAGGGAAAATAGAAGCAATAATAAAAATAAATTCATGAGAAATTTGAAATCAAGCAGCATTGGTAGATTAAAACTAACAAAATGAGAAAATGCATGTTCACTGAGAATGTCCCAATAAAATTTATAAATTCTAATGATCTATAAAATAAATTGGTACCGTAGTCAAGGTCAATGTATAATAATGAATAGCAAGAAGTCTACCTAAAAATGAATAACAATTCTTTCTTGGTCTTTATATTAAAAACTGTAGTTATTAAATAGTTTCTTAGCTTGGCTTTGAAATAAGTTAATAAAGGGGAAAACTAGTAGAGTTTACCCTACCCGAGTATTGAAACATAGTTATTGAATTAGAGTTGGTAACTGAAAATGACTAGACAGATTTCAAAGAGTTAGTGATAATGAACTTTTTAGGTTAAATTTTAGCCATTTCATTTTAGTTATTTCTCACTTCAAAATAATGGAGCAAAGCTATGCAATTAAGAAACTATGGTATTTAAGGGTGTCTTAAAATAGACTAAATTGCAAAAATTGATATGAAACTGCTTACCTTGTGAAAGATATCCAGAATTGATTTTCCATTTATTCATCACTAAATCATTTGAGCACTTCAGTATTTAATCAGTAGGTACTGTTTAAATAGCAAATTTAAGGTAACATTCCAGTGATGTGTGTTGAAAAATCTACTGGAGCACAAAACAGCTCTTCTCTCTATCAGTGCAAGACATCAACTGATGAAGGTTTGAGGTTTGATGATGACGTTGAAGAAAATGGAGGCAGTCAGCTGATTATGAAAGCCGGTAACTGGTAGCAATGCCAACTTGATTATCATGTGGTTCTAGTTGGTATTACTGGGACTGTTTTTGTTTACAGGAGACCGAATCAAAGTGGACCCGGTTCATCAGCTGATGTTACCATATTAACGCTCTCAAATCGACAATAACTATAATAATTATTGTACTTTTTAAAACTATATATTTTTGGATTTTCAAAATTTTTCTTAGAAAAATAACAGTTTTAGATCAAAAAGTATTGTTACTAGTAATACAGTCGTCGCCCTTCCACTTCTTGATTGCCCATTTTGTGCCAAAAGCGTTTTCAAGCCCCCCCCCCCCCCCCAAACAATTTGTAAAATCAGGTTGAAAAGTAGATTATTGGTTGATTTTATGGGAGCCTTCTCATTTACTGGTAAATGTTACTGGTGGAGTCTGATTGGTCTATTCAAATTCTTCAACATCTTTGAATTTCAATAGACCAGACGACAGGGAAGTGATAGCCGTGAGCCGAAGCAGGTATCTGTTCAATCAGATAGGGATAAGCTGCGTTCTACTGGGCACTATTTGTAAGGGTGACCGATTAGATCGGCCAGCAAAAAAGACACTGTTCTCTGCTGTAAAATCACTTCCCGGTGGTTCTGAACCCACCGAAAACTGGTTAAGTGGTAGATTGGACATAACTGTCCAAACTTCGCCACATCAACAAATAAAAAAGTCATTCTATTCTAAAACTGTAGGTCCAGCTCATCAATCATCATCATCATCATCATTCAACTCATTACCCACACACAGGTCTCAGACCTATGTGGGCTTCATCCTCCAAAAAATGACACTGGTAACATTTACTGGTTTTGAAATCTTGAAATTTGGTATACATGACGAACTGCGCGTATTACTAATAATAATTACAGTATTTGACTTTATGAATAATTGCACGACTATGAAGTCAAATATTTGAGTAGAAAATTAAAATATTTTACTCACTGAGCACTCGCAGTGGCGGCCGGCAATCAAAAATTTTGGTGAAGGACTCTTATATTAAATTATTCCACAGAAATTAAATTATTTTTTAATATTTGGATTTTCTCTTATAGTGTTGGAGACACATTTCGACCATTATGCTAGAAATGGGTGATCACATAGGGAGGTCGGCAGGATGGCTGTAGTATATTCGTCATTGAATTGGAAGTAATTTTATTTATGATGTTGAAGATCCATCTTGTTTCCACTAATATGTAATATAAACTTAAAAAAACCACTTTTAAATGGAAATTAACTCACGTTATGGCGTGACGGCCATTTCGCTCTGTTGTCTAGAGCATCGTAAGACAACCCACAGTACACTGACTTAAGGTATGAGTTTGAGGGTTTGTATGTTGGAATGGTGCTGGGGTGGGGGGATGAGTAGGCGGGAGGTTTGAATTTGGGATTATTTTGTCAAATAGAGTGTGTGAGAAGAAGTTAAGTTGATCATTTTAAATGTTGTCAGGTTCCTGCTTTGCATGTTTGTAAATCTCATATTGTTCTAAAACATTGAGTTTATGGCTTTTGTGAGTGAAGTGTAGTGTGTCTAAATTAGTGTCAATGTCTGTATAACTGTGGCCTGTTGAAATGATGTGTTCAGCAAAAGTGGAATGTGTGTTTGGGTGTGAGATGGCTCTTGTGTGTTCTTTGAATCTAGTGGTGAATGTCCTGCCAGTTTGTCCTATATAGAACTTGTTGCAGTCATCACATTTCAATTTGTAAATTCCAGATCTGTTGTACTTGTTTTGAGATGTTGTCTGAAAATGCAGGTGTTTTTTGAGTGAATTATTTGTTCTGTAAGCTATTTTATGAGTTTCCTGAATGAAGCTGCTATTTTATGAGTTTTTTTTGTTGAGGTAGGTAAGTGTGATGAATGTATGGGGGTTGTCATTCTGTTTGTTGCTGGTGTGAGTGATTGGTTTTGTTGATATTCTGTGCAGTAGTTTGTCTATTAGTGTGTGTTTGTAACCATTCTGTTGTGCTATGTATTTTATAGTATTCAATTCTGTAACGTAGGTGGTAGAAGTAATCACAAACTCATTGTAATTGATGAAATACATTTTATTAAAAGAACGAATAGCGTAAGTAAACTCATTACATCATGAAAATTCAATCGACAATAGAGACATAGTACAGTAGGCGTTGTCTCTCTGGTGTGGTGGCCCAGTCTTGCCAACTGCATAAAATAAAACTAAAATTCATGTTGTACAATGATATATGACACCTCCCCCCGTAATGAAACCTAGGGTGAATACCTTTCAGGAAGTTTTCTGAACCTAACAGGTCTAGCCTGTGGCGTATGGTAAATAGTATCTGTCACAATCGGTAATTTTGTAGAAACTGGCGTTGAATGTAAAACATTCTTGAAAGAATTAGAAAAGAAAGTAGAATCATCAACATCATTGCTTGTAATAGCTTTCGATTGTTCAGAAAGTACTGTTGATTTAGGCACAATTACATCAGTATCATAATGAACATTAGGTATATCAGTTGAAAAATCCTTTAAATTAATTTTACAATCCTTCATTTGATTAGCATGTCTCCTAATAGAAAGATTATCATCAGTAATGATATTGTACATAGAAGAACCAATTTTATCAGCTACAATACCTGTATTCCATTTACCCTTATTATTGTAAATTCGGTACATAACTCTATCATTGATATTGAAACATTTATCTTTAATTGTCTGTTTTTGCATTTCCTTTCTTTGAGTATCTAACACTTTGTCAGTAATATTGGGTAGCATCAAATCTAGTCTAGTTCGAATATTTCTATTTCTTTCATGAGTAAATTACATGGACTTTCACCAGTAGTAGCATGTGGTGCTTTTCTGTAGTTCATTAAAAAATTATTTAATTTGAACCGTAAAGTAGAATTTACAATCATACCTTCGCAACATTTAATTAATCCTGACTTCACAGTTTGTACAGAACGTTCTGCCTGACCATTGGATGCAGGAAAGAAAGGAGCACTGGTAATATGCTTTATACCATTATTAGTACAAAAGGTTTGAAATTCACTAGAGGTAAACTGAGTACCATTATCTGATACTAGTGTAACTGGTAAACCAAATCTAGCAAAACATTAACGCAAATTTTCAACTGTTTCTTTGCTTGAAAGAGTTTTCATTATGTAAGTTTCAACCCACTTACTGTAACTATCAACAATTATTAACAGCCATAATCCTGGAGAAGGATTAGCAAAATCTATATGTAATCTTTGCCATGGTCCTGAAGGAAATTGCCATAGATGTAAATTCACATTAGACTGTTGTCTAGAATGACGCACACAATGTATACAATTCTTTGTAACAAGCTCAATATCAGAATCAATATTTGGCCAATAGACATAACTTCGTGCAAGGCCTTTCATTTTTACAATTCCCAAGTGTCTTTGGTGTAGTTCCTCAAGTACTTTAGATTGTAAAGATTTTGAAATCATAACTCGTAAGCCTTTCATAATACAACCTTGTTCAACTGAATATTCAGCAATATTGTTTGTATTTTCACCATTTTCAGTACCTAAAATTTGTCGAAGTAATTTACACATATCTGGATCTTTTCTAGTTTCATGAGCTATTTGTTCCCTTGTAACCGGTAAAATATTGATTTGATTCATTTGTACAATTTGAACCTCATCAATAGTATTGTCATTAACCATTTCCATAGGAAATCTTGAGCAAAAATCAGCATTCATATGTTCAGTGGTCTTACGGTATTGTATGGTGTAATCAAAACCTTGTAAAAATAATGAATAATGTAATAAACGTGTAGCACTGATGGATGGAGTAGCAGCATGAGCATTTAAGATGCTTTGTAATGGTTTGTGGTCAGTCAGTAAAGTAAAATGACGACCAAACAAGTAATTGAAAAATTTCTTAACTCCCCAATAAATTGACAATGCTTCCTTGTCTATCTGGGAATAATGCTGCAGTGAGACATCTACTAGCAAAAATTATGGGCCTTTCCACACCTTTTTCATCTAAACATGAAAGAATCGCACCAATAGCATATTTACTAGCATCAGTAGCAACAATTATAGGTTTAGTGACATCAAAATCCGCAAGAGTAAGTTTTGTTTCAATATCTTTATTAATTGTTTGAAATGCAGTTTCACACTCTTGTGACCACGAAAAAACAACATTTTTCCTGAGTAAGTTGTATAAAGGTGAGAGAGAATTAGCCATGCCCTGTATAAACCTTGAGTAATATGTAACAAACCCTAGAAAAGATTTCAACTCTGATACATTTGTAGGACGTTTTGCATTCTTAACAACTGCAATCTTATCATCAGTTTTATGTATGCAATCTTTGTCAATTTTAAACCCTAAATAAGTAATTTCAGATTTCAGTACTTCACATTTTTCCCCATTTAAGTCTAATACCATTTCCACGGCACATACTAAAAAACATATTTTAAAACAAAAAAAGAAACCGACTTCAGTGAAATGATTAAATACTCACGTACTAAAAAGTTTAAAATAAAGTATTTACTTTAAACTGAGAAAATTTTAAATTTCATACAAGTAATCTTTTGAAGTCAGTGCCAAATATTTTATGTAGTTGATAAGAAATTCTATCTAATATCAAAACTAACAATGTATTATTTTGGAGGATGAAGCCCACATAGGTCTGAGACCTTTGCATGGGTAATGAATTGGATGATGGAGATTGTTGAGTTGGACCTACAGTTTTAGGTGGGTTCCGAACCACCGGGAAGTGATTGATAAGAGATTCTATCTAATATCAAAACTAACACTGTATTCCAATTAAATATGTGATTTACACTCACTTTTACTGAAATACATAGTAATTGATAAGAAATTCGAACTAATATCAAAACTAACACTGTATTTCAATTAAATGTGATTTACACTCACTTTTACTGAAATACAGTGTCAGTTTTGACAGGGGTGCTCACCCCCCCTAAGCCTCATGACGCACCCCCCCCTAAATTTAGCACCAAATCCCCCCCCCCATAAATTAGGCCCCCCCCAAAAAAATGCGAAAAAAGCCCCCCGTATTCTTTAATGAGTTAATGAGTAGAACTACTGTATCTTCAAAATAACTTTCCTGTTCGGCTCAATGTAATGTAGATAAAACTCACGCAGCATGTACATTGTCATGAACTGACAGCTTAACTCTCTGCAATATTAATTCTTTTCACAAGTTACACATTGTGTAAACTGCTTGATAGGCTAATCCCATTGTGACTCATGAGAAACGTCACACCTCCATTTCTATACCCTATAACAGAATCACTTATCACTAGTCTGTCAATGTATAATGAAAATTATCTTCCTAAGTGATTTTGACTTCAGAGTATCTGACAGGAACTTGAGGATCTAAACCTAACCTTGAATTTAGTACAATGTAAAAATGAAGTGTCACTGGTCAGCTGTTGTAAAACAGATGATCGTTCGACGCGAACGCTGCATGCTGTATCTGTATCATGGGTTGGTAGTGTAGTGTACAGCTGTACACTGAACAGACTGCATGTTGATACATAGAATGATACACAACTTTACTTACTGCATACTGTATCATTAAGCACAATTTTTTTGGATGATTCCTGCAGTTTGGAGCTTGTGCGTTGAAAATGAGATGAAAATATGTTTTATCGCAAAATCTAACATAAGCTGTGAAATGACCAACAGCCAGAGACGGCTCCAAAACAACTTTTTTTATGTGAACATGGCACCCCAAAATATTGGGCCCACCCGTTGGAACCGCCACTGCCAACAACTTATGAAGGGACCATAAGAATATTATCAATTGGTTGAGTTCATGGGAGCCTCGCCGTTCACTGGTAAATAATAAATGACCGGAAACTAAGGCGTCTGAATGGTCTATTCAAATTCGTAGATGTTTATCAATTTAAATAGAACAATCAGCCACCTTTGTTACCGGTCATGCTGGTAAATGGTACGGCTCCCATGAACTCAACTATTGTTATAAGAAAAGTCAAAAGGCATTAATGAATAGTCTAAAATGTATTCATTTATTTACATTTTTTGCATCATAATGCATGAGAAATATAAATACATGTAAAGGTACTTACTAGTATAATATAAAAAGTAGAAATAGACTAACTGAAAAATACATTTTTTATCAAATAAATTACATGAATCAAATAATCACGCTTAACTTTATTCACAAACTTACATCTCTCAAGTTCTAAATACAACTATAGATAATCCAGGGGTGCCCACCCCCCCTAAGCCTCATGACGCACCCCCCCCCCCCCCTAAATTTAGCACCCCCCCCATAAATTAGGCCCCCCCCCCCCCCAAAAAAAATGCGAAAAAGCCCTCCATATTCTTTCTAAAACTAAAAGAAGATTTTTATAACTATTGAAAAAATTCAAACCCAGTCGATAATATACAAAATGTATGTATATTTCTTGAGATTCTTTACATAGGTAACATTTTTTTGTAAAGGTAAAAAAGAAACATCAATGAAATGAATATATGAACTTCTGCTCAATAAACTTAATTGCAAAATAGCTAAATAAGAATTTGAACCTAAATGGTTTTTAAACAATAAAATATTATTACAAATACACAATGTTCAATAAAAATGAAATACCTATAAGTTTATGTTCGGTGTACCAATTAGATTAAGGTTGAATAATTCTACAAAGTTGTTCCTTTAAAGGAAGTGAAAACAATGAGTTAATAACTTCATTTGTAAAACACAAAAATTCAAAATACTAAGTCATTTATTGGACAGTAGTTAAACAACAGGTTATTTACTTAGTGTAGTATCTTGGGAGAATTTATGTATGGATGAAGTACATAAAAGGCACACATTTCATGTATAGTTATTTACAACACACAATCGAAAGAAGTGTCTTTCAAAAACAAAATAAAGACATAGTTATGAAAAATTACTGAATTTTTAGTATTTAGTAAGTTTTTCAAAAGCAGTTCTTACTTATTAGTAAGTAGTTATCGTAAAATACATGAAAAACATCAACAGTTTGAAGACAAACATTTTAAATTTGTAGACTGTGACCATCTACAAGTTAGCTAGGCACCTTCTAAGTTTTTTTTTTGAGGATGAAGCCCACATGGGTCTGAGACCTGTGCGTGGGTAATGAGTTGGATGATGGTGATTGATGAGTTGGACCTACAGTTTTAGGTGGATTCCGAACCACCGGGAAGTGATTTTCAGCAGAGAACATTGTCTTTTTTGCTGGCCAATCTAATCGGTCACCGTTACAAACAGGACCTACGAGAACGCAGCTTATCTATCTGATTGAACAGATACCTGCTACGGCTCGCGGCTATCACTTCCCTCTAAAATCTATTGTTAAATCTATCTCTCTAAACCCCACATAGAAGTTTTTGGGATGAGGAAACAGAAAACCTTTCAATTATTTCTTTGTTAGAAATAGACTCAAGTACATCTGCACAAGTTCCTGCACAAATCCTAAACATTATTATTTTAGCTAATTCATATTCAATTGTATAATAATAATAATTATAAATATATTTTCATTAATTGACATTCTATCTGGTGACTTCTTAGTATATTTTTTAATGTTGTCACGTTAAACACGGTTTCAATCAACTTTACGACCCCCCCAAAACGTTTTTTGGAACCCCCCCCCCCCCAAGAATTTCAATGACGCAGTCTGCGTCATAGCCCTCCCCCCCTGTGGGCACCCCTGGATAATCCTTAGTTCTTCGCTAATTTGTAATTTATTTGGTTGTAAATTCTAAAGCTACTCAAATTCAATACAGATTCACATGACTTAAAATTGCACAAATTGTGTGGTATAGTTCCTATAGACCTATAGGTCATTAAGAAAAAAGTTAGCATAAATTGTTAACTCATTCTTGGTAGTTGTATGTTTTGCCTCACGCCAGTCAGCACTATACTAATGCCTACTACTCTATACTTTGTCATACTACGAATTACTAGTTCTTAGTACAGTCGCTTGGTACGCTGTGTAGACATAACATAACGTGTTTCTGCGCACTGCCAAGAATGTGTTGACAGACTATACAATATTCCGTTATTCTAGGTTAGTAGATTTGACCTTGAAACAAGAAAGTATCATATTAATTTTGTGAGTTTTCTCTACTACCTTTCTGTACATCACACTCCGTGTATATCATTGATCAAACTAATCAATCAATTTACGTAATGGTGGTCAATTAACTTTCAAGTAACCCAGCCATACTAACATCTTCTATATTCTTCTTTTGTTTTTGTTTGTTGGATAAGGTGAGAAACATTATATATTAGCACGTTCCTCAATCAGCAAGTTATAAGCTGTCATCTCCATTATGCAAGTGATGGTAAATGTTGTATTTTGGTTAAAACACACGAAAAAAATAGGAAATACAAATGAAGGCAGAGGACCCATCTAGAAGAGATCAGTTTCATCAATAATTTTTAAGGCACAGCAAACTGTAGCAGTTGTCACTATTCATAACTAATCTTTGGCAAAACGACAAGAGTAGTGTAGAATATCACCGTTTGGATACCTCACAAAAGCACTGTAACAAATTAAAAAAATATAGTTTAACATGTTAGAGCAACAAAACTATCACGATTAATTTTCATTCGTCACATATGCCCTGTAAACATATTAAGGCTAACTTAGTTCTCTATTGTTCAAAGTAAGCTTCAATATGGTTTAACTTGTTGGGGAGGTATTTATTTTGCAAATATCAATTCGCTTATTGTAGCACAAAAGAAAATTATTAGAATTATGATGCGTGTTCCAAGAACTGAGCACGCTATGACTTTTTCAAACAATTTAGCATCCCCCCTTTAAGATACCTAAAATTTAGACACCTATATATGTTCAGGAGGAAATGTGCAGAGTAAATTGTACTCTAAAAAAGTGTACTCTAGTCGTTTAAGGTTGCAAAATAAGGATATTTTACTGAAAGCGAACATTAAAGCATTTCGTAGGTTTTATTCTTTCTGTGCTTTAAAATTTTTCAATAATCTACCTTTGAACGTTTCCTCAAGTTTAACTTTAGTTATTTTTCTCAGAGAATTGAAGTCTTGGTTGTTTTTGCAAGATGATGTTGAATTCTTGTTTCGATAACAAAATGGTTAAGTATTCTAGTTTTGATCTTACCTTATTGCCGTTTATGATTTGTTTGTAAAGGAACAGTTTATTTCTAAGTACTCTTTAATATTTTTATGTATACTTTTAAACATATTCATTCACGGATTATTTTATACTTTTAGCACGGCTCAAGGCTTTTCTTTCTTTTTTTAACGTGTTGGTGCCTCAATGAGATTACCTAACCGCTTTTTCCCATTTTGTATTGTATCTATATGTTGAATTGTTGCATTTTGGAAACTGTGAGTAAATAAATGAAATGAAATCTTGATGAAGATTCTCATTGAGCTTAAGGAAGTTTTAGGTGGTATCTAAGCCACAATTTGTGGTGTGTATACAGTGTTTTGAACCAATATTTTAAAGAAATACTAAAACATTGGATCATATGAATTATAAAAATGTAAACTGGATTCATCAGTTCCAACTTGTGACTGAAAATTAGATAGTGGAATCAGGATCAGAATTATCTTTTCCTAAAACTGCTCATAAAGAAATGTGCTGAAAACCAATCATGAAACAGATGTTTACTGAGGAGCGAGAAATAAAGTACTTTATAGCTTCACTTTAGGCTCGCCAGTGTTGCCAACCTTTCAGTCTAGATTATCAAACCTGACGTACAAAATTTATCAAATATTTTACAATTGTCTATGTTTTAATAAAGAATCTATAAAAATATTTTTGGAATTAGATTTCATGAAATTATTGTACAAAAGTGCAGATCGCAGGTAGCAAGATGATACATCATGCAAGAACCAACTTATCAATCTAATCAAAACTTTTCCTACAACTGCAGTTCATAAAAAAAAAGAAATTAAAACTGACACTGTATTTCACTTTTACATAATTATATTGTATACAGTATATTGTTATATATTATATACATATATACAGTGTCCCACGAGTAACCCGAAAAACTTCTAAGGTGGTTTCCTCTCATCAAAATAATGAAAAAAGTTTATATAAACATATGTCCGGAAATGCATTGTTAGGGAGTTATGGCTAGTGAACGATTTCCCCCAATTCTCTAGGAAAGGATAGAAATAAAGCCAAACTGATTTTTTTATGGCGTTAAGTTAGGTGTTACATCTATTGGATTTTATGTAAAATGAACGGAAAAATTGAATAAAACACGTCCCAGACCTCTAGAATGACCCATATTTGAGATATCAGACAAAATATGCAAAATTCGGTCTCGAAAAACATGCTTCATTTAGATTTGATCCACATTAACATCGTTAAATGGGTAATAAACACGGAAAATTTATGAACAAAACTTGTAGTAAATTTAATTCTGAAGAGAATGGTGTGAAATAGGTTTATAATAAACAAATAGAAAGTTTAAAAAATTAATTTTTAATTAAATCAACACATACGAAAATAAGACAGCAGCAAAACAAAAATTAAACAAAACATTTTAAGATGTTGCGAAACTGTACATTTTAATTACTGTAAAGGCATGCGGTTCATTCCCAAATACTGTATTCATTCAATTAAATAATGACAAAAATTCACAGTATAAAAAAGTTGTTAGTTGAGAAATAAGATGATAAAAATACATCGTCAAGTGAAATGCTTTTAGTTTATTGAAAATCAAGAATTGGCAGCACTTCTGCAACAATACCTGAATCTAAGTTATTGTACAGCCGTACAATGATACAGCAATCGCAATAACTAGTTTATCAACAGTGATTTGTGCAGTGCATTTGCGGTTTGTATTATTTGTATTTTATTCGTGTTTTTTTTTAAATGAAAAGATGCCATTCACATTTTCAAATCAATAGTATGCAGATATTATTTTCGTCTATGGTTTTGCCAATGGAAATAGTCGGGCAGCTAAACTTGAATTTGAAAGACGATTTCCGAATAGAAGAACACCTACTTACGAAACATTTGTGTCGGTATTCAACAGCTTAAGAACAAATGGATATTTTCCATTTGTTACTTGTTCGAATGAACGTCCTGTAATGGCTGTAATGTAATACAGGCTGTACACGAACAAGATAATATCATTGACATGATACAGCGTAGTCCTCAACTTAGTACTCTCCGACTTTCTAATAAACATATCTCATAGTACAGTCTGGAGAACATTGAAATAAAACAACTTTTATCCATATCATTTACAAAGAGTTCAAAATCTATGTGTTGATTTAATTAAAATTAATTTTTTAAACTTTATGTTTGTTTATTATAAACCTATTTTACACCATTCTCTTCAGAATTAAATTTACTACAAGTTTTGTTCATAAAGTTTTTGTGTTTATTACCCATTTAACGAAGTTAATGTGGATCAAATCTAAATGAAGCATGTTTTTCGAGACCGAATTTTGCATATTTTGTCTGATATCTCAAATATGGGTGATTCTAGAGGTCTGGGACGTGTTTTATTCAATTTTTAAGTTCATTTTACATACAATCCAATAGATGTAACACCTAACTTAACGCCATAAAAAAATCAGTTTGGCTGTATTTCCATACTTTTCTAGAGAATCGGGGGAAATCTTTCACTAGCCATAACTCCCTAACAAAACATTTCCGGACATATGTTTATATAAACTTTTTTCATTATTTTGATGAGAGGAAACCACCTTAGAAGTTTGTCGGGTTACTCGTGGGACACCCTGTATATATGTATGTATGCATTATATATATATATATATATATATATATATATATATATATATATATATATATATATATATATATATATATATGATATATATTTTACTTTTGTATATATTGTTTTGCAGGCTCAGCTTCTTTTCATAAGTGAAATGCATCCCTCAAGCGTCTCCAATATAAGTGAGTAAAACAATATATAAAAGTGAAATACAGTGTCAGTTTTAATATTAGATTGTTCAAGTATTTCGCCATGGAAAAAATCACAGATTCCAAATTATCATATATTATGGTTGACAACACTGAAGCTTACCAGCTGATTATTGTCAGATTAATTTTTCATAACATTAACGATGCATTGTGACAGTATTGATAATTTCATACAAAACTGCAGTTGTAGGAAAAGTTTTGTATGTAATTCAAGTGTAAAGTTTCTTTATCACTTTTGCAAAATTACCACAGTCCGCTATTTGTCGTACGGTAATTGTTTAGCTCAAGTGATAAATTCTTTATGCTCATATTACATAACTATTGGTAGATTGATCTTTAGTGTGTTATGGCTATAATTGATATGGAGACTTCATTAACATAATAATGTAATTTCACATTTTATTTTCAATACCATATAAAGTTGCTAATCGAAGGTCGCCAAATAATATAGAAAAAGATAAATAGGCAATAAAACTTTTACCCAGTTATGAATAATAACTGTTTACAATAAACTTATAATGTAAACTGACATACTTCTGAAATATTAAACTTTTATACTGTTTTAGAGAGATTTGAAGAATGCTAGACAAATACTCAGGAATATTAAATATTAATTAAATTAAATTTTAATTGAAAAAAAAATAGTATTAATTTAATGTACAAAAACGAAAATATCAACATTAAATGTTTTAAAGTGTTTTGTTTTAAAAATATATTTTGTTTTTGAAAATGTTAATTTATTCAAGTGTTTAATTGGAATAAGAGCATCAACAAACCTTTGATTTCCAAACCGTTTCTTGCATACAGGACATATGTTCATGTCAGTCATCAAAACACTCTTGCTCTCGTGATGCATTCTCATTTCTTGTACCTGGAAGCATAATTTAATATAGCAAGGCAGTAACGAGAAAATTTTACAATTAGAAATTGGATTTTATTTTTTATTTTACACAATTTTATTTCGAGTTACAGTTGGACGCTAGGAAATTGAATTCGTATGCGATAGAAAAACAAAATGGAGATATATGACATATGAAAATGGAAATAATGTGACAATAATATGAAGTCTTCATGATAATTATCATGATATAATGTTTTAGGGCTTCTTTTGTAATAAAATAAACTAACTATCCTTCATATTTCTATTTTGAATTCGTCTGTAGAATAAAAAGGATTTGTAACACCTGGGCTGTACCCTGCATTTCAGCTATCCTGCGATTAATGTAACGGCTAACTATTTCTAGTATTTTTTTACAAAGACTGTTTATAGAACGTGTGACACGAAACTGTTTCTGATGGGTAACTCCAAAAGAGCGATGGTTTTGCTACATATAAAATTGAGAAGTTTACTTTCACAAAAAAAAAACACATTGAAAAATATACATTCAACATTCGAAGCTCCAATTTGGATTAATAATTCCTTTGCTGTGCTTTTCTTCTTCTTTTACCAAAGCTGTGTCCACGATTGTTCACAAAATACTAAATTCGGTTCATTACAACAAACTGTTTAGTGAATAACGCTGTGCAGTTCCATCATCAAATCATGGATGTTTTGGGTTTTCTTTTTGCGAACGTTGATTTGAGATGTGCCAAAATGCTTTAAACCCTGTAACATTCATGCTTTTATGGGAGATAGTTTTACTCCCATAACACTTTCTACAGAAACAGTTTCACCACTTGCCAGCTGAATTGAAGCTATTACGTGTATTGCAGTGATAGATAATTATTATTTTTAGGTTGTTCCTATACATTAAATATTTAAAGATCAAATTTTACTGTTTCAACTGCAATTTTTACCATTGGTGCCTCATTACAAAATATTAAAATTTGTAATATATTATTCAACTAATACTATATTAAATAATACGGTAGTTACTAGAGGTGAAAAAGTAATGTCAAAACAGCTGTCTTTATTCATGCTCAAGCACAATCGTTGCATAATGAAGTTACTATCACACTGCTATTATTTTTCAATATGGGTTCTAGACTAACCAAAACTTACGATATCTCCAATTCAGTGTTGGAATGAATAATATGGAATAGTTTGAAGGAAACAGCTGAATTGAACATATTGGAATCAAATTGAGTTTGAATTTCTTTTCAAACCAACAACCGGTCAGCATTAAAGGTTATTTTATTTTGAGTGAGTTATCTAAGTACTTGTAAGAAAAAAAGGAAGTAAGTTAATGTGTAAATAGTATATTACGTTACTAGCTGGCTCAACACGCGTTGCTGCGTTCTCATAAAAATTCTCCTTGATTTTATTATTCGCCACCTCCCGCTGAGGTTACATTAAATGTAACCTCAATTTGAAATTTTCAAATTAGGAAAGAAGTTAGTCCTAGGGCTCTTCCAGCTGATCATAGAAGCTTCGTTGTTTTCTTAATCACCACCTCTGAATGAAGAAACATTTCAAATTTAAACCTCCTACGACTATAAGGGTAGAAGCTAGGTTTTTTTATTTTATTATTCGCCCAACTCCCGCTGAGGCTGCATTTCAAATTTCTAGCTGCATTGGTTAACAGATGTCATCAACCTGGCATAATTACATTTCATCATACCCAGTCATATGTTTCCTACATATTGCAAGGCTCCGACAGCACAGTAGCCGACATGCAAAGTGCAAAGTCTTTTGCTGTTCAAAGACAGCGTAATAACGCCGCTAAGGGGCCTGCGATATGATTAAAAACTGTTGACTTCTATCAGCTGTTCCTTTTTTTTTTTTTTTTTTTTTTTTTTGTAGATTACGTCTTGGAGACTCCAGTTAAGGAGTATAAGACAAGTCAGATCAACAATTATTATACTCTTAGTTACCATAATTTTATATCAATTAGTTGGGGTGAGGCTTAATTTTGAAGTGAAAGGAACTCTTGTACACTATAAAAAGCTTTATGAACTAAATATTTTTTCAATTGTTTTTTGAATACTTCTGTATTTTCAAGACTCTTTAAAAACTGCGGTAGCTTGTTGTAGAGTTTCCTACCAATATAACTAGGTTTTTGTTTGAATAAGCTACTATTATGACTCACCAAGTGATAATCTCCTCGGCTTCTTGTATTATAATCATGTACATCAAGATTTTGGTTAATATCATTCATTTTTACATATAAAGTAGCTTCATACACATATAAGCAGGGTACAGTTAGGAGACCAAGTCTCTTGAACAACGGCCTACATGAATCTAATCTATTTACTCTTTCTATACACCTAACCGCTTTCTTTTGGATCTTAAACACCCTATCAAGATTTTGTTTTGATGAATTACCCCATACTAAGATAGCATACCTAATATGTGACAGTAAGAGCCCATGTAGCTGTTTGGCCGGCAAGTTCAGTAGATTAGGTCAATAAAATGGTTTAATTAATAATAATTATTAGCTCCCCTATTGAAATTTATGGTCAGAAACCATCCCCAATATCCACACAACATATTCCCAAAGTTTCATGCCGATCTGTCAAGTAGTTTTGAAGTCTATAGGGAACATACATACATACATACATACATACATACATACATAAATAATATTGTTTATTAATTTCGAATTCCTTTAATTGCTATTCTGTTTTAGTAAATTTGTCAGTTTGTTCAATTGTCAGTAACTTCGAACTAACTTGTAAATAATATTATTATTTATAATTATATTATTATTATTATTATTATTATACATACATACATACAGACATTCATTTTTAAATATATAGACTAGGCTGGAAAGAAACGTTTTGAGTGTCGAGCATATGATGGCATATGAGGCGCAGCCGAGTGCAGAAACTTGAATTTTATGCGAGAACCGGCAAAAGTTTACAGCCGTGTAATGTACGATATTTTTTGTTACACCCTTGATAGAAAGGTATGCTCCAATCAGCTGGATAATATGCGAGACATTGAAAAGTATGCAAGACAATTGAATCAGCTGCTTTATTCAGATTCATAATTTGATGGGCGAATTTCCATAAATCAAAAATAATGATAGCCTAGTGCAATCAGCTGGATAATATTCGAGACAGGTATTCAGTCATAGGTACAGACCGTTTCACGGTGCATGGCGTCTCGATGGAGCATGCGCGCTGAGCGCTTTCTCCCGCTACTGTACCTGTTGCCTCGCAATACAGTCAAGTTCAAATATTCTGCAAGTCCGCTAACGCTAAAAAGACCAGCAGTGAGTGTATTTGACGCGACTGTACTTGACGGCTGGAGGGGAAGCGTGGTGGGAAAGACTTTCTGTCTCTCTCGCACTGCCTCCCCTGCCACCAGCGAGACGCCACGCACTTTGAAACGGTCTGTAATGAGTAATGAGTTGACTATATCTATACATATATAATATATATATGTGAGTCAATGGAACATGTTTTTTGTTACACTTGATAGAAATAGCTACTTTCCATAGATTTGTCAGGAATGGAAAGTGCCTCTTTTCCGTACTAGATCGGAAAAATCAGCTGACAAATACGGCCTTATAACCGTACAAGATAGAAAAAAAACATATGGCATGCGGAAACTTTTTTCCGTTGACTCACACATATACATATATATGTATGTATAGATATAGTCAACTCATTACATTACATTACCTGTCTCGAATATTATCCAGCTGATTGCACTAGGCTATCATTATTATGGTTTTTTCAAAACGGGAATTCGCCCATCAAATTCTGAATCTAAATACATACATACATACATATCCAGTTCCCGTTCCAGTAGGTTCACTGGGTCTGGGTATTAACAAGCCTCCGCCACCTGCTCCGGTCATTCCAAAGCTGTTTATATCACCATACAGATAAATATTTTCTTTAACTGATTTGATTCCTATATTAGTAATCCTATCATCCTATCAGGACCTATTTTCAAGCTGTTATTATCAAATGAGCTCCATGAACGCCGTTGAGTGAAAGAGAAAAAGAGATTTTTTTTCAAAAAAACATTTTTCATTTCTTTTTTACATTTGTACTATTTAATTTATTCAACATAACTAGCATTATTTATTCTCATGTATTTTATTCTACTGATTTTTTCCCTATGTAACTCATTCTGTTCAATACTGACTCCTCTCTGCACACGGACTAATCATCCAAGCAGGGTGTCTATTCATATTATATTAACTATTTACTGTATTGTATTTATTTCCTGAATAAATTGAATTGAAATTGAAATTGTTCCTCCTCAATCTCCAGCCATTGCCGTCCCCTTCGTTCGATCTCTCCTTTCACTCCATCCTTCCATCTTCTTCGTGGTCTTCCTCTTGGGCGCTTATCCACTAATCGCAACTCTTCCATTCTTCTCGGTAATCTTCCTGGATCCATCCTTTTTACGTGCCCGAACCATCTCAAGGTACTCTTAGTGACTCTGTCTCTCAAACTTTCTACTCTCAAACTGAATCTAAATATAGCAGCTAATTCAATAAATTGTCTTGAATACTTTTGAATGTCTCACATAATTATTATCCAGCTGATTGGAGCATGCCTTTCTATCAAGGGTGTAACAAAAAATATCGTACATTACACGGCTGTAAACTTTTGCCGGTTCTCGCATAAAATTCAAGTTTCTGCACTCGGCTGCGCCTCATATGCCATCATATGCTCGACCGGCAAAACATCTCTTTCCAGCCTAGTAACATAATATACTATTGCCGCACGCCATCTGTTTTTTCCTATCTTGTACGGCTATAAGGCCCTATTTGTCTCAGCTGATTTTTCAGATCTAGTACGGAAAAGAGGCACTTTCCATATGTGACAAATCTATGGAAAGTAGCTACTTTCTATCAAGTGTAACAAAAAGTAATTTATGTTGATCATAAAATAATGTATTCGATGTTTGTATTTTGCTTTTAAGCCAAAAGAGATGTTTTCGCTTCGCTCTTGATGAATCTTAAAGAGTCAAAATACAATTGATGAAAAAACTACTATTGTACCTGTAAATGCTCAGCATACAGCAATCCTTTGAGCATCTGAGACCTCCTCCGGTTGTTGAGCTGCGTCTGCAAGCTGGCTGCTAGAAAATGCTTGATTTTGCAAAGAGGAATGGAGTCAGGTAAGCGTTCGAGCACTGCCAATGGCGGAATCTTATCAGCTTTGAGTTCGAGTATTTCTAGAGCTTTGTCCACATTCGGTCGACTGATTTTGTCGGGTCCAGTGCTCAAGCCACCCAACCACCCGGATGCAGTAGGTGGGTCCACCAGGAGACGGATCAGTGGCACGAAAACCTAAACAAAATTAAACATAACATAAATAAATAAGGCAAGATCGCAGCGTGCGCGCCGGGCGTATTACTCAACTATTTGAAAAGCTATCGTCTCAAAACTATATTTAAATGAAAATACAGAAAAAATTGAGACGCGGAAGCACAATTTCAAACGTCAAACACTTCTATAAATATTAAATAAAAACGTTTAAAAATGATATGAAGAAACTAACCTCTAATTGCGAATCCGTCAATAAAGTGTCAGTAAACAATATTCTAACACTCTATCAATGTATTATATTCTTGATTAATGGGTAATAGAACTAGTATTCATTTAGTTGACATTCAATGTATTTTTCATTTTAAAATATGTAAGATTACGTAGTTTTTTGGACATGTAAAAGTCGGAACACAAATGTCACTCTCGACTATTGGAATTGGACTATGCACGATACGATATTGCAGATCGATTATTTCGACTTCTCGATAGTTTGTCAGATCGAGTATCAATCACGATCTTATCGACTATTTCTTGTCATTATTTGACTCGCAGCTTTTGCAATTTAAGAAAATAATTGATATTATCATTAAAAATAAGCTTAATAATTTTTAAAAATTAGATGAAAGATATAAATAAATATATTAGTTGATTAAAATCCATTATTAAAGAAAAATAATAGTCTTTTTCTTATCTATGCTACTACCAACCAACATTTTTGATAGATTGGTCATTCTACATCACTGTCATTCCGAAGTGGAATGGAAACTGGAATGGAACTGCATAACCAAACCTTTCCTAACCTGGCTAGATCTGACTGAACCACCTCTGTAAATTTGTTGGTGGTTTTAAATTTGTCGGTGGTGTAAATTTGAGGTGGTTCAGTCACATCTAGCCAGGTTAGGAAAGGTTTGGTTATGCAGTTCCATTCCAGTTTCCATTCCACTTCGGTCCATTCACGCAGACTACGCTTCTGTGCATGCACGAAATGTTTCCACATGTGTAGATTTAAAAGGTCGTGAAAAAATGTAGTAGTTTCGTTATTGGTACATATCGACCTTCTACAATAGTGTCGACAGAGCCGTATCGATAGTTGAGACCCTGTCGATATCGATTAGTCAATCCGATCGATCTAATGTTTGCAAATATGTACGGTACAAGGCGAACTGCGAAGTGTGTCATCTTTACATTGTTTTAAAAAAACGTCTTTTTTTAATTACATACATGATTAAATATGAAAAAAAGCATAATTTATGTGATGATTGTGTCATGCTGCAGATAATTCATTATTGATTTTCTAAATACTGTTTTCTGACACTTTTTGACGAATCTGCTATTAGAGGTTAGTTTCTCCATGTCATTTTTAATCGTTTTTATTTAATATTACGAAAAGAATTTCATATTTGAAATTGTGCTTCCGCGGCTCAATTTTTTCTGTATTTTCATTTAAATATAGTTTTGAGACGATAGCTTTTCAAATAGTTGAGTAATACGCCCGGTGCGAACGCTGCGATTTTTCCATAAATAATAAATAAACATAAAAAGATGAACATTGCCACATTCATTAATACTTCCCTGATACCCTTAATGCTAATCAATTTTTTCCTAAGACGAAAATGGATTGATCAAGAATCAAGAATATTTATTGGTACAGTGTCATTATACAATAGGCTTTGTCAATATTGAAGAGGTCGCAATGCACAGACCAGTCACATGTTTTTACAAATAATAGTCATAAAGTATTACATACATTGACTAGGGATACAATTCACTCTTGTATTAAACTATATCAGATTCTTGTAATATTCATCACAGTTAAACAATACAATTACTTCCTGTTTACAACTAATTCATCTAAACCTAATATACTGTATATCACTAACATTCAACAACTAATCTAGCTATTTGAGTCATGGCTAAGGTACTCGTCTATTGTATAAAAAGCCTATTGCTTAAGCTAACGTGATACTGTGAACATGAATTTTTTGTGAGGTAGATTTTTTATTCTCATGGGTAGTTTGTTGTATAATAGATATTGCTGGTAATTATGGCTTTTGAAAGATCTATGCAGTCTGATGTATGGCGTAACTAGGATCAACAGATTAGAGGTATATATGAGAATGACAGAAAGTTAATAATACATATTAAAAATATTTACTAGTTTTCTTGAAGATATCGCTATATTTTTTGAAAATTCAATTGAAAATAATACTGTACTTGGAAAAAAAAGTAAGCTGAATAACAGAGAAATTGGAGACAAGTGATGATGAAATTTACTGGTTGATATTTCTTCACTTAGATGATATGCGGAACTATTTGAATAGTTAAGAAATTGTAATATTTCTTTCTTACTTGAGGCACAACATGTTTTTGCTGGAGCCCATCATCAGTGCTTGAGAATTCAAAGCAGGACATCAAACTAGGAATTTTATTGTTACTATGAGTTTACAGTTTTCATTAAAAAAATGTTTTTGATAAAAAATTCTAATCACATGGATGTAAGATTATATAGTAGGAAGAAAGCTTCATCAATCCTTATTATTAAATTCACGCACAAATGGCGACCAAAATAAAATAAGACATATATGGTACAGCATTTTATGGGCTCTCATTAGTTTATTCTCATTTTTACATTCGGTGTAATTTGTGAAGCACAATTATTATAGGATATTATAAAAATATTAATTTTTATTACTACAATAATTCCCGGTTTCTGAGATGTTCATTAACTTAATGGTCCATTAACTCAATGCTAGAGCAATGGGTTAATGATCCATTAAACTTAATGAACAACTCAGAAACCGGGCATTAGTTTCATTGATTTAAGTTTGATGGCTTTCATTGATTCATTATTTCCACTTTCATTTTCACTCCTATTTATGATCATAATCGTTGCAATTATCTCCTCTTTTCTACATGGTTTCATTGTTAATACTGTTTTTCTATATAATACTATCTATAATCTATTATAGATATAATAATATACTATAAATTTTCCATTATATACATGTAAGCTAATGGAGATAGGTAATCTCCAACTACAAATTATCTGGTTCCTAGATTCAGTAATGTATATGGGAAGAGATCTCTTTTCTATATACTCTCTAGGTTATTCAACATGCTTCCAATCAACATACGTGAATATTCAAAGAGTGATGTTATGTTTTATATAATCAACAATAATGTGATTATAAACTGAAGTATTAAATAATGGTAAAAAAAATATTTGCTATGAGTTGTATCTGTTTCAACTTTTTTTCTGGTAAAATTATAAACAATTTTCTTATTTATCACTGCCGCCAGCCAGAGCGACCATTATATTACTAAATTGTGTAAGATCCCTTTTTTTTATTTTCTTTTTTTTTTATTTTGCTATTATTTTTCATTGTCTTTTATTCTATTTTTTTCTTGCTTATAACTTTCTAGTTTTCTTGTAACTATGTTTTTTACTGTAATACTTTATTACTTTCTATACTGTACAATTTCTTATTTTTATAAGTTAATTCTTTTTTTTTAATGTAATTATTGAAAAAATTCTGTTTTTGTTGTACCAATAATTATTTTGTATGGGCACCTACTGAAAAACCTGCCGGTTTAGTGGGACCCGTGATGTATTTTATTGAATAAAAAAATTGATTGATTGATTGATATTGTATCATGGAGTTGTTTTCTTAGAAGTAGGTGTTAAGTTAAGAAAACGTTGAGATGATGACTTACATCAGTTGCACCTTTGGCATGAACTCTATCACAGTAGGCTATTGCTCGGTCAATATCATTCATAATGATCACATAAATACTCAATGCTTGTTCATGTTTTCCCAGTCTCTCAAGGATGATTGCTCTTTCTTCATACATACCTGAAAAAATAATTCAACATTAATTCAAGGATTGTACCTTCATGTACAGATAAATAATAATAATAATATCGTGTGACCTGGCTGGCTCAGGTCTGGTGATATGTACAGATGATATGTAATTACTGATAGATAATTGTTTACTATAAAAATGTCTTCAACTTAAAAGGACATCAAGTCAAAGAAATAATTAAAAAAGACATCCATTTGTTTTTGTGATAACATCTTTGAAAAAGATATACAATGTTTCTAAATTAAGATTCACTCTGACACTTCACTTCAATGAACCAATATACATTTATCATTTAATATTAAAACTGACACTGTATTTCACTTTTTTATATTGTTTTACTCACTTATATTGGAGATGCTTGAAGGATGCATTTCACTTCTGAAAAGAAGCTTCTTCAGCCTCATCACAGATTTATTATTTGTACATATATGTATGTTTACAATATACAGATGACATGTCACTCGATATAATTATAATCTTGTGTTGTTTATTGATACATAGGGGGGGGGGGATAAGACAGCAGATTGGTAGTGTTATTTCAAAGCTGTTATTTCTAGGATATTTTACTTACTATAGTGAGGAAAGTGTGCATAAACACTTGAACATGTTAAATTGGCGGCTCTGGTGGCGCAGTTGTGATAAGATAAAGCTCTGTCTGGCTTCGTTTCCTGCAGCCTTGGGTTCGAATTTCATTCAGCCATGGATGTTTCTCATCATTCACCCATTCACCTCATTACCCACGCACAAGTCTTCAGACTCATGTGGGCGGCATCATCAGAAATTTAAAAAAAAGATGAAAAAGTAAAAGGTTATTATAGCGTCATCATCATCAGATAGATAAGCTGCGTTCTCGTAGGTCCTGTTCGTAACGGTGACCGATTAGATTGGCTAGCAGAAAAGACACTGTTCTCTGCTGAAAATCACTTCCCGGTGGTTCGGAACCCACCTAAAACTGAAGGTCCAACTCATAAATCACCACCATCCAACTCATTACCCACGCACAAGTCTCAGACCTATGTGGGCTTTATCCTCAAAAAAAAAAAAATTTTTTTTTAAAAATCGAAATATTTTATATACTATCACTTACTGTCGTAAGGGAAGTGTACATGAACAGTTTCAGGCACATAGTGATCGGATTTTTCAAGAAAATTGAGCAGTTTGGTTCTTAAATTGTTTCCTTGCTGTATTTGAGCCTGTGATGCATCTTCTCGACACAATTCTAATACTTTCTCACGGTACTGGTGAATTAGCACGTTGTGAAATAACGGATTTGTGTCCTTCCAAACGTGTATTACATGCTCCTGAAACAGAAAATACGTATCAATTACTGGAGACATTCATCAATTGTCAAAGAAATAAATTCTTCGTTACAAGATGGGAAGTAATAGCCATGAGACGTACCAAGTATCTGTTCAATCAGATAGAGATAAGCTGCGTTCTCTATGTAAGGGTGACCGATTAGATTGGCCAGCAAAAAGACACTGTTCTTTGCTGTACAATCACTTCCCGGTGGTTCGGAACCCACCTAAAACTGTAGGTCCAGCTCATCAATTACAATCATCCAACTCATTACCCATGCACATGTCTCAGACCTATGTGGGCTTCATCCTCCAAAAAAATATTTGAATTATGAAGATGGCTATGTTTGAATTATGAAGAATTAAAAAAATGAACAATCCAGAAAAATACACTTTGCACATGGGTGGGATTTGAATGCTAGAGAAAGGATTGGCAAAAATAAGAGTTAAGCAATCAAAAAGGATAATAAACTTCTAAGTAAGAAGGTGACTGCAAAAATAGCTATTTGTGTAACTAGAGTGCAAAGTGGGGTTTTGCTGCACTGAGAGAAACAGAAAAAAGTTTTTCGACTGCAGAAACAATACTTTGCGCTAGAATTACACATTAAATTTTTCCTACAGTAACGTATAAAGCAATTTAAACAGAACATAACCTGACAATTTCTCACATAGCCCATCTTCGAATCAAATCGATTTCAACAGCAACTACAGCTGACTGTATTTCGTAGCTGAAGCAGAGTAGCCAACCTATTTTTGAAAGCAGAATAGGGAACCTTCGTATTACATGCTCACTATTTTGTGTTGTTTACTTGAAAATCTGAATTGCGGAAAAGTACTTTCGCGCACTGGAATTTACTGTCAGGAATAGACTACTTTGCGTGCTACAGTAAAGGCCAACGCACACAGCAACAGACGGACGGATGCAGACAGATGTCTGCATGCAGGCAGACGTTTTGGTCAACGCACACAGCCGCAGACGGATGCGGGATCGTCCGCTGCTAGTTGCTAGTCTTCAGTGAGATGGCGTCAAATGATGTTGTGTGGTGTGGCACAAACTTTTCAAAAAATATTCCGTGGCTAGAGGACGATGATTCTTCGAGTGATGACGATTTGTTACTGTTATACTCATTATCTAACAGGTCACATTGGGTTCATCCCATTAATAAAAAACGTAAAATTTATTGTGAATACCATCACCTTATGCAAGATTTGAGAGAAGACGATGAAAAATTTAAAGGTTATTTTAGATTGTGCAAAAGAAATCAAATCGTATTAATAAAATTCCAGTATTAAAAAAAAATATCAATACTAAGTAGTATAATGATATTATGTATTATTAGTTATAATTACAAGTTCGTTTGAAGTGACAGGCAATTAAACAAACTGACAAATATACAGAAACAGAATTTATTAGTTTCTAAGTCCTTCAAGTGCTATTAATTTATACTGAAAACTTCTGAAATGGCGGATACTGGCAACAAATGTCTTATCCACCATTGTGGAAGTCTTCAGTATAAATTGGCAACAACTTAAAGGGCTTCGAAATTATTAAATTCAGTTATAATTAGTTCATCAAGTACATAATTTACAACTGCTGAAGATCCAGAACCTCTTCGTTGTCCTCCCATTGTTCGGATGGAACAGTTAAATTTAACAGATATGTTTGTGAACTGTTCCCTGAAATATTGCTTTCAGGTATATAGGTTGAAGAGGGGCCTTGTCCACGGGTGGGGGGAATAGTTGGCATCAACTCGTGTTCCTCTTCAGCTAGGGTGACGGAGTTAACAATTTCCCTTTTCAGACGAAGTTGAAGATGGCGGGGCAAGTTACGCACGGACTTAGTAATGCTTGCAAAAAAACAAGTCCAAATCATCTGGGGTTTGCGCTCTTTGTTTACGTTTTTCTTTTTCTTTCAAGAAATTCAACACTTTGTCATGTCGGCTTGCCCCTCGAAATCTTTTTTCTCAGTACATAGATTTCGTCTGAAAAGTTGAAGAACCCGGTTGTTCGTTTGCAGAAGGGGTGTTGTCGTCGATTGCTTCACAAAACACAATGACGCACGTGTAACCGAAAGCAGGCAAATTGGTTAACAAAACTATAGCGCCTCTTGCGGGACTGTCGATAAGTTTAGTTAGCGCATGCGCGATATAAAACGTCTGGCATCAGACGTTTTGAAAATCGCCCTCGGATGTCTGTGTGCGTTGCAACATTTAATAAGCTGGGGAGCGATTTTTCATCCGTCTGTCTGAATCCGTCCGTCTGTTGCTGTGTGCGTTGGCCTTTAGTGCAAAAATCTGCATTTTTTGGGTCACTGTAGGAAAAATAATATTTTCACTGTCCCCAGACGTCTCTCCGTGGGTAGAAATAATGGGAAGTGATAGCCGTGTGCCGTAGCAGGTATCATAAGCTGCGTTCTCGTGGGTCCTGTTTGTAATGGTGACCGATTAGATTGGCCAGCAAAAAGACACAGTTCTCTGCTGTAAAATCACTTCCTTGTGGTTCGGAACCCACCTAAAACTGTAAGTCCAACTCATAAATCACCATCATCCAACTCATTACCCACGCACAGGTCTCAGACCTATGTGGGCTTCATCCTCAAAAAAAAAATAGATAAATAAATAAAATTAGAGATTATTATTTCACTGCAAACATTTACATTCCAATAAACATGAAAAAAATTAAACAGTAAAATATTGAACACTATAAAACCAAAATATAACAGCAGTGCATCCCTCTTTAGGTTCAACCTGTGTGGAGGGATGGCTCGCACTCTAAATAAGCTACAAAATAATTATTATAAAAGTGATAGAAAACATAAATAGGAGGCCAACAATCTTGACCAATAATGTAACAAATTTATAGCAGTAACTGGCAGTAATAATAATTATAGAATAGTAAACAATACATATAGCATATAATACAAAAAACCGACAATACAAAGAAATAGCTTGAAAATTACACAAATAGTTTGAAAACTACACAAATAGCTTGAAAACTAACCAAATATGGAATGACAAGAGACTTCTGAGTACGTAGAAGATAATCGAGTACACGAGGTCTAGGCAGCTGTTCCACTTCTGTCATGTCCTCTGTAAATATTTTGAGCCCTTCTTCCGGATATTTATCAAGCACCCAACCAGAGAACTGAATGATGAGATTTATGTGGTCCTTACCTAGAAATTCGAACTCAAGTTTTTATTAAATTCTTATATACTTCAAAAGGTGTTTGATTTCATGGATTTATCAATTGTAAAAATGAGTCAACTGAAACTGTATCTAACAATGAACCAGTAGTTTCGTCTTAACACAAGAACTAGTCGAATACAATCTACAGTCTACTGATATTTCCTCAAATTTAAAAAAAAGGTATTAGATTCTATTGATGTGAGTTTTTAGACAAGTATTCATAGAGAAACATATTTTATTCATTTATTTATTGATTCATTTAACTAACATACAGTCAATGTGAATACAACAGGCTATTGACCAAAACTGCTTTTCACAAAATTTTAAAGTAGGATCCAAATCTTAGGTTAGGTCGCTGTTTCACTTGAAATTTCACCAATAAGCAAAATAATTCACAAGTCTTTTGCAGATAAAGAATATTATTTTTTCATTTCAAACAAAGCACTATCACAGTCAGAAAAAATGATATAATTTGGAATTTTGACATTTTAAGCCAAAAATCTTCAATAGTTAAACTCATTACCATAGTTACAATATAAACGTGTAATGTATCTTATGTTGGCTGTTCCAAAAATTGTTTCAATAAATCATAAGACAATGGGTATATTTTCTTTTATGTGTATTATTATTTCTGTTTGTTTTATTGTACATAAATGTAGGCCTATGTCTGATTTTTGGCAATAGAATTCAAAATTAAAATTCAAATAGAAGCTTGGAAGAGAAAGTGGATGAAAACTATCAACTATCATCAACCTTGAGTGCAATTCTATTCACGTTATTTAATTTAATTATTCATAATTGTTAGTTCAGCAGGCCAATTACATAAATAATTTCCTCGACTGCTTCTCCCATAACAATCTGCTTTGTTAATATCAACTTTTTATGGTAAATTCAACGACCTGCAGTTAGTTTCAATAGAGAATAAATAATATTTTTACTCACAATAGGCCAAACGTTTTCGAATCGTGGAGATTCGGTTTTTTTTTCAAATTAAATATAAATAACATTCTCCTCGAGATTAACCAATAAAAATTCTCATTGAAAACATTTTGTTTTTCAATTATAAATCTTTACTACCTAATAAATTTAGATCTAGCCAATTTTACGCATTTCACAGACTATAATATATAAAAATTATGTTATTAAAGTCGTTACACAGGCGAATAAGTTCTACGAGCATCACAGGCATCAAGCATCATGAATAAATGACTGTTACGGCTCGGCTCAGTCAATGACAGCTTAATGAACTTGAATAATATTAAGGCTGAGTGGTAGAGATGACCTTTAGTCGAAACTCCGTCTAATAATGCATTTTTTTTATTTCAATACTCTAATATTCAATCCAATACTCCAAATACTCGTAAATAATCGAGCATCCAATACTAGAGAATAATCACCAACGCAAAATCAAAAATATGTTACGGAATGGTGGTATTCACGCTGTCCAATATTCCATGCACCATTCCACAGTAGTGATGAGCGTTGATTCAACGAACTAGTTGAATTAACTGTTTATTGGTTATTAACGATTCAACTGTTTAGACTCCTCAACTAAACCAGTTGATGCTTCAACTACATTTCCATATCAATGGTTAACGGGCTCAACGCACTCATTTCCAACACAACTGGAAGTCTTTGTTAAATCCAAGTGTGATTAGCAAACTAGTTGATCAACAAACAAAATAAAAATAAATCACATGCAGTAGAGAAATAGGAGTAGGACTAGCCTATAACCGTGCGATTGAGAAATGCAATATTACTGCACTGCTGTCTCAAGACAATTTTTGTATCCTTTTACAAAAAACGAACGCCTTATGCATGCAATCTAAATCGTGTAAAAATAGAGATAAAAAATTCTGATTGAAGATTTGAATCCAGCGCCCTCAAATTGATGAAATGCTTCGCGATGATGTACGCAAAAATAATCAAAACTGATCAAGTTTTTT
Organism: Conomelus anceps; assembly: GCA_948455865.1. Taxonomy (NCBI): domain Eukaryota; kingdom Metazoa; phylum Arthropoda; class Insecta; order Hemiptera; family Delphacidae; genus Conomelus; species Conomelus anceps. Next base: position 5,255,690 of record OX418226.1, on the reverse strand, counting down.
TATTATTTTTTTGAAAGTAGATGTTTTTCAATTTGTTATTCAATAAAAATCAACTTCCTTTATTTTATTTATTTTTGCGTACTCGCGAATCATTTTATTAATTTGAAGGCGCTGAATTCAAATCTGCAATTTGAATTTCTCTATCTCTATTTTTAGTGATTTAGATTGCATTTATGGCGTTCGTTTTTTGTAACCGGACTTCCTTATCTTGTTTGCACATGTTGAGAACGATTATCGAGAGACAATTATAGACATGTGCACAGCTCGTTATTCTTCCATGAAAACGCATATTCTTCGTTAAATTCAACATTCAACTAGTTGACACTTTCAACTAGTTTATCAGCTAGTTAACGTTTATTCAAAACTAGTTGCGTTTCGTTGACGAGAAAACCGTCAACGACCCAAGACTATTCCACAGCATGTGTTTGATGCTCCACTGCACAAACAACCTTAGAATGATAGCAAGAGTTAATCAGACGATCACTGACCTAGTCCTTGCAAATACTGGATGGTCCAATCGGGCCCTCGAAGTCCTCCTTCTGACTGATCGCTCTGTTTCTGGAGTATTTCGAGAGCTTTGTGATGTATGCCCTTTGTTTGATACAGAATCACTAGTTCGCTGTATTTGTGATGCTTTTTCAGCGTACGCTCAGTCTCCTCTAGATGACAGTGATTGCGTCTTAGCAAGGGCGCGACCAATGCATCATTAGTCTGCAATAACATCATGATTAATAAGCCGAAATTGTCACAACCACAATTATTAAAAATATTGAGAAACTAGTTTTGGTTGTTATACCATTATCAATCTCAATCAAACTGATATTGTGGAAGGTATCCATAATGAATAATAAGACAACATTGATACCTTTCACAATATCACCTTCACCACTATAAAGAAAGTGAAATAACATCGTTGGTTGTTAAAAATTAATCACTGGTACAAACATTTTCTCGCAATTTCGATTTTCGTAATATTCATCACACTTTACATTAAGCCGACAATCTTAAACGTTCGGCTCTCAGACGACGATACTTCTTGGAAATATCGTGTTCATATAGAAACACACTGGAAAAGGAATTTCTACCCCTTACTTATCGTTCATTCGTCAGTTTAATAGTTGGGTGCTAACCTAAAGTTATAAGTATAATGTTTAATTTTTTCATAACCAATTTAATCTAATATCGAAGCTGACACTGTATTTCTATTCAATATATTATTTTCACTCACTTATAATGGAGATACTAGAGATGCATTTCACTTCTAAAGAGAAGCTTCATCAGCCTGATCATTCCATTCCAGGCTGAAGCTTCTCTTTAGAAGTGAAATGCATCCCTCCAGTGTCTCCAGTACAAGTGAGTGAAAATAATATATTAAATAGAAATAAAGTGTCAGTTTTGATATTAGATTGTTCATCAAGTATTTCGTCATGGAAAAGATTAATCTGTTTCGTAATTTGATCCAAATGTCATATTTAAGACTGTACTTAGGGTTTTTGTTCTTTTTTTTCAAGTTTATTGAATTGGATATTATTAGGGCTTTAGAATGTTAGCTATTGCTGTGAGAAACATTTTTTTCTTAAATTACTTTATGAAATATGGGTGTTCAGTTGATTTTTCCGGTTTTGGGGGAAATTGTTCTCACATATGAGTAATTTTAAACTTTTGATAAATTTCCATAACTAAAAAAACATCTTAAGGAATAAAATAACATATTTTTTATTTCAATCTAACAAATAGTTTTTTCATAATTTTTTGAAAAATTGAAATTTTTAAAGATTTAGAAAAAGTTTATTTTGATAAAACAAATTGCTTGATTGGAATAAAAAATATGTCATTTTATTCCTCGAGGTGTCTTTTTATTACAGACAATTCATCAAAAGTTCGAAATCACTCGTGAGATCAATTGTCCTGATAACATTCAATACTTCTTGGAAATATCGTGTTCATATGGAAACACACTGGAAAAAGAAGTTCTACCCCATTCTTCAGTATAATAATTAGGTTCAACGGATATAGACAACTTAGTAAAAAAAATTTCTTAGGAAAAATATCAGAAATAAATAAACTTGGTTCTGATCTAGAGTTGTCAGTATTATGTATAGCTGTTTTAAAACCGATTTAAACTGTTTAAACTGCGTAATTTGATCATATTCAAGGCTGTACACAGGGTTTTTCTTCATAATTTTTTTCTACGATTTTTGTATTAGGGCTTTGAAATAATGCTATCTATTGCTGAGGAAAAATTGTTTTTTTTCTATTATTTTGTGAAATAAGAGGGTTCAAAGTGGAATTTTTTCGAATTTTGGGAGGCAATTGATCTCACCTATGTGATTTTAAAGTTTTGATAAATTTTCCATAACTAAGACACCTCAAGGAATAAAATAACACATTTTTTACTTCGATCAATCAATTAGTTTAGCAATTAGTGGGAAGTGATAGCCGAGTACCGTAGCAGGAATCTGTTAAATCAGAGATAAGCTACGAAACTCCTAGGCGCTCTTTGTAAGGGTGACCGATTGGATTTGCCAGTAAAAAAAGACTCTTTTTTCTGCTGTAAAATCACTTCCCGGTGGTTCGGAACCCTCCTAAAACTGTAGGTCCAACTCATGAATCACCATCATCCAATTCATTACTCACGCACAGGTATCAGACCTATGTGGGCTTCACCCTCCGAAAAAAAGAAGAAAGAATTAGTTATTTAGGATCTCCATTACACCTGTAGGTAAAGTTTGAAGTGGGAAATAGATACCTGTAAATAGCACTTTAATAAAGTTGTATCAATAATCTGTAGCAGCTGCTGGTCAGATTTCGATTTTGATTCGGCACTAGTCGTCTTTATTTTAGCCCTAACTGCCGTCAGGTATTGAATAAGAGCCAATAGGCCACACTCCAAGTCCTTATTTTCCAACTTCACTAATCCTGAGTCCACGCTGACTGCTTCACCACGCGCCTGCTGCGGCAGTAGGTTTGGAAACAAACGGATCACATCGTACGGATCTAGGCAACAAAGTAAAAAAAAAATAATGTTAGGGAAAAATATCAGAAATAAATAAACTTGGTATCATTGCTAAGAGAAACTCATTAGGGTGCTTGAAAAATATTTTTCCTACAGTGATCCGAAAAAGTGCCTATTTTTGCACTAACTGATGCACGCAAAATAGTCTATTCCTGCACCAGTGCGGGAAAGTAAATTGCAGTGCGGGAATGTACTTTTCCGCACTCCAAATTTGCAACCTAACAACACAAAATAGTGAGCATGTAATACGCAGGTTCCCTATTCTGCATTCAAAAATAGGTTGGCTACTCTGCTTCAGCTGTGAATAGTTGTTGTAGTTGTTGTTGATGAAATCGATTTGATTCAAAGATAGGTTATGTGAGGAATTTTCAGGTTATGTATGCCCTGTTTTGTTCTGTTTGAATTACTTTATACATTACTGTAGGAAAAATTTAATGTGTAATACGAGTGCAAAGTATTGTTTCTGCACTCGAGAAACTTTTTTCACTCGCCTTTGGCTCGTGAAAAAAACTGTTTCTCTCGATGCAGAAAAACGCTATTTTGCACTCTAGTTACACAAATAGCTAATAAGAAACAAATAAACTAGGTAACAGAGCTAATCAAGACTCATTACAGTGACTGTATCTAAAAGTGGGTGACAATCACCATCGCAAACACAAGCCTGTATATTCACAATACTCCAGTCTGTTGAACACCATTCCACTGTAACAAGTATTGAATGATCAGGCGGGGAGGGAGTCATGGGGTTATGACCCCCCCTCCACCCAAAACTTTACCCAATAATGCTTGTTTTAGAGAAATTATTTTTCAAAACATATTCGGGAGAGTACCCCGAGCCACCAGTTTAAAATAAATTATTCATAGCCTACAATATCTTCATAAGTTGTAGGAGGACTTTTTCCTTGGTTTCACTGTACTGTATACTAAGCACCAGAAACAAGTCACTATGTTTCAGTCTAAAATGGATGCATTTCTGTTTTGAATATTATTTAAAATGTGGTTTCAGAAGAGATACTCTGATTCAGGAACCAAAGCTATCTATTCATAAAAAATTATTACATTCTCTATTTAACTGTTTTGTTTCCAGTGAACTTTTAAATTAGCCTAATAGTCGTTAAGTGAAAAAGAATATTTTTTTATTTTTTGAGTGATTTTTTTAGCAAATTTAAATTCTTAGTCTGTGATAAACTCAATGTTTTGAACAAAGTAACATATTCAAAATTTGGGAAGAGATCAGTTTTGGACTTGAGTCTGTTGCACCTTCACATTCATTGTAATTTTGACAGTCAAGTGAATATCCTCTTCCAAGAATGGACATTTATATGTTCAAACTTCGCCGTTTCATGTAGATACATCACAATCATATTATCGTTATCAAATTGCATCTTATATTCATATCGTTGACTAATTCTTTGGTTTAGATTTGTAAAATTCATAGAACAATAATTACAGTACTTATATATTTTTAACTATCATAATCTAGAATCTAAGACTGTGCATTTTGTAATCTACATGAATAAAGCAAATAATCTAATCTAAATTTGTTACAATAAATAAATATACTATTGAGTTTTCCCATCACTACACAACTGTCAAGCACGAGAGAGCGTTCAGTCCTCTAATGTGTGTTAAAATATTTGGATTTAAGCTGTTCTAGACATTAGTCTAGAGAATCACTCAAAATATGATTTTAGGAGGATTGGTTTTCAAAGTTTTCCCTAGGGAGGACCCCCAGACACACTGGCCCAAATATCCTTCTCAAGATACTGTAATACTTTCCTTTTTCTCATTTATATAATTCCAAGTTTTCACCTTTATTATTTTGGAAGGGGAAGAGATGTTTTGTTTATTTTGTTTTTGGAGGATGAAGCCCACATAGGTTTGAGACCTGTGCGTGAGTAATGAGTTGGATGATGGTGATTGATGAGTTGGACCTACAGTTTTAGATGGGTTCCAAACCACCGGGAAGTGATTTTACAGCAGAGAACAGAGTCTTTTTTGTTGGCCAATCCAATCGGTCACCTTTACAAAGAGAACCCAGGAGTTTTTTTTTCTTTTGAGGATGAAGCCCACATAGTTCTGAGACCTGTGCGTGGGTAATGAGTTGGATGATGGTGATTGATGAGTTGGACCTACAGTTTTAGATGGGTTCCGAACCACCGGGAAGTGATTTTACAGCAGAGAACAGTGTATTTTTTGCTGGCCAATCTAATCGGTCACCGTTACAAACAGGACCTACGAGAACGCAGCTTATCTCTCTGATTGAACAGATACCTGCAACGGCTCGCGGCTATCACTTCCCTAGTGATTATCGTAGCTTCCTAGCTTATCTCTGATTGAACAGATACCTGCTACGGCACTCGGCTATCACTTCCCAAATGTGTTAGGAAGATAAGGGAAGGCTTGAACACGTACCTTCAAAATAACATCAAACAATTTCATTCACAAAAAAGTGAAATGTGAAACAGTATCTTATATTAGCATGAGCAAAAAATTTACAAATACCTGTGCTTAATTTCATGAACTCAGCCATTGAATCATGAAATTGCTTATTGCGGAAGAGGTCAAACGCGTACAGAGTTTGAATCTGATGCACATTCTTCTTTCTATCTTCTTCGGAATTTTCTGATGAGTTCTGAAATAAAAAAATGAAAAATTAAAATGAAAAATACTAAATAAAAAATGAAATGTAATTAAATGAAAGCAAAAGCAGCACGTACAAAAAATTTATTTATTTCTCTTACTTAAATGGAAACCCTTAGATCCAAGTGAAAAATCAAAATGGAAGTTTTAAAATCAATACCTCAAAATGAGGTCCATCGAACCAGTACCTTCTCTAATTAATTCTTCATCAAGTATGCAATCGGTATTGATAGAGCCAAGAATCTTTTGCCAAGCCAATTATCTCTTGAAATAAATTGAAATTGAAATTTATTGTTCACAGAACACTATAAAATAATAACATTACATCCATCATTAAACATTATTGTGCCGTAGTAGCCTATACACTACCTTTAAAGTTAACAGTCTACTAAAAATAATTTTTGAAATTCCTGGGTTTTTTCCAGGTTTTTCCATGATTTTCAAGGTTGTTTTAATATAGGGAAAGAAAAAACATATAATAGAAACTCGGTTATTGGATAATCATGGGGTAGTCAAGTCTGGTAAAGAGGCTGCAAATTTGTTTTATAACTACTTAATTAATATTCCTTCCACAGTGCTAAAAAAAACCAAACAGCTCCAAATGTTCGAAAAATTCTTACATGTTACTCCTTTCTACGGCAAAAAATAGAAACAATAACCTAAGTCGTTTTGAATTATTAGATGAAAATTGTTTAATCAATGAAAAATAAGAAATCGTATGATATTAATGATATTTCAAACTGCTAGGTCAGGAAATCAATCGTTTCATAATAGAGCCAAAAAAATTATTTAATGCATCCTTGGCTAGTGGAATTGTACTTTCTAAACTGAATATGTCAAAGAAAAAACCCATACACAAAAGTGGGGATTGGAAAACTCCTGAGAATTTTAGAGCAGTTTCAAATCCACCAGTATTTGCAAAGTTTTTTCAGTATGCTGTATTAGCCAGGGTTGGAGAGTATCTCAACCGTTTTGAAGTCCTAATGGAAAACAGTATGGATTTAGGTCTGATTTCTCTGCTAACGATTCTCTGTACGCCTATATGAACAAGGTAATACTTACATAGATGACGACTTAAAGATTTGCGGTTTGATTGCAGACATCAAGGCATTTTTGATTTAGTTGATATAGAAATATTACTAGCGAAGTTGAAATTTTATAACTTCCAAGATGTAGTGTATAAATTGGTTTGTTTCATATTTTGAGGATAGATATCAACAGGTTACAATTGAATCTAATAATAAATATTTTCATACTTCAGAATGATTGAAAATAAATCCGGAGTTCCCCAAGGGAGCTGGGCCCCATACAATTAAATAGAGAGCCATACACCAATACACAACAAACTCCCGGTTACAATCAAATTCCTGGTTTTTCCAGGTTATTTCATTTTCCTGGCTATTTCCCGGTTTTCAAGGTTAGTTGACACCCTGGTTGACAGTTTTCAAGAGCAAAATGAAATGAAGTGGATGAGATAGAAATAAGTTTTCGACAACTGTATGAACTAATACCACTCACAAAAGTAACTAGACTTGTCCGTGAGTAGGAATTAGAGTCGAATCTGTACTCTTTTTTTTCAAATCAAAATCAAATTTATTTCCTTTATGTTATACATAAATAAACAGTAATCAATATGAAATAAAACATAATGCCTAAATATAACAATATAAGGAAAATAATCATGAAAATCAGGAAAACTCTATCATGAAAATATTGATGAAATGGAAATGAAATGAAAAAGAGAAAATGAAAATGAAATTACAAATATAATGAAGCTAAGCCTTCTCCTGTTTCGTAATGAATTCATATTTTAACCGTGTCTTGAACTAGAAGAAGTATCGTTAAATTGGAAATGAATAAATTATAACTCATTTTGTATTATAACATTATATTAAAACTCTGAAGAAATTATCTACTGCAATTGGTGAATGAAACCATAGCCAAAGCCTTGTTTTTCGCATAAAATTGTTTTAGGATTTTGTTTTTCTAGGTCAGCAGGCAGCAATAATGGCCAACCAAACGAAAAAACTAATAAAATAAATATTGAATCAGATAGATAAGCTGCGTTCTCGTAGGTCCTGTTTGTAACGGTGACCGACTAGATTGGCCAGCAAAAACGACACTGTTCTCTGCTAAAAATCACTTCCCGGTGGTTCGGAACCCACCTAAAACTGTAGGTCCAACTCATAAATCACCATCATCCAACTCATTACCCACGCACAGGTCTCTGACCTATGTGGGCTTCATCCTCATAAAAAACAAACATGAACCCTGTCTGTTGGATTTATCCTCAGAACAAATAATGGTGGTACATACTTTACACAAATCTGTAATACACAACATCATTCCACAACTCGTGGAATTTGAAATGTTGGTCTCCAGGAGTATTGGATGCAATCTGAATTTGAAATTCTCACCGTGAGCTTGAGCGCCAGTTGAAACTGTTTTCGCTCGAGCAGCACGTGAACCTGTTTCTCTCTTGGCACCGATTGCAGGCACCAGACATGGTCGACGGATGCCACATAGACGACGCCCTGTTTGCAGCGTCTTATCACCGAGCAACCATTCACAGGCAACGTTTGCACGTTCATCACCGGCTCAAAAGTCTGCACTTGCACACAGTTCGGCAGGAGCGCCAGCAGGTATGGATCGTCGTATGCTGGACAAACAACACAAACGTTATTTTATTAGCGGGAAACCTCTCTTATAATTCATTAAATTCATTCAACTTTCAACGATGAACAATGAATACAATCAAACGTTAATGCTTGATTCAGGTATGGAGTGCCATTCGAAAATGGGAACAAAGTTTTTGGTCTGGAGCTGCAATTCAATTTGAAATGAGACAATGAAATTAAAAGCCGTTCAAAAACATTATCCCATGCGGTTTTTGCTTCAAGAGATTATTATTATTTTTTTATTTTTTTTCTGAGGATGAAGCCCACATATGCCTGAGACCTGCGCGCGGGTGATGAATTGGATGATGGTGATTGATGAGATGGACCAACATTTTTATGTGGATTCACCACCGGGAAGTGATTTTACAGCAGAGGACAGTGAAAATGAAAAATAAGACGAAAATTTTCACAACCACATTTATTAAAACTTCGAGAAACTAGTTTCGGTTGTTACACCATTATCAATCTCAATCACTTTGGAGTTTGATTGAGATTGATAATGGTGTAACAACCGAAACTAGTTTCTCGAAGTTTTAATAAATGTGGTTGTGACAATTTTCGTCTTATTTTTCATTATGGATACCTTCCACAATATCACCTTCGCCATTACTAAGAAAGTTTGCAGAGGACAGTCTTTTTTGCTGGCCAATCCAATCGGTCACCCTTTCAAAGAGCGCCCAGGAGTTTCGTAGCTTATCTCTGATTGAACAAATACCTGCTACGGCAGACTTTCAGAAATGTTTCGAACAATAAAACAGCTTTAGCGGTTTATCATGGGTATTTTATGTCCCAGGTTCGTTATGGTGTGATATTCTGGGGTGGTAGCAAGGGAAATATCAATACAATATTCATATTGTCGAAAAAAACGTTGCGAATATTCGAAGGATTCAGTCATGTCGACCTATTTTCAGAAAATTATGACTGCTTACAATGCCGGCGCTGTAATTTTTTTATATTACCGTGTATTCGCATAGGGACCAGAGTAATTATGACAATAACATAATCGTTAACCCGTATAATACAAGACATAGAGAGTATACACTTCGGTAACCCGTGCGTAGGCTGACTTTGATCGAGAAGTCGCCACACTATTCTGGTATAAAGATTTTAAATTGATAGCCTAAAGTTTTAGATAGGTTCCGAACCACCGGGAAGTGATTTTACAGCAGAGAACAGTGTCTTTTTGCTGGCCAATCTAATCGGTCACCGTTACAAACAGGACCTACGAGAACGCAGCTTATCTCTCTGATTGAACAGATACCTGCTACGGCAGGCGGCTATCACTTCCCAAAGGTGTTAGGAAGATAAGGGAAGGTTAGGAAGTTGATGCCTGTCGTGCCTCTCTGGCTGTCTATTTTGGGGGTTTTCGGAGAAAAGTTTTGAGTAGAGTGTATCTGTTTTGTAACGTATGTTTTTATAGATGAACGAGCGCTTGATAAATAGCTGATAAATTGGTTTAGTTTAAGTGAATTGACGTGTCACATGCTGGGCGAGCCTAGCTCAATAGCTGCAGCTCAACGTGACTATCAAGAAATTTATTTATAGTGTTTGAAAAATTACGCAACCCATGGGATATAACATATTCAACAAGCACATAATTAAAATTCAACCTTGTACCAATGTTATATGTTTGATTTGAAGCCCTGTAAATTTAAAATAGATTCGTAATAATTTCAATAACATTCTTTGTAGTGGCGAAGGTGATATGGTGGAAGATATCCATAATGAATAATAAGACCAAGTTGTAACAATGATATGTACAATAAAATAAATACAAATTAGATTTCAAAAGTCTTATCTAGAGCATGTGAATTATCGTTTATATCCTTCTTGATAGGAGTAGTTCTGTGTTCGATCAGAACCCCACAATAATAATAATAATAATAATAAGCGTATGGCTTTTAATGGTGGGGAGACCCTTACGGGTAGTTCCACCTCGCCGTTTGTGCCATGTTACGAACCCCACAATTGCAATGTTTCATGATATTCATTTTCTACCCAGTAATTTGAGTAGTGGTTACAATAAATATTTTCAAAATATCGATATATCGATATTTCCCTTACGATATATCGAAAATCTATCGATTTTTTAATTTTTTGAGGATTCAATAAGATATTTTCACAAAAATTTAATACCTAGCCCAATCGGTGTGTCTGACCATTTAATAGCATACGTCACTGAAGGATCACCCACGTTGTTCATGAAAATGCTCTGAGTTTCTTTGGCAAGCGCAAACGTATTATCGGTGAGTTTTGTTATAATTGGCTCCAACTGTTTCCCAGTTGGAAAAAGTTCCTTCGGCTTTGCCTCACTCAACTGAAAACAAATAGAATTGATTTTGTAGTTCTTAACAACTGAGAATGAATAATTTAAAGGTAGTAAGAGCATAACAGAAGCATTGTCAATGGGGAAGTGATAGCAGAGTGCCGTAGCATGTATCTGTTCAATCAGAGATAAGCTACGAAACTCCTGGGCCATCTTTGTAACGGTGACCGATTGGATCAGCCAGCAAAAAGACTCTGTTCTCTGCTGTAAAATCACTTCCCGGTGGTTCGGAACCCACCTAAAACTGTAGGTCCAACTCATCAATCACAATCATCCAACTCATTACCCACGCACAGGTCTCAGACCTATGTGGGCTTCATCCTCCGAAAAAAGGAAATATCAGCTACAAACAGAAAGTTAAGGATATTAAGATGTTATTTTATAAATTGATGAAAAATGGATAATTATCGAACAAAAAATTACTTTGTTTGAATAATAATTAAATGCAGTTAAATTTGAAATTAAAGTTTTAAAATTAAATCTCAATAAAATAAAAAAAACGTCAGATAAAATAAATACAGTGTAATAGAAACTTTGATATTCTCGCCATTATATAATTCATTACAATATTGCTGAAGTGCTCGTCATGAACAAGTTTGGACACAGAAGCAGTTCATCAGAATATAATATATTAAAAAAATATGAGAGTCTATATCTTATTTTGAATTTAAGGAATGCTTTTTTAATGAAGCAACTCATTTTTAAGAAAGTAACATCAATGCATTGATTGTAGAAGCGTCAAACAAATTGTCAGAGAAAAAATAAGCAAAAGGCTGTTCTTAATGGGGAGACCTTTACATGCAGTCCTATCTCGCTGAGTGGGCAATAGTTATGAAACATGGTGAGCCACCAATTTAAGGTGGGTTCCTAGCCACCGGCTAAAAGATAATGAAGCAGATAGCGGCAAAATACTAGAGCCAGCTGTGGACACTTTTGGATGAAATCTAGAAGTACTGTAGATAATACAGTTGTTATCAGCACAGATACTACACTAGAACCCCTCTAATCCGTCAGCGTCGGCACTGGATGGTTGGAACGTAAAAAAGGTCCGATTATTAGAGAAAATAGCTATTTGTGTAACTAGAGTGAACAGTGGGGTTTTTCTGCACCGAGAGAAACGTTTTTTGAGTGCAGAAACAATACTTTGCGCTCGAATTGCACATTACATTTTTCCTGCAGTAATGTATAAAGTAATTTAAACAGGACATAAATAACCTGACAATTCCTCACATAACCGATCTTCGAATCAAATCGATTTCAACAACAACTGCAGCTGACTGTTTTTGGGTAGTTGAAGCAGAGTAGCCAACCTATTTTTGAATGCAGAATAGGGAACCTGTGTATTACGTGCTCACTATTTCGTGTTGTTAGGTTGCAAATCTGGAGTGCGGAAAAGTACTTTCGCGCACTGGAATTTACTTTCCAGTACTGTTGCAATATACTATATTGCGTGCTACAGTTAGTGCAAAAAATAGGCACTTTTTCGGGTCACTGTAGGAAAAATATACTTTTTTGCAGAATACAAGAGAATAAATTTTCACTGTGAAATATGCAATATATTAGTGCTTTCCATTAGTGGTGTTAGTGTTTTTTTTACTAAGTGTGATTCTAAATTAATATTCTAGAATTGGTCATTGGTCTTCTGAGTGAAATTGCTTGTGAAAAATAGACATAACCTAACATTTGAACTCTTCAGGGTTGAAAATTTGCGAAGAAAGCAGTTGTGGGCAAAAGCCCAAATTTCACAGTGAAAATGTATTTTCTTGAATACTGCAAAAATTATATTTTTTCTCTAATAATCCGACCTTTTTTGCGTTCCGACCATATATCTGGTGCTGACACAGGCGGATTAGAGGGGTTCTAGTGTAGTATCTTTGCTTTATTGTATTTTTGTCATGAATAAAAACATTTGAACTCAAAAAACGGCCGTATACTCTCAACAGTGATATAATAACTAAAATAATAATATATTATATTATATAATAAATAAAAAAATATTATAATTTTTTTTGAGGATGAACATAGGTCTGAGACCTGTGAGTGGGTAATGAGTTGGATGATGGTGATTTATGAGTTGGACCAACAGTTTTAGGTGGGTTCCGAACCATCGGGAAGTGATTTTCAGCAGAGAATAGTGTCTTTTTTGCTGGCCAATCTAATCGGTCACTGTTACAAACAGGACCTACGAGAACGCAGCTTATCTATCTGATTGAACAGATACCTGCTACGGCTCGCGGCTATCACTTCCCAATAATTCTTATTATATTGCAATAAAATGCAAGACAGCACTGTAGTTTGTCACAAGAAAAACGTCAAATCTAACCACCGGGAGCGTCGGATTCATAATCCTATAAATACACGGACTCTCATAGAAGCAATACTTTTGACAAACAAGTACGGTAATTCAATTTTGAGTGAGATAGGAGCTGAGAAAATATGATATTGCTCCAGAGAATGAATTGGCCGATCGATAATTAAATAAACAACCATCTAAAAAAACTGAACAATGAAGTAAATACTCCTTTCGCAGGACCTGCAAAACTTAGCGAATTTCTGTATTTTTTTCAAATATTTATGAATATCTATAGGCTATATATTTTTTTAATTTCTGGAAAAAACACGAAGCGTTCTGTACTCTAGGGACCCCAAAACAAGTTTATATCGAGGTTCAGGGTGAAAGTAGCACATCACGACCAACTGCAATATTTACATTTCAAGAAATTCGCTCAAACCCAATAAAATAATTTTTTTTGGAAATTTCAAAATGGATAGTTGTTCTGCCTCAATAAAATTGACTTATTTTAAAGCGTAATAAAGAGCATCAACACAAAGAATCAATTTTAGAAAATTTCAAAATTCAAAATTTTTGCCCATGCCCATGCTAATTTACGTACTCAATCAGGGTTTGAAATTAAAAAAAAACTAGCTCCATATTCGCTTTTATCACCAAAAAATACTGATAACTAATCACTTTTTTCATATTGCACAGAAATTGACAAATTAAAAAATTTTCGACGCCATTTTGAAAATGGCTGCTTTTCTCAAAACGCACTGGTTTTTCGAGGTGGATGAGTTGAAATTCGGATTCAGCGCCTCAAAAACCATAAGGAACATTCAAGAAAAAAAGATTAAAGTTTTTTCCTGAAACACTTTTTTAGCACCAAATAACTAACTCCATAGGGCAAGATACAGCTTTTGACAACAATGGTTTTTTCTTGATATCTTGAAAATTTGTTGAGCTAGAAGGCAGTGCAATACCTTAAAATGTTTGACTCCATGAGCTCTATCTTAAAGTCTAACAATAGAACTAAAATTTTCAAATACAACCCTTTTTTTCTTGAAAACCCCTAATTTTGGCGGGAAAATACCCCCGAAAAGGGGGTTAACCTTTTTGGATTTTCCTGGCTAACGAACTTGTCCAAGCTATTCACAAGAGGAAAGTGTATACCAAATTTGGTGGAAATCGGACATCTCCTTCAAAAGTTATCGTGCTATCAGACACATAGATATATATATATATATATATATATATATACAGTATATATAGATATATATATATCTACATATATAACATTTTGTGCCACTATGATTTTTGTACTCTGGGGGCTCCAAAACAAATTTCCATCATGGTCCCGGGTGAAAGTCGCACATCACGACCTGCTGTAATAGCTGAATTTGAAGAAATTCGCTAAAATAACATATAAACTTAAAAAGCACTTTTAATTGGAAATTAACTCACGTTATGAGTTAATTATAACATGAGTTAATTTCCATTTAAAAAAGTTTTTTAAGTTTATATTACATATTAGTGGAAACAAGATGGATCTTCAACATCATAAAAATAACAGTTAAACACTTACAAAACACAGTCTGTTACGGTATTTGAGACTGTCAATATGACAATACTTATTTGGGCGTTTTTCTCAATAACTACTCGTATTAGCCTCTACTTGAACTCTAGTAAGCTAATGTATCAGTTGAAAATAACAATAAATAGTGAAAAATGCCAATACCTTCAATTCAAAAACAAATTCCTGGATTTCTTGTTCCATGACAAACTGCGTTGTTAATATTAACTTTTTGAGTGAATTCAACGACTTGCAGTCAAATTTTTATTATGAATTCGTAGTATTTTACTTACTCTGTAGGCCGAACGTTTTCGAAAAATAATTCAAATGAAGATAGGGCTATAAACGTGTTTGGAAACGATAATCAACGAGACCAGGAAGAAAATATTGAATTTCTAGGAGTTTTGTTGGACAGACGATTGACCTGAACTCCATACATTAAGAAAATATGTTGTAAAATTTCATCAGGGGTATTTGTCCTGCGACAGCTCGCTAGATTTAATGAAAAAAGGTTACTTTTTACAACTTACCATGAGCTCTTACTGTCACATATTAGAAATGTTATCTTAGTATGGGGTAATTGATCAAAACAAAACTTTGATAGGGTGTTTAAGACCCAAAAGAAAGCTGTTAGGTGTATTGAAAGAGTGAATAGATTAGATTCTTGTAGGCCGTTGTTCAAGAGACTTGGTCTCCTAACTGTACCCTGCTTAAGAAGCTACTTTATATGTAAAAAAGAGTGATATTGAAAATCTTGACGTACACGATTATAATACAAGCCGAAGAGATTATCACTTGTTGAGTCACAATAGTAGCTTATTCATACAATAACCTAGTTATATTGGTAGGAAACTCTACAACAAGCTACCACAAAGAGTCTTGAAAATATAGAAATATTTAAAGAACAATTATTGAAAAAATATTTAGTTGATAAAGCTTTTTATAGTGTACAAGAGTTCCTTTCATATCAAAAGTAAGCCTCACCACAACTAATTTTTTTCTATTGCTGATGATGTCCACATAAGTCCGGGACTTGTGCGTGGGTAATGAGGTGAATGATTACACATAGATGCCAGATGTAGGAGCGGGATTCGAACCCACAACCGCTTAAACGACAGCAAGCTGAAGTTGCGACGCCCCAACCAACTGCGCTAAGCGGCCCGCCATAGTAATTATGGTAACTAGTGTATAAGATTGTATAATTGTTGATCTGACTTGTCTTATACTCCTTAACTGGAGTCTCCAAGACGTAATCTACAAAAAAAATATATATACAGGGTGTCTCTGAACTCTCTACCGACCTTTTCAGGTATTATTCCTGGATCATAGACAAGCCAAAATATAATATTCAAAATTTCGAAAACTTAAAAGTTACTCGTATAGCCACCATTTTGTTTTTTTTCACATGGGAAATTTTAATTCGAGAACGGATAGTTATAATCAAATGAAATTTGGTATTTAGCTTTATTACCTGAAGATCTGATTACAGGAGAAAAAATAATTTTTACAATCATTTTTTCAAAATGGCGGCTGTCTAAAAATTTCAAACGTAAATATCTTAAAAACCGCTTATAATAAAAAATTAAATTCATCACGTTTTATTTAGAGAATTTAATTGGAAATCTAATGACACCAAATTTACGGAAATCGGTTCATAAACAAAGGAGAAAATTCATTTTTTCAACCAGACGTGGCTCACTCAGCAATGTCACATGATAACAGTTGATATTGACAAGAATGCAATATCTTAAAAATGGATTTTCTACGTTGTTTATGAACCGATTTCCGTAAATTTGGTGTCATTAGATTTCCAATTAAATTCTCTAAATAAAACGTGATGAATTTAATTTTTTATTATAAGCGGTTTTTAAGATATTTACGTTTGAAATTTTTAGACAGCCGCCATTTTGAAAAAATGATTGTAAAAATTATTTTTTCTCCTGTAATCAGATCTTTAGGTAATAAAGCTAAATACCAAATTTCATTTGATTATAACTATCCGTTCTCGAATTAAAATTTCCCATGTGAAAAAAAAACAAAATGGTGGCTATACGAGTAACTTTTAAGTTTTCGAAATTTTGAATATGATATTTTGGCTTGTCTACGATCCAGGAATAATACCTGAAAAGGTCGGTAGAGAGTTCAGAGACACCCTGTATATATTATAAATCCTGTGTATATTAGTCCGACCCATCTTTATAATGTTTTATTCAGTGCTTTTTGACCTTCAGCGAACTATCAGACCAAAACTTTATGCACTGAACCTGCGCACTAAGTTACATAAAATTATTTCAGAAAATGTTTCCACTGTAGACTTTAAATCTATAACTTGCAGCGCACTCACCTCAATGAGACAATACTCCTTTTTGAAGCCGATCACAAGAGTTTCATTGCACCAATCAAGTGCATGAGGAACGTCCGCCACAGATATGTCACTTCTGAATTCATGAAAGTCGGCGTTTTTCCAATAGTAGAGCTGTAGTTTCCTTTTAACAGCTACGCATATTCTGACTGTCACTGCCAGTCCACCGGTCAATGATTCTTGTTTCTAAAATTTAAAAAAAAATATTTTATAATATATTTGGTAGTTCTAGTGGTTTTATTGATAGAAAATATATTTAAAAATGGAGTTATATTAAAAAAAGCATAATACTTTGAAAAAATTACTATGAGTGAAACTGCAGGCATGATAAACATTGGCAATAAAAAAAGCAGTAGGCCTATATTTGAATTCAACACAGGAGTCAAACAAGGTGATGGACTGTCAGCAGTACTATTTGACATTGCATTAAATTGTTTTCGGAGGATTCATCCCATATAGGTCTGAGACCTGCGCGTGGGTAATGAATTGGATGATGTTGATTGATGAGTTTTAGGTGGGTTCCGAACCACCGGGGAGTGATTTTACAGCAGAGAAAAGTCTTTTTTCCTGGCCAATCCAATCGGTCACCCTTACAAAGAGCGCCCAGGAATTTCGTAGCTTATCTCTGATTGAACAGATACCTGCTACGGCACTCGGCTATCACTTCCTACATAGTGCCATTGAAGAGATAGACAAGGGAGGTAATATATTCCACAGAATGTATCAGGTATTTGCTTATGCTGACGACATAGCAATAATTGCCAGTAGAAAAGATCTGCTTCAAGAAGTCTTTAAATTGTTTGAAAAGGAAGCAGAAAAGGTTGGGCTTATACGAAACAAAAAATATGAAAATACCTAGGAGCCAGGCAAGTAGAGTACCACAGAATCTTACGGTCGACCAATAATTATTTCATTGAGTGGAAAATGTTATTTATTTAGGTGTTGAACTAAATAACGAGAACAAGATGAGTTTCAGCGTGAAAAAATAATGTCTGGAAATAGAGCATACTTCAGTAACATAAAACTTCTAAAAAGCAGGCTCATTTGTAGACACTAAATTGAAAATATACGAGAGCCTAATACGACCAGTAGTGACATATAGCTCTGAATCTTGGACATTAACCAAAGAAGACAAGAATAATCTGGGTGTATTTGAAAGAAAAATTCTTAGAAAGATTTATGGTTCTATTAAGAGGGAAAAGAAGGACAAATTCAGAGCTGGAATCATTGATACACGGTCGTAATATTGTACGTTTTATAAAGGCGCAGAGACTCACGTAGTTTGTGCATATCTTCAGAATGAGTAAAAACCAGAATCGCCAAAATAATCTACAAAGAAAAACTTTACTCAAGAAGGAAAAAAGGCAGACCAAGGATAAGATAGGAGGATGAAATCAGAGAGGATATCTTACAGATGGGATATAGAGGATGGAGAGGGATGATTGGTTGGTGATAGAGGTGCTTGGAGGGCTGTAGTGGAGGAGGCCAAAGCTCATATTAGGCTGTAGAGTCGAAAAAAATAAAAAAATAATAATACTTTGAAAAATCACTCACCTTGACATCCATTGTAAAAAGTGTAGCTCCTCTAGTTTTTTGAAGCGTTGTAATAATTGGGAAGTTGATGATTGCCATATCATGCACGGAAATTACATTGTCTGCAACAAGAGAAGTTCAATACATGAAAAATATACGGATTGTCACTAAAAATTTCTGGATCTTTAGCATTTTTTCCATTTAAATGTCAATTCCGGAAACTCAGTAACTTATATTTATTATTCCAGAGAAAGTATGGTTATTCATAATGTAGAAACTTGCTGTGCAGAACTGACTTTTTTCGCGGCGGACGCGTTTCGAACTATGTGCTTCTTCTGCTCTGCGCTTGGTAGCAGAGTCCACCGAAGAACCACATAGCTCGAAACGCGTCCGCCGCGAAAAAAGTCAGTTCTGCACAGCAAGTTTCTACATATGAATAGTTATACTGCAGTTCACAACAACAACAACAAGAATATATGGTTTCTCGTTTCTGTGATGGGCCAGTTCATGTTGTGAAAGATACTACGGCATGTTGACTAAATTCATCAGAATTCAAATCTTATTTGAACATTTCTAACACAATAAATTCAAAAATGTTGAACATGTATCTCCATCACTTCACAAGAGCACAGCTCTTGTGGCGAATGGAATTTCAACAACAAAACTCAGAAAAAAAAGAGAAATAGAAACAACTAATGTAATAGACAAAATATAATAACAAAAATTAACTTGAAACATTTATTTTCTTATTTTATAAACACACAAATACATATTATTTTATAGATATTTGATGAGAATGCCTACCCAAGAAACTGTTATAAAAGGCCTTTTTTTCAATTTTGATACCCCACTATAATAGTTACTATGTGTCGGGGTGATCACATATATACATACACCATTCTTTAGTATTCAAAGAGCTAAGTGGCGGGCCGCTTAGCACAGTTGGTTGAGGCCTCGCAGCTTCAGCGGTCGTGGGTTCGAATCCCGCTCCTCCGTCTGGCATCTATGTGTTTGCATTCACCTCATTACCCACGCACAAGTCTCAAACTCATTTGGGCATCATCAGAAATTAAAGAAAAAATCTATAACAATCTTATTTTAAATATCGCTTGCCAGTATCAAAATTCAGTCAACTATTTTCTAATACTAATCAAGAGCATTAAAGTGAATGGAAATTATTTCAGCATTATTTATTTTATGGAGATTTTCAGTTTATCCTAAGATAATTTAACGCCTTGTGAGACCGGAATTCTCGAAACGTTATTGTCAACAATGTTTCTTCTAAAATTCAATTTTCTTTCTAATGTATTCGTAGGTCTACTAATCACGTAACAAACATCATCTGTCAATTATATTGAATACTTTACGAGGAATACATTCAATTTATTATGAAAACAGATCCAATTGCAGACTTACCTGATAATCTGATCAAAATATTGTGTTCTGGCACAACTTCCAATTGTTGTATTGGCTTTTTGCTAAATGTTTTGTTGTATCTTAGAAGCTGCATGTCACGTTTCAATTCGCCATTCCTTGGTGTGACAGAGTACATCAATAGATGGCCTTGTTTTGTGCCAACCAGTAAGTTGTCATCTATAATTTAGAATGAAAATGAAGCTTCTAATGCATATTTCCTATGAATATAATGCCAACAGATTCTTGTTTTGTGACGATTTACATTGCAATTTCTCGCTAATATTCAAATATCCAAGTTATATACAATAATACTTGCAAGAAGAAATTGCTTAATAGCCTACCATGAATTATATCATATTATGATACATACGGTAATGGCTAACTTTTTGTATTCTACAATAGAGCTTGATTCTAGACTAAGCAGGTCACGTGAATTTCTTGAAATCAAATTCACTGTGCTTCAGTTGATTATTTGACCAACTAACAGAAGACTAGTTGAGAGCCGTTGACTCATTAAGTGGAATTTAAGATATACTAATGGGTTCAATTGCAAACGTCCATTTTAAAAGCTTGACAACAGTAATAATTTAAGAATTGTTATAAGAATCTTATTTCAAAATGATTCACATTAGCTTATCAGTAATTCAATAAAAATGACTGAATAAATAAAGCATCTAAATATTTCTTGATGAACTCTGGTTTTGTTGTCGCTGGGCAGCAACATTTATAAGTATCCTTCTGTGAAGCAAATGAGCGTCTACCCCTAAATTAATATGCGGCCATGCAGGCATAAGATTCTTATTCAAAGAAGGTGCAGTATTTCTAATAATTATTTCGTTACCGTAACTCAATTTCAGCACACATAAATAACTGAAGAATATCATTACTCTAAAGATAAGGACAGGAGTCAAGGAGTCAAAGCACTATTTTGTAAATCATGAATGAATAGCATAACACAAACTAGTCAGTTCATGAGAACTGAAACAAATATTTCTGGAACTGCGGCACTTACATCAAACTAATACTTGGAAAATATCTTTTTTGTATAATTAAAATGATAATTTCTTACCATAAGCAGCCAAGGATTCAATCTGAACAGTTAGTTTCAATAAATGTTGAGTTTCATAAGCTTCCAACATTATGAATGTTTCACGAAATTCAGAACTAGAATAATTTTATTTTGAAGGAGAGTAATTTGGAATATTTTCTATAGAAACGCATTCGATTCACTAAAGCCTCAGTAAAACATAATATTTCATATACATTTTATAAAATGTTCAGACAAACCAATACAACTCAACCCAAACACAAGTTTTTGTGTTTGAGGTTAAGTTGAGGTAGCAGCAGCAAAACAGCTGATCGTTGAAGAGTCGAATGAAGAACTCTAAATAATTATGAAATCTAGAAGGCCTGAGCGGAAAATTTTAAATTATTGGCAGAGGAAAAAATTAACAAGGCAGCAAAAGCGACGAACATGATAATTGTATAAATCGAATGTCAAATTCAAAAGGATTTGAATCAGTCATAAAGTTTTTTCGCTCCATAAAATTCTAAAATAGAACATGGAAATTCTTACTAACTTCATAAAAAATTGGCACCGACTTTCAAAGATTACTTGTATTAGATTTAAAAATTTCTCAAATTGGTTCAAAATTTCTCATTTTCTTAATAATAAAGTAAATTCCTTATTTTAAACTTTGTCGAACGTGAGTACCGTATTTAAGTTTGTGTGTATCATTGCATTGAAGTCGGTTTCTTTTTCTATTTTAAGATTTTTAGTTGAATGTTCAAACTTTGAAAACATGAGTGAGTTAATGAACGGAGTAAAAATCGACAACTCGATCTCCATTTAACGTAGAATATTGTATTTAGGAGAATCATAAGAGCGAGAAATGCTTCTTAAAAGTGAAATTGTCTTTAATTCGCCATTTTAAAAAGCGGTCCCTTTCAGAACATACCTACACTCAAAAATGAATGAATAACTTTGAATAATATTGTTCAATTATTTTTCTAAACTAACGACCTCAAAAGAATTTTTCACTCTATGATTGAAACTATAGACTATAGTAACTAAAAAACTATACAAACTGTTTATCTTCCTATGACTCCATAAAATATAACATCCACTAAATAAATAAATTATGTTCAATGTTCATATGAACAAAAATATTAGCCTATATTCTTCTTATTTTAACCGTGTATGCCATATAAGTAATGGGCTGAGTAGCTCAGGCAGAATGAAATGATTGATTCTCAAAATATAATTGTATCTATATTTGAACATAATAATTTGACATTTCACCTCTAACAGTTATCTCACAACAAAATATATTATTTTATTAAATCGACTGTAATACAAAAGTAATTAATTTATTAGAAATAATAAGGGGAATGGTAACTCGCTTGGCATATCTGAGAGTATTTAAAAATGTTATAGCAAGATAGATGTTGATTAGTACTCGTCTTCAGCTCACGAATTAAATTTTAAAATTAACTATAAGGTCTTACCTTTTGCGATGGGATGCCATGCAAGATGGAAGCTCTTGTTCCAACCTGCATCCACCAACTAACTACTGGCCAGTCCAAGTGACTTGACAATGCATTAATTATATTAGAAACAAAAATATGTTGTGAGCATCTCGAATGTCAAAAACAAATGAATTCATCTATGGCATTGAAATACTTCTGACCTAATCAACATATATTACTTTCTCAATGTCACGTGTTTTAACATTAAACATTCTACTGAAAATAATCCTTGAATCAGATTTGAGAATTCAAATTTATACCTTACAAACTTTAACTTTGAAACCAATGGTGACATTATTCTTGATTCAAATTAAGTTCACCTGATTGCTCAAAACGGGACGTTGCAAATGATAGGCTTTGGGTAATCGATATCGTTCACTTGACATAATTACATTGCATCTTGCGCCGGGGACACACGGCGGTTTGGTCCGCCACGGATTATCTGCCGTCGCCGCCAATGGATAAACCTTTGTGGACACACATAACGGTAAAATTTCCGACGCCGTCTAAAGGCAGTTCAGTTCAGCGTCATTCGGTATTTTGTTCACAAATTAATAGCTTTACCCAACAGGCAACATGTCAAGCGGACGGCAGATAAACCGATGCATGTGTGTATATGTGCATTTTGTCACATATACGCCACTGTTTCAGTGGAGATGGAAAAATTTCGGCAAAGTAGTGGCAGTGGGCGGCTGCACAGTTACCGTCAGTGGTATAAAAAAGATCGTTTACTTTTCCATCCAATGTGTTCAATAGAAACATTTAGTCTGGGCGCGTGGCTCTGGTTTCACTATATACTAGCCGTCCTGTTAAAATTTGACTTGTTGACCTTGAAGACATCTGCAGCGTCGCACGGGCCACATGTTTTTAGAAATGAGCGATAAACACTCCCCTCGCCAAGGCTGACTACCAAACGGCCGTGCGCCCAGACTAATTGTTTCTACTGTACGTTTGTTTATATTCCTTCACGCCACTGATGGCACGTCTGATAGAACTGCAGCTACGACATTTTGGCATGATAGTTTTCAGTCCGACCAAAGACAATGTAATGTACAATTACAATTAATTACATTGTCTTTGGTTCGACCCACCTCCTATCGCTATAACTCCAAATCGCCTAGTTCTAGAATTTATTCTAGACCAACATTGTGTGAACATTAAGTTCAATTTCATTCAAGACTAAAATCTTATAGTGAACAAAAACAAACTTCAGTAAGAAAAAATTTCCTGTCAGGCTCACTGTCTGAAAGGAAAGTTTTTGATATTGAATAATTATTAAATAATTGAGACCGACAGTTAAAAAATGGATAATTGTGTTCAGGAGACAAAATACTACAATTTGGTTAAGGTTTTAAATGATTCTGTTCTGGCGAATAAATACTAAGGAACTTGCATGGTAAATTCGTAAACTTTTATTTTATATATTTATTTTTTGTGTTTATTACTTTTGTGTTATACTTTTATTCAGGGCTTTTTTTCAGCCAGAACGCTCCGGAACGGCGTACCAGTACATTTTTGCTAGGCATATATGAATTTCTTATCAATTAATTACTATTTAGGAACAAAATTTCATTAATATTTGTATTTCCAAAAATTGAATGTTTGAATTTCGTTGTATGAATCTTCGATAATGAATCTAATAATGACACCAGAGAGGGCAGCTCTACTGGTTAACACTGTTAGCAATCTTCTCTTCATTAGAATTGTTATACCTACTAATGTCCTTTGACCTCACAAAATATGTTGTCATGGCTTCTTCAAGGACACCATTCTGCTGTAGATACGAAAAGTAAAGTAAGCAACAGGGAAGAAGGAAATAGGGAAATGTGACAGTAACCAAAGTTTCATAAGTAGGTAAGTGATATCAGGAAAAACATTTAGTAGTTAGTTTCTCAACGAATTCAAATGTAGTTGATGATGATAGAATAATTGAGAGAAAGTGTATTCATTCAGTCAGAGAACGAATTAGCTGAAGAAGTCAGTATTGTCAGATAAATTGTAGTCAGTCAGACAAATGTAGAGTAGGTAACACAAATCTATAGTAAATGTTAAAAGTGAATATTCGTTTTATTGCTGATGATGCCCACATGAGTCCGAGACTTGTGCGTGGGAAATGAGGTGAATGATAACTCATAAAAGCCAGATGGAGGAGCGAGATTCGAACCCACGACCGCTGAACGACAGCAAGCTGAAGTTGCGACGCCCCAATCAACTGCGCTAAGCGGCCCGCCAAATATGTGCAATAGGTGTCTTTCAAAGTGCCCTAAGATTAAAAAATCTTAATTTGATGGACTTATTATGATAATTATAATTTGTTTTTTTCTTATTTTCATTTTATACTAAGATCATTTCGTTATGAAATTGTATTTTATTTTATAGTACGGTAAAGTAAAAGTAAAGTAAATTCGTATGGCTTTTCGTGGTGGGGAGACCCTTACGGGTAGTTCCACCACGCCGTTTTTTTAACGACTGCTTTTTTTTATATGCAACCGGGACCGACGGCTTAACGTGTCCTCCGAAACACGGGAGTGGCTCGAGAAAAATATCTTGTACTCAACTGGGATTGAACCCAGGACCTTTGGCTTATCAGACCAGCGATAAGCCAACTCGGCTACGCCAACTCCTATAGTACGTTATACAGTATGTTCACATATTTATTTATTGAAACTGATTCTAAAATGTGAAGGTATATATGTGATAAGTTGATTGATGAATTGTATAATAATCACAGCAAAATACCAAAGACGATGACATTGAATGTTCGTCTGTGGCAATAGGTAATAAAAATTTACAGGTCGTTAATTCAAGATGTGAAATTGAAATCCGCTATGGTTACAACACCCAGATGCAGGTGAAACAGCTAAGTTTGCTAATAGAATTTTACATCTAGGATTGAAATGAAAAATGTTTTTTATTCATTGTCTACATTCGTATATCTGGGTGCAAATACCATTAGAGTTGTAGTATGCTGGATCTGCAGTACAATATTGAAGTCGTCCAATAATATTCAACGTCGTTGGCAAATCATATTAGAAGAGCAATTTCCATGTAGGTAATGAACCAATAAACTTATAGTACGTGCACTTAAGAATATTACGTACACTGATAAACTTGTGGTACGTGCATACATCGATAATTCCTGATAAAACGCGTAATAATAATAAAGCTATTTTCCACCACAGTCTTGATATTAACAGTCCAAATGGAGGAATATGTAAAGAAATTATATGCAACATAAATTTGTTAATACTGGCAATGGCCACAAGGCATATTATAAAACTAACATAAATAAATATTAAATGTTTATTTCCATCAATAAATTACCATAATAGGCTACAGTTTTTTTTTTTTCAATTTTTTTCAACTAAGGTAGGCCTACTTGAAATATTTTGAAAAAAATTGTATTATGATAATTTATTGATGGAAATAAACATTTTAAATTTTTGTGTTAGTTTTATAATATGCCTTGCTATCGGCAGAATTGAACGGGTAAGAACTATTGAACGACAAGAAATTTATTTTTAAGAGTATAGATATCGACAAGATTGAACGAAGTATGACTATTGAACAATAGGAGAAATCTATTATCGTCAGTATTGAAATATTGAAAAAACAAATTCGAAAGTGGAATGAAGCAGTGACAGGTTGATTGAGTTTGCTGTATTAGGCCGCAGGCTCATTGAATAAGAAGGAAGGAGACTAGTGTGATGAGGAGCGAAAAGGGAGAGAAGAGCAATGAAGTTGTGAGGAGGAGAAAGATGGTACATTGGATGTATGGAGAAACGTGGAGAACAGTGGCGTAGCCAGGATTGGATTTCGCGGGGGGGGCTCACCATGGGGGGTTATAGGAGTCCGGATTTTTTTAAAATTTAGTGGTGTAAAAAGCTAATCTAGACAACTTGTTGGGCTCTAGGTGGCCAGGTTTGAAATGATAAAGTTTGATATACCGATATCTGTGACCATTTTGAGTCAAAACCCTTGAATTAGAACTAACCATACTTAACTTACGTACGTATCTCAAAATTAATACCAATTATTATAAGTTTCATATAATTTATGTCATTAGCCTAAAACGCACCCAACCCAAAGTTCATGAAATCGGAATTTTTTATCATAGCACACTGATTTTACTCGCTTGCATAGAACTTGCATTAATTTGTGTTTTCATTTATAAAATCCCGATTTTATGAACTTTGGGTGCGTTCAGGCTAGTGGGTTATACTGAGTTTTAACTTCAAAACTAAATTTTCTACAAGATGAGTTTATTCAAAAAGGTGATTTATTAATAATTAACAAAGTTAATCCACTTCAAACTCCTATATGTGTGAATCAACCTTAAAGGTAGTAACATCCTTTTCATTCTTTCTATCTGTTATCCTATTGTTATTATTTGTACTTCAGGTTGTAAATTAAATTAAAAACATTCTGTTCTTTGAATAAAAACATTTAAAAATTAATGAAAAATATATAGGCTACATATAAAAAATAAATTAAAGCAATTTTTAAAAATATTTCTTTTTTTTAATTTTTGTGTCTTCCTTTCTTCCTCTTGTTTCTACTCATTTCATCTGGCCACTTTCTACTAATTTATCTACTTTCTCCTTGCTATTGCGCTCTTTGATTTTTTTAATCTCATCAATCTCAACTTCATCGTCATTCTCTTTTCTTTTTTTCTCCTCTTCTATTTCATAAGTCCGTTGTATCATTTGTTTCCCAGTTATTAATTTTTATTTTTACTTCTTTTTTTGCTACATAGATTTCAGTTATGTTTTATCATTAGCTAATCTTTTTCTTTTAATTAATCTTTTTAGTTTATTTCAACTATAATTACTCAATGTAATGTAATATTTTATATTTTTGGTTATATTTTTTTAGTGTTTGTCATAGGTCTTACTAGACCTGGCAACGTAAGATGTATTAAATAAATATCAAATATCTTGCAAAACAATTAATGGTGAATCCATCTCTGTGACTGGAGTAAAATTCCACTGAAATTGCGTCATTGCAGAACAAAACGGTCGCAGCACAGTCCTATATGTGTGAATGATAGCGACACAGCACAGTCGATGCACGGTCGTAACACAGTCGGCGCACAGTCCTATATATGTGAATCAACCTTTATGGTACTTATTCACTATTCATTATGGTACTTAACTATGGTACTGATTCACTGGAAAGAAGAGGCTATCCTCTGGTTGGTTATGACTGAGTCATCTATTCTGTTTACTTTATTCTGTTGGTTTTGTTATACTTGTTGATTTGTAATACTTAATAGCGTTTATTCTTGTTTTTTTTCTTGTGCTTGTTAAACTGTTATTTTTGTGACTCTCTGTTTGTAAATTTCACTTCGTACGCTAGAAACCGTAGCACATCTATTAATGCTGCGCTTTTTATACTTGTGCGGTGCTGTTGATAATTGTTACATTATTTTTTTTCTAGTCATGCTTTGTTTACTGTTGCAGTTATAGCATAACAAAAAATATATTGCGTCAAATATTATGATAAAAAATAGATGAATCAAAATCAGAATTTAACCTTGGAAGAGTCAAAAAATTAATTTGTATTGTTATTTTTCTTATATTTGTAATTTTTGCATGATTGTTAAGTAGTGCAACTCTGTATAGGGCATGGCCCTGATGACAAATAAAAGATTATTGAATTATTATAGTACTCTTACTCTGCAACAACCTGCACAGTTTATATTAGTGAGCAATGTGGCAATTCAGTGTTTTCGAGTGGTGTCTGTCACTGACTCTTCCGGATCGGATATATTTCATTTAAATTAACAATTACTTCAATTATTGAAATATCAAAGTAAAAATTCCTTTTAAATGCTCAAAAATCATTATAAAAATGATAAATATAAAAAAAATTCCGGGGGAGGTTTCCATTCCCCCCCACAAACCCTGGTATCCCCCCACCCCGAAATTCAATCCTGGCTACGCCAATGGACATGTACATGCCAGAACTATGGAAAATTTCCAAATAATGTTAGTTAGTATATAGTTGTTAAGTTTGTCTTCAAATTTATATTTGTAAATTTGAAATGCTAGGAAGATATAGATATTTGTTCCAAAATTGGCTATTCATACATTTTATATAAGGCCTATATAGAGGAAATAGTCGACAATAAGTAGGCCTTCCCTATAGAGTATAGACTAAGTTATGCGTGGTTAAGCGGAAATTTTAGAGTTCCTGAACCTTATTTTCTAGAGAAAAGCCCTGCTTTTAATTGTTTGAATTATTTTAATAAAAACTTAAAAAACAATTTTTATTGGGAATTATGATCACGTTATGGCGTGACGGCCGTTTCACTCTGTTGTCAAGAGCATCGTCAGACGACCCACAGTACACTGTGACATATTTGTCAGGGCTTTTCCGGCTGCTCCTTGGAGGGCTATATTTAGATAAAAATCTTACATATAACTCCCTTCGAAAGACTAAAACCTTGCACAAATAAAATTGAGTATTGAAGGTTTACCTTCACGCCATAACGTGAGTCATAATTTCCACAAAACACCAAGTGTTTTTCAAGTTTTTATTATATCAGTGGAAACAAGATGGATCTTCAACATCATTGAATTATTTGCAAGCACAACTCATATCCGCGCACAAATATTTTTTTGTTTTTCGAATAAATGTTGAAATGTAATTTATTACAAGCTTTATGACCTGTATGAATTGTATTTGTTTTGGAATGAAAAAATTGATTGATTTTTTTGAAATATCTGGGACACAATTAGCGAAACATCTCACTTAAGTATTTTTGACAACATCAATTGTTGAATTTAATGACCATAATGTTTTGGGCAATAATAGCAATAAGAAAGCAGTTTAGGACGTTGTCTGTTGCATCTTTACATTCATTTGTTATTTTGTTCATACAAATAAGTAAAAAATAATTTGAAAGTACACTGCAGATTATTTTTTAGTATTTTATTTAGATAAATTTCAAATATTCATGAAAACTACAAACTAAAGTTCTTGAAAACCCAATTACAAGTATCTTATATAATTGAAAATGTATCATATCAAATTGCACAGCCAGTAAGCATTTCAAAGAAAATTGTTTCAGCTCAGACGATGTCTTTTATTTATTGGGAAATGATTTTGCTTCTTCTGATTTCAAGTCCTGATAATGACTGTTCACAATAAGAATGAAATACATAAACATAACAACACCGAGTATGGTTTGAGTTATTTGCAGGACAGTAGCACCTCCAGTAATCAATTTCATGAAGGAAACCATTCCAAGACAAATTGCACCAACCTGAATGGCAATCCAAGGTAACACAAATGAAGATCTTTTTGTATAGACACCAATAAGCATCAGTACGTCGAAAATGCAAAATATCAGCAACACTACTACTTCTATCACTGTACTGAGGAGGATGACTTCATGAACACCTTCATATTTTGGATCTTCTTCGATGAAATTTGTCTCATATGAATATGAAACAATCGCAATAATAATTGCAGCGGCTCGCACGGTCAGTAGGAAATATCCAATCACTTTGGAGCCCGATTCCAATGAGCAGCCACATATAATTTTATCCAACTTTGGCAGAAACATTTTTGTTCAAATTTTGGCTTGATTCTTCCCTAAATCAAACAACGGAGTAATTTTATTAAAAAACAAAACTGAATGAACTTGAGGATCTAAAACTAACCTTGAATTCAGCACAATGTAAAAATGAAGGAGTCGTCTTAACTAGAGTAAATTCCAGAACAAGGAAAAGGCGACACATAAATTCATAGAGAAAGCAGATAGCATAGAGTAGCGTGTCAACGTTGTAGTTTTTATTTTCAGCTATGGTTATTAATAATTATGATTAATCATACAATTTGATACTTCACGTGGGAGAGCGCCAGAAGTGGTGGACGACAATGATGGTCGACGACAAACATGGACGATTTTTAGACCGCATCTGACGCTGTACGCACCCGACAGAGTAGGTCATCTCAGGAATGTGGTCACCTCTGTCGCCGACCTCCTTTTTCGTTTGGTGAAGAAATAGAAATCGACCCACTCTGTCGCTGCACGCACCAGACAGAGTGGGTCTACAAAGGAATGAGGTAATTATATCGATTCTCTTCTATGGATACATTGTAACTAATCGATATGGTTTTTTTTTTGTAGATTACGTCTTGGAGTATAAGACAAGTCAGATCAACAATATTATACACTAGATACCATAGTTACTTCAATTAGTTGAGGTGAGGCTTAATTTTGATGTGAAAGGAACTCTTGTACACTATAAAAAGCTTCATCAACTAAACATTTCTTCAATTGTTTTTTAAATATTTCTATATTTTCAAGACTCTTCAAAAACTGCGGTAGCTTGTTGTAGAATTTCCTACCAATATAACTAGGTTTTTGTTTGAATAAGCTACTATTGTGACTCACCAAGTGATAATCTCCTCGGCTTCTTGTAAGTTATTATAATCATGTACATCAAGATTTTGGTTAATATCATTCGTTTTTACATATAAAGTAGCTTCATACACATATAAGCAGGGTACAGTTAGGAGACCAAGTCTCTTGAACAACGGCCTACATGAATCTAATCTATTTACTCTTTCTATACACCTAACCGCTTTCTTTTGGATCTTAAACACCCTATCAAGATTTTGTTTTGATGAATTACCCCATACTAAGATAGCATACCTAATATGTGACAGTAAGAGCCCATGGTAAGCTGTAAAAAGTAACTTTTTGTCATTCAATCTAGCAAGCTGTCGCAGGACAAATACCCCAGATGAAATTTTACTACATATTTTCTCAATGTATGGAGTCCAGGTCAATTGTCTATCCAACATAACTCCTAGAAATGCAATTTTTTCTTCCTGGTCTAATTGATTATCGTTTACAAACACGTTTATAGCCCTATCTTCATTTAAATTATGTTTGTTTTTAAATTGAAGGTATTAGCATTTTTTACTATTTATAGTTAATTTCAACTGATTTAAAAATTGGACAATGGACTGCACACCTATATGGGCACTTATTTCTAAATTATCTAGAATGGAATTGCTGAAAATGAGTGATGTATCATCAGCAAATAAGAGGGCTCTACCACTAATTAATTCTTTAGGTAAACGGTTGACATATAACAAAAAAAGCAATGGACCTAATATTGACCCCTGAGGCACTCCAGCTTGCACCTCTAATTTATTAGATTTATTCTTTACTATACTATTACCAACTACTGTAGTTAGTTCTACACATTGTTTTCTCCCGATAAGATATGATTCAAACCATTTCAGTTCAACCCCATTTACACCTACATTTTGCAGTATTTCCAATAAAGTTCTATGATTAACACAATCAAATGCCTTTGACAGATCTAAGAAGATTGCAGTAGCTTTATCACCTGAATCTATTATATCTATTATTTTTTCAACTAGAGAAACTATGGCTGTTTTTGTTGATCTCCCTTTCTGGAAGCCATGCTGTTCATCACAGATAAAGTTAGCTTCTTGAAGGTGCAGAAGTAACCTATTTAGAACTACTCTTTCAAAAATTTCACTTATTACATTTAAAATACTAATGGGCCTATAGTTTTCTACCTTTTCTCTATCACCACTTTTGAAGATTGGCAAGATCTTCCCCTCTTTAAGTTATCTGGAAAAACACCTTGTTCTAATGAATGATTGATCAGATGAATCAAAGGGTCTAACAATTGATCTTTACATTCTTTCAGAATTTTACTGGATACCCCATCCATTCCTACAGTTTTTTTATTATTTAAACTATCAATGATATTTGACAACTCGTCTTGGCATACTGGGTGGAATTTTTGGTATAGAGTTCGGCGAGCCAGAAGATTGGCTGTATAACCTGGCTTTGCCTCGAAATTTGAATCGTATTGTTCATGGTGTTAAAAAGGTGTTTCTTTTATACAACTTCTTTGTGGATGTTGTATCTCTCATAGGTTAAAATTCTTTGTGAACTTCCACATATTAGTATGGTTGTTCCTGTTTTACCTTCTTTGTGTCATTCATAAATGATTTTTATTGCAGTGTTATTCCTAATATTATGTTATACCTACATTCTATTATAATTTGATAACAGTTGAAAATAATTTAAACAATTTTGATCAACAGCATAATAATTTTCATAATTATAATATTAGAACGAACTATTTATAATATTAGAACGAACAAGAATCAACATCTTAAACTATATTATGATATATTGACGAAGCCTATTGCAATGTTTTATTTTTTAATGGCAAATAAAGATTCTTATTCTTAATTTGCTCTTCGAATTTTGGATAGTATGCCACTGCGGAGAGTGAGCATATCAAATACAACATTGAACTCTTGAAATTTAAAGAGCATAGGATACTTATTATAAACTTAAAAAACACTTTTGAATGGAAATTGACTCACGTTATGGCGTGACGGCCGTTTCACTCTGTTGTCTAGAGCGACAGATGTTCGCTCTGTTGTCTGATGATGCTCTAGACACCAGAGCGAAACGGCCGTCACGCCATAACGTGAGTCAATTTCCATTCAAAAGTGTTTTTTAAGTTTATAATACATATTAGTGGAAACAAGATGGATCATCAACATCATAGAATACTTACTGATGTATTATAATATAAAATCGGTTTCAAAATAAAAATATATATAAAAAATTGAGAAGAATTACGTATGTAGATAAATAATAAGATTGAATGGTATCCAGCCAGAAACAGTTGTTAGCAGTCAGAGGAGAGTAATTTCAGTTCATGCACAACTTAACAAATATACTTTATTATGATTATCATAAAAATATTATTTACATCATTTTATTAAAAGTCGCTTAAACATCAGTTCTTTTTTCACAACCATGAACACAGACAAACGGCTCTTGTCTAGCTATTTTCGAATTAAACATAAATGTGGTATTTTTGATAGTAGCCATAGAAATTTTTTTTTTTTTTTTTTTTTTTGTATATTACGTCTTGGAGACTCCAGTTAAGGAGTATAAGACAAGTCAGATCAACAATATTATACACTAGATACCATAATTACTTCAATTAGTTGAGGTGAGGCTTAATTTTGATGTGAAAGGAATTTCTGTAATTGGTTGTGTTATTTATAGTTGTTCTTACAGAAAACTTATTAAAATATTATTTCTGACATATTTTTAAACTATCAATTGTCCAAAATTAAACTACCATGAAAAGAATATTGCACCTTACAATGTATTGTAAGCCAGTTGAGAATTACTGAGCTACTTAACAAACTCTGGCTTGAAATGTAAAAAATAATAGACATGAACAGTTGCTAAACTATTGTGTAATCACACCAAATTAAAAACAAAATTAGAATCATCACTAAAAAAATCTGAGGAAGAACGGATAGGGTTTGTGAATTTCATAAAATCTCTGGAGGTTATTGTAAAAATGCAGCAGGAAGACCATATAATTGAAATTCTAATTCTCACGAGTCAATGTAGGTCAGAGGAAATTGAAATATTAAACTAAAAAATAAACGAAGTTAATGTAAGATCTGAAAATTATTTAATAGTATTTAGGAATCATAACAACAATAAAAATAATATATTTAGTTGAAACGTTTTATAGTGTTCAAGAGTTCCTTTCACATAAAAATTGAAACCTCACCACAACTAATTGATACAGTAATTTATGGTAACTATTGTTGAAGATTGTATAATTGTTGATGTGACTTGTCTTGTACACCTCAATAATGGCACAAACTTGAGGCTCCAAGAAGACTTCATTCATCAAATTATACTTTATTATACAGCCTCAAACCTACTCACAGAGTAGAGGAC
This sequence comes from Conomelus anceps, assembly GCA_948455865.1. Classification (NCBI taxonomy): domain Eukaryota; kingdom Metazoa; phylum Arthropoda; class Insecta; order Hemiptera; family Delphacidae; genus Conomelus; species Conomelus anceps. Next base: position 5,221,551 of record OX418226.1, on the reverse strand, counting down.
AGAGCTGCCAATCTCATATAATCAAGTTTTTGATGTTGTTGAGGTCGATATTTTGTATGTATCGATATTGCGAACCCTAAAGGTCAACTCTGTCGCAGGCCCACTCTGTCGAGAGGAATAGACCAAGTCTGTCGCTGCATGCACCCGTCAGCCTTGGACTACTCAGGAATGTGGACGCCTCTGTCAACAGCATAAAATAAAAATCGACCAGCTCTGTCGTCAGCGTAAAATAAAAATCGACCACCTTTGTCGTCGACTACTTTTGGCGTCATCCCCTTCACGTATCTAAGAATTTGATAAACTATTTAATCATAGTTCAAGAGTCAGTTTAGTTTTTATATTGAAACTACATATTATATAATATTCAATTCCAAGTGAATACATCGATGTTATCATACATACTTAGAATAATATATAACAAAATTTATAAAAGTTATATTTTACTGCCAGATAGTGACAAATTTGACAAAAAGTTATGCAATCGCCTAAAACACGATCTCGCTAACAATAATGCTTTATCGCTTTGAAATTCCACCGAGAAATCAGATTGCACGTGTAAGCTATCTAGCGAATATACTACAAACTAATGTGAAGTAGTACACAAATTCAACGTTAGAAAGCGTGACCTATCCGTCACGATCGCTATCGGTCCAATACTAGATGCGTAATCGGGCCAAATCTGGCAAAAGTACAAATTTAACACAGGCCCTTATCGGAAATAGTCAATTTTCATTTAGAGATTTCTCGCAACTCCCTTGATGGATCTAAACAATTCTTTTTTTGAAAAATAGCTCATGATTTTTTTTTACATTTAGTAATTTCTATTTGACATTCCACATTGTTTCTGGCTCAAGCCAACTTCAAACTCAGAGCAGTGCATACGCAGTATCATAAGTATGTGATTGCAGAAAAACAGAGTAATTATTCCTCAGCGTATTCCTATGTACTTTGACGCACTGAACCCGAATCTGAACTCTGGCACCTCACAAAACGCTCTCTTCACGAGATATTTCCAAGATGGCGGCCAAAATTTCATAAGCTAATTTTCTCAATTTCTGATGAAGATAAAATTCTAGAGCAATATATTATTTGTGATCTGTGATTCACTCAATTCGAGTATATGATTTTTATTCTGAGAAAATTCGGGATTACAAGATATTTTTAATAAAGCGATCATCAAAGTCCAGCTTTTTCACATTTTGAATAATATAACAAATTGTTGAAGTGTAGCCCATTAATGGAGAAAGTGCACTATATATGGGCTTCTAACCAAACCTAACCTAACCTGGCTAGATGTGACTGAACCACCACATACCTTTATTATTTTGATGCATAAGAGCCATTTGATGAAAAGTGCCTAGTTCCTATTAATTTACATTTTGTGATAAAGAGTTCCTTTTAGTTTAATGTTTTGTCTGTTATTATTAAATTATTTGGTTGAAATTTAACGTTTTATTATTATTAAAACTTTTTTATTCAATTAATGAATATAATAGTATTAATGAATAATACTAATAGTGTTCACAGCAACATAATCGTCCAAGTTATTCAATTTAGACACTTTATTGACAGAAGCCCATGGGAGTGCAGTATATGGGCTTCTCTAAAAAAGGACGCGATTAAGTGAATTACGTCGTTATCCGACTAGATATCCATCTGGAAATGAGTATAATCATTGTATGTAACCTCTCCCGTGTTCACATAATCGTAAACGTCCAAGTTATTCAATTGACAACAAGTTCCTGGATTTCTTGTTCCATGACGAACTGCGTTGTTAATATTAACTTTTCATGTGAAATTTAACGACTTGCAGTCAAATATTTGTTAAGAATAAGTAGTATAATAACTCACTTAATCTGGCCGAGTACTTTCGAATCTATGAGATCCATCTTCAGAGGCGTGGGTTCCTAGATCATCATGTCAGTTTTTTGGTTAGAAGTGTTGTAGTTTTTGTAAAATGTGATCAAAAAGTTTGTGAGATATTAAATTTAGTTGTTCATTGAGAATGTTTTGTTTATTGTGTGTAGTGTGTTTGTATATATCAAATTGTTCCAAGGTGTTCCGAGTTCGTGTCCTTTAGATTTTATGTGTAGAATGTGTAGGTTTTGGTACTGATGTCAGTAAAAGTGTGTCCAGTTTGAATGATACAGTATGGTCGGCAAAATTCGATTCAGCTTTGGATGTCAGGGCTTGAAAATGTTCCTTGTAACGTTGTTTGAATGTGCGGCCTGTTTGTCCTATGTAGAATTTGTTACAATCAGAGCAGTTCAGTTTGTAGATCCCTGGGAGATCGTATTTGTTTGTGTTCAATGTGGTTTTTGAGTGTATTTAGAGATTTCTCGCAACTCCCTTGATGGATCTAAACAATTCTTTTTTTGAAAAATAGCTCATGATTTTTTTTTACATTTAGTAATTTCTATTTGACATTCCACATTGTTTCTGGCTCAAGCCAACTTCAAACTCAGAGCAGTGCATACGCAGTATCATAAGTATGTGATTGCAGAAAAACAGAGTAATTATTCCTCAGCGTATTCCTATGTACTTTGACGCACTGAACCCGAATCTGAACTCTGGCACCTCACAAAACGCTCGCTTCACGAGATATTTCCAAGATGGCGGCCAAAATTTCATAAGCTAATTTTCTCAATTTCTGATGAAGATAAAATTCTAGAGCAATATATTATTTGTGATCTGTGATTCACTCAATTCGAGTATATGATTTTTATTCTGAGAAAATTCGGGATTACAAGATATTTTTAATAAAGCGATCATCAAAGTCCAGCTTTTTCACATTTTGAATAATATAACAAATTGTTGAAGTGTAGCCCATTAATGGAGAAAGTGCACTATATATGGGCTTCTAACCAAACCTAACCTAACCTGGCTAGATGTGACTGAACCACCACATACCTTTATTATTTTGATGCATAAGAGCCATTTGATGAAAAGTGCCTAGTTCCTATTAATTTACATTTTGTGATAAAGAGTTCCTTTTAGTTTAATGTTTTGTCTGTTATTATTAAATTATTTGGTTGAAATTTAACGTTTTATTATTAAAACTTTTTTATTCAATTAATGAATATAATAGTATTAATGAATAATACTAATAGTGTTCACAGAAACATAATCGTCCAAGTTATTCAATTTAGACACTTTATTGACAGAAGCCCATGGGAGTGCAGTATATGGGCTTCTCTAAAAAAGGACGCGATTAAGTGAATTACGTCGTTATCCGACTAGATATCCATCTGGAAATGAGTATAATCATTGTATGTAACCTCTCCCGTGTTCACATAATCGTAAACGTCCAAGTTATTCAATTGACAACAAGTTCCTGGATTTCTTGTTCCATGACGAACTGCGTTGTTAATATTAACTTTTCATGTGAAATTTAACGACTTGCAGTCAAATATTTGTTAAGAATAAGTAGTATAATAACTCACTTAATCTGGCCGAGTACTTTCGAATCTATGAGATCCATCTTCAGAGGCGTGGGTTCCTAGATCATCATGTCAGTTTTTTGGTTAGAAGTGTTGTAGTTTTTGTAAAATGTGATCAAAAAGTTTGTGAGATATTAAATTTAGTTGTTCATTGAGAATGTTTTGTTTATTGTGTGTAGTGTGTTTGTATATATCAAATTGTTCCAAGGTGTTCCGAGTTCGTGTCCTTTAGATTTTATGTGTAGAATGTGTAGGTTTTGGTACTGATGTCAGTAAAAGTGTGTCCAGTTTGAATGATACAGTATGGTCGGCAAAATTCGATTCAGCTTTGGATGTCAGGGCTTGAAAATGTTCCTTGTAACGTTGTTTGAATGTGCGGCCTGTTTGTCCTATGTAGAATTTGTTACAATCAGAGCAGTTCAGTTTGTAGATCCCTGGGAGATCGTATTTGTTTGTGTTCAATGTGGTTTTTGAGTGTATTTAGAGATTTCTCGCAACTCCCTTGATGGATCTAAACAATTCTTTTTTTGAAAAATAGCTCATGATTTTTTTTTACATTTAGTAATTTCTATTTGACATTCCACATTGTTTCTGGCTCAAGCCAACTTCAAACTCAGAGCAGTGCATACGCAGTATCATAAGTATGTGATTGCAGAAAAACAGAGTAATTATTCCTCAGCGTATTCCTATGTACTTTGACGCACTGAACCCGAATCTGAACTCTGGCACCTCACAAAACGCTCGCTTCACGAGATATTTCCAAGATGGCGGCCAAAATTTCATAAGCTAATTTTCTCAATTTCTGATGAAGATAAAATTCTAGAGCAATATATTATTTGTGATCTGTGATTCACTCAATTCGAGTATATGATTTTTATTCTGAGAAAATTCGGGATTACAAGATATTTTTAATAAAGCGATCATCAAAGTCCAGCTTTTTCACATTTTGAATAATATAACAAATTGTTGAAGTGTAGCCCATTAATGGAGAAAGTGCACTATATATGGGCTTCTAACCAAACCTAACCTAACCTGGCTAGATGTGACTGAACCACCGCATACCTTTATTATTTTGATGCATAAGAGCCATTTGATGAAAAGTGCCTAGTTCCTATTAATTTACATTTTGTGATAAAGAGTTCCTTTTAGTTTAATGTTTTGTCTGTTATTATTAAATTATTTGGTTGAAATTTAACGTTTTATTATTATTAAAACTTTTTTATTCAATTAATGAATATAATAGTATTAATGAATAATACTAATAGTGTTCACAGCAACATAATCGTCCAAGTTATTCAATTTAGACACTTTATTGACAGAAGCCCATGGGAGTGCAGTATATGGGCTTCTCTAAAAAAGGACGCGATTAAGTGAATTACGTCGTTATCCGACTAGATATCCATCTGGAAATGAGTATAATCATTGTATGTAACCTCTCCCGTGTTCACATAATCGTAAACGTCCAAGTTATTCAATTGACAACAAGTTCCTGGATTTCTTGTTCCATGACGAACTGCGTTGTTAATATTAACTTTTCATGTGAAATTTAACGACTTGCAGTCAAATATTTGTTAAGAATAAGTAGTATAATAACTCACTTAATCTGGCCGAGTACTTTCGAATCTATGAGATCCATCTTCAGAGGCGTGGGTTCCTAGATCATCATGTCAGTTTTTTGGTTAGAAGTGTTGTAGTTTTTGTAAAATGTGATCAAAAAGTTTGTGAGATATTAAATTTAGTTGTTCATTGAGAATGTTTTGTTTATTGTGTGTAGTGTGTTTGTATATATCAAATTGTTCCAAGGTGTTCCGAGTTCGTGTCCTTTAGATTTTATGTGTAGAATGTGTAGGTTTTGGTACTGATGTCAGTAAAAGTGTGTCCAGTTTGAATGATACAGTATGGTCGGCAAAATTCGATTCAGCTTTGGATGTCAGGGCTTGAAAATGTTCCTTGTAACGTTGTTTGAATGTGCGGCCTGTTTGTCCTATGTAGAATTTGTTACAATCAGAGCAGTTCAGTTTGTAGATCCCTGGGAGATCGTATTTGTTTGTGTTCAATGTGGTTTTTGAGTGTATTTAGAGATTTCTCGCAACTCCCTTGATGGATCTAAACAATTCTTTTTTTGAAAAATAGCTCATGATTTTTTTTTACATTTAGTAATTTCTATTTGACATTCCACATTGTTTCTGGCTCAAGCCAACTTCAAACTCAGAGCAGTGCATACGCAGTATCATAAGTATGTGATTGCAGAAAAACAGAGTAATTATTCCTCAGCGTATTCCTATGTACTTTGACGCACTGAACCCGAATCTGAACTCTGGCACCTCACAAAACGCTCGCTTCACGAGATATTTCCAAGATGGCGGCCAAAATTTCATAAGCTAATTTTCTCAATTTCTGATGAAGATAAAATTCTAGAGCAATATATTATTTGTGATCTGTGATTCACTCAATTCGAGTATATGATTTTTATTCTGAGAAAATTCGGGATTACAAGATATTTTTAATAAAGCGATCATCAAAGTCCAGCTTTTTCACATTTTGAATAATATAACAAATTGTTGAAGTGTAGCCCATTAATGGAGAAAGTGCACTATATATGGGCTTCTAACCAAACCTAACCTAACCTGGCTAGATGTGACTGAACCACCACATACCTTTATTATTTTGATGCATAAGAGCCATTTGATGAAAAGTGCCTAGTTCCTATTAATTTACATTTTGTGATAAAGAGTTCCTTTTAGTTTAATGTTTTGTCTGTTATTATTAAATTATTTGGTTGAAATTTAACGTTTTATTATTAAAACTTTTTTATTCAATTAATGAATATAATAGTATTAATGAATAATACTAATAGTGTTCACAGAAACATAATCGTCCAAGTTATTCAATTTAGACACTTTATTGACAGAAGCCCATGGGAGTGCAGTATATGGGCTTCTCTAAAAAAGGACGCGATTAAGTGAATTACGTCGTTATCCGACTAGATATCCATCTGGAAATGAGTATAATCATTGTATGTAACCTCTCCCGTGTTCACATAATCGTAAACGTCCAAGTTATTCAATTGACAACAAGTTCCTGGATTTCTTGTTCCATGACGAACTGCGTTGTTAATATTAACTTTTCATGTGAAATTTAACGACTTGCAGTCAAATATTTGTTAAGAATAAGTAGTATAATAACTCACTTAATCTGGCCGAGTACTTTCGAATCTATGAGATCCATCTTCAGAGGCGTGGGTTCCTAGATCATCATGTCAGTTTTTTGGTTAGAAGTGTTGTAGTTTTTGTAAAATGTGATCAAAAAGTTTGTGAGATATTAAATTTAGTTGTTCATTGAGAATGTTTTGTTTATTGTGTGTAGTGTGTTTGTATATATCAAATTGTTCCAAGGTGTTCCGAGTTCGTGTCCTTTAGATTTTATGTGTAGAATGTGTAGGTTTTGGTACTGATGTCAGTAAAAGTGTGTCCAGTTTGAATGATACAGTATGGTCGGCAAAATTCGATTCAGCTTTGGATGTCAGGGCTTGAAAATGTTCCTTGTAACGTTGTTTGAATGTGCGGCCTGTTTGTCCTATGTAGAATTTGTTACAATCAGAGCAGTTCAGTTTGTAGATCCCTGGGAGATCGTATTTGTTTGTGTTCAATGTGGTTTTTGAGTGTATTTAGAGATTTCTCGCAACTCCCTTGATGGATCTAAACAATTCTTTTTTTGAAAAATAGCTCATGATTTTTTTTTACATTTAGTAATTTCTATTTGACATTCCACATTGTTTCTGGCTCAAGCCAACTTCAAACTCAGAGCAGTGCATACGCAGTATCATAAGTATGTGATTGCAGAAAAACAGAGTAATTATTCCTCAGCGTATTCCTATGTACTTTGACGCACTGAACCCGAATCTGAACTCTGGCACCTCACAAAACGCTCGCTTCACGAGATATTTCCAAGATGGCGGCCAAAATTTCATAAGCTAATTTTCTCAATTTCTGATGAAGATAAAATTCTAGAGCAATATATTATTTGTGATCTGTGATTCACTCAATTCGAGTATATGATTTTTATTCTGAGAAAATTCGGGATTACAAGATATTTTTAATAAAGCGATCATCAAAGTCCAGCTTTTTCACATTTTGAATAATATAACAAATTGTTGAAGTGTAGCCCATTAATGGAGAAAGTGCACTATATATGGGCTTCTAACCAAACCTAACCTAACCTGGCTAGATGTGACTGAACCACCACATACCTTTATTATTTTGATGCATAAGAGCCATTTGATGAAAAGTGCCTAGTTCCTATTAATTTACATTTTGTGATAAAGAGTTCCTTTTAGTTTAATGTTTTGTCTGTTATTATTAAATTATTTGGTTGAAATTCAACGTTTTATTATTATTAAAACTTTTTTATTCAATTAATGAATATAATAGTATTAATGAATAATACTAATAGTGTTCACAGCAACATAATCGTCCAAGTTATTCAATTTAGACACTTTATTGACAGAAGCCCATGGGAGTGCAGTATATGGGCTTCTCTAAAAAAGGACGCGATTAAGTGAATTACGTCGTTATCCGACTAGATATCCATCTGGAAATGAGTATAATCATTGTATGTAACCTCTCCCGTGTTCACATAATCGTAAACGTCCAAGTTATTCAATTGACAACAAGTTCCTGGATTTCTTGTTCCATGACGAACTGCGTTGTTAATATTAACTTTTCATGTGAAATTTAACGACTTGCAGTCAAATATTTGTTAAGAATAAGTAGTATAATAACTCACTTAATCTGGCCGAGTACTTTCGAATCTATGAGATCCATCTTCAGAGGCGTGGGTTCCTAGATCATCATGTCAGTTTTTTGGTTAGAAGTGTTGTAGTTTTTGTAAAATGTGATCAAAAAGTTTGTGAGATATTAAATTTAGTTGTTCATTGAGAATGTTTTGTTTATTGTGTGTAGTGTGTTTGTATATATCAAATTGTTCCAAGGTGTTCCGAGTTCGTGTCCTTTAGATTTTATGTGTAGAATGTGTAGGTTTTGGTACTGATGTCAGTAAAAGTGTGTCCAGTTTGAATGATACAGTATGGTCGGCAAAATTCGATTCAGCTTTGGATGTCAGGGCTTGAAAATGTTCCTTGTAACGTTGTTTGAATGTGCGGCCTGTTTGTCCTATGTAGAATTTGTTACAATCAGAGCAGTTCAGTTTGTAGATCCCTGGGAGATCGTATTTGTTTGTGTTCAATGTGGTTTTTGAGTGTATTTAGAGATTTCTCGCAACTCCCTTGATGGATCTAAACAATTCTTTTTTTGAAAAATAGCTCATGATTTTTTTTTACATTTAGTAATTTCTATTTGACATTCCACATTGTTTCTGGCTCAAGCCAACTTCAAACTCAGAGCAGTGCATACGCAGTATCATAAGTATGTGATTGCAGAAAAACAGAGTAATTATTCCTCAGCATATTCCTATGTACTTTGACGCACTGAACCCGAATCTGAACTCTGGCACCTCACAAAACGCTCGCTTCACGAGATATTTCCAAGATGGCGGCCAAAATTTCATAAGCTAATTTTCTCAATTTCTGATGAAGATAAAATTCTAGAGCAATATATTATTTGTGATCTGTGATTCACTCAATTCGAGTATATGATTTTTATTCTGAGAAAATTCGGGATTACAAGATATTTTTAATAAAGCGATCATCAAAGTCCAGCTTTTTCACATTTTGAATAATATAACAAATTGTTGAAGTGTAGCCCATTAATGGAGAAAGTGCACTATATATGGGCTTCTAACCAAACCTAACCTAACCTGGCTAGATGTGACTGAACCACCGCATACCTTTATTATTTTGATGCATAAGAGCCATTTGATGAAAAGTGCCTAGTTCCTATTAATTTACATTTTGTGATAAAGAGTTCCTTTTAGTTTAATGTTTTGTCTGTTATTATTAAATTATTTGGTTGAAATTTAACGTTTTATTATTATTAAAACTTTTTTATTCAATTAATGAATATAATAGTATTAATGAATAATACTAATAGTGTTCACAGAAACATAATCGTCCAAGTTATTCAATTTAGACACTTTATTGACAGAAGCCCATGGGAGTGCAGTATATGGGCTTCTCTAAAAAAGGACGCGATTAAGTGAATTACGTCTTTATCCGACTAGATATCCATCTGGAAATGAGTATAATCATTGTATGTAACCTCTCCCGTGTTCACATAATCGTAAACGTCCAAGTTATTCAATTGACAACAAGTTCCTGGATTTCTTGTTCCATGACGAACTGCGTTGTTAATATTAACTTTTCATGTGAAATTTAACGACTTGCAGTCAAATATTTGTTAAGAATAAGTAGTATAATAACTCACTTAATCTGGCCGAGTACTTTCGAATCTATGAGATCCATCTTCAGAGGCGTGGGTTCCTAGATCATCATGTCAGTTTTTTGGTTAGAAGTGTTGTAGTTTTTGTAAAATGTGATCAAAAGGTTTGTGAGATATTAAATTTAGTTGTTCATTGAGAATGTTTTGTTTATTGTGTGTAGTGTGATTGTATATATCTAATTGTTCCGAGGTGTTCCGAGTTCGTGTCCTTTAGATTTTATGTGTAGAATGTGTAGGGTTTTGGTACTGATGTCAGTAAAAGTGTGTCCAGTTTGAATGATACAGTATGGTCGGCAAAATTCGATTCAGCTTTGGATGTCAGGGCTTGAAAATGTTCCTTGTAACGTTGTTTGAATGTGCGGCCTGTTTGTCCTATGTAGAATTTGTTACAATCAGAGCAGTTCAGTTTGTAGATCCCTGGGAGATCGTATTTGTTTGTGTTCAATGTGGTTTTTGAGTGTAAGTGCATTTTTTATTTTGTTTTTTGTTCTGAATGAGATGGTGTGGCCGGCTTTTTTGAAGATTTTTGCTAGTCTGTGTGATTGTGGATTAATGTATGTCATTGTTTGATTGGAACAGTGTGGTTCAGTAGTTATAAAATGGAGGACCAGGAAGAGGGGGCTGATAGCTCAGGCCACACTTCCGAATTTAACATAATCCAATAAAAATAAGAATAAAGGTAAGTAAGATTATTGGAGAACAGGGAACTGTAGTAAAAAGTCTCTCAAGTGACAGTTTGAGTACGATTGCTTTAATAGAATCATAAAGCATACTAGAATCATTAACCATAATAAAGTAAAGATCAAAAAACACTAGAAGTGAATGAGTTATCATTGATACAATGGAACAATAAACAAGTGAAGCACACAATTTATGTAATGCAAAGAATAATTTTTGAATTCAAGTGAATTTAAGAGGTCGAAACCAGAAAATAGCATAATAGAATTGTATTAATTATTATTGATACCATGAAACAATAATCAAGTGACATACACAATTGATGTGATACAAAGAATAAGATTGTGTATTCAAGTAAATTTACATGATTAAATCCAGAGAATAGCATACTAGACATATGTGAATTATTATTGATATAATATAACAATAACCAAAGATGCACAATTGATGTGACACAAAATATAAGATTGTAAATTCGAGTAAATTTATGAGGTCAAGTCCGGAGAGTAGCATAGGCTACTAGATGTATGAGTTGTTATTGATACCATGAAATAATAACTAAATGACGTACACAAATGATGTGACGTAAAGAATGAATTGTAAATTCAAGTAAATTTATGAAGTCAAGTCCGGAGAGTAGCATACTAGAATTGTATAAATTGTCATTGATATAATACAACAATGACCAAATGACGCACTTGATATGTCGTAGAACACATGTAAATTTGAAGGATAAAAATCAAAATGATTGTAATAATAATGCAAAACACTTAGCTGCAGGTATTTGCTGGTCCAAGGATGATCGAGCGACGGTCAGCCAGTAAGTAGTGAATTCGTGATAACAGATATGTTGAAGGAATTTGATATTGAGCATACTCGATAAACCGTAAGCATCACTGATAGAATTGGATATAGGATATTGAATATATGAGTAGCACTGTAGTCTTGACGTTGTAAAGATGAAAATGATAAATCGTTGAACATGGACATCAATAAACTTGAAGAATATGTGACCATTGAAGTTTCATCACTGATGTGTTGGATTAATAACGAGACTTGTAGAACCAAGCATATGCAGAAGATCAAACATTGAGAACAAATATTCTCTATTAGAAATAAGATGCCCCATACATAAAGAGGTCTTGAAAATAATATGAAGTACGATGTACCGATACCAAAAAACGAACCAAATCGTCCATGGGCGTTGACCAGAGTGTGAATTGGAGCGAAAAGAACCCAAGTTCATAGACAGAAGCTAACTAGAGTAGTCAGTCCACCAAATGGATGTAACATAGAAAATATGAAACACAATTCAAGAAATAGAAAAACACCCAAATATGTAGAAAGGTGTGGAGTAAATATAAAAAATATTCCAGACAGATGATAAAATAATATCGGAAAAAAACTCGCATGAGAGTCAACAAAATGAATTGATCGATAGATGCAACATCGATAGTCAAGAGGAAATAGGTGACCGCCAACTTTGAAATCGTAACTGAATGGAACATAAGTTGCCCATGTTTTGCAACTTGCAAATTTGCAAAAGAGATGAAAGAAATGAAAATATGTATAGTGAAGATTATGAATTCAAAGTTGGATGACTACTAGAAAATAGGGTAAAGAAATAATTACTCATCAGTATAGTCCACAAGAGGAAGTGGGGCCAAAGAATGAATGCTTCTTTTGAAAGTACCAGATGCAGTTTTTACCAAGACCACCCGGACCCTAGCATCACTTCCAGGAAATTTATCAATAATTCTCCCAAGTTTCCAGGTACCTAGAGGCATATCATCCTCCTTGAGAAGGACAAGAGTATTTACCTTGAGATTTTCGCCTTCAAGTAACCACTTGTTGCGCCTTTGAAGTATTACAAGGTAGTCAGATTGCCAGCATTTCCAAATTTGCTGTGACATCAAGTCAACTTGCTTCCAGCGTGCAAGCAAATTTCGTTTGTCATTGTTAGTGACATTGATAGGTAATGCAATCAGAGGGCGACCTATTAAGAAATGACCAGATGAAAGATAATTGAGATCCAGATGGGAATTAATGGACGTGAATTTAGAATGGCTTCTATGCGAGAAGCAAGAGTGAAAAGTTCTTCAAGTGTTAAAATTGATTGTTTAGTAGTGACTCTGAAAATAGATTTAAAACTCTTTACAGCAGCCTCCCAGAGCCCACCAAAATGAGGAGCATGAGGAGGGATGAAATGCCATTGAATCCTAGAAGAGGCGGCAAAATTTTGTATGATAGATTGAGTTTTTGAGGTTTGAAGAAAGTGATATAAATCTTGAAGTTCAGATTTAGCCTCTAAGAAAGTAGAAGCATTGTCAGAGAATATATGTGCTGGAAGACCACGACGAGAAATAAACCTTGACAAGGCTGCAACAAATGCCTTTGTAGTTAGATCAGACACAATGAACAGCTCGAGTAACCATGCATACAAAGATTGCCAAGTATGATTTGGAAACTGTGCGAGACCGAGGACCACTGAATCTAGTAGAAATAGGTCCAGCATAGTCAATACCACAGGTATGAAAGGGAGGATTAGGAATCACTCTGTGTTTGGGAAGTTGACCCATTTGCTGCTGAGCAAGCTTTGGTGCAAACTTAAAACAAGGTATGCAAGAACGAAGAACATTACAAATGGTGAGACGTGAGGAAGGAAACCAGAATTTGAGACGAATATTTGCCAAAACTGATTGCAGACTGGCATGAAGAAGACGTTGATGAGTAGATTCAATAAGTAATCTAGTGAATTTGTGTTTGGAAGGCAATAGAATTTGATGTTTTTGGTCAAAGAGTAATTTGGAATTTTGCAATCTACCACCAATTCTGATGAAACCATCAGCATGTAAAAATGGAACAAAAGGAGAAAGAGTGCTTTTGTGTGGCAGAGGTTGATTGTTAGAGAGAGCTTGCAGCTCTGGACCAAAGGCTTGACTTTGAACAAACTTAATGAGAACAATTTCAGCCTGTGTTAATTCATCTACAGATAATGTACCCTGTTTTTGACACTTGGGATGGGCCATGTTGTAAACAAAACGTAGACACCAAGCAATGACTCTGATTATTTTAGACAGAGATGAAAATTCATTCAAAATCTTAGCTAGGCAAGAGTCAGTTATGGAGGATTCTGAAGAATAAGATGATGAATTGATATGCAAAGAAATAGTGGAACTTTGAGAAGAATCAAAATTTTGAGCAGACAATAAGAAAGGTGGACCATTCCACCATAGAACAGAATCAGCTAATTGAGAAGGTGACATGCCTCTAGAAACTAAATCAGCTGGATTATCAGCAGATTTGACATGATGCCAGTAAAATGATTTTGTTGAGTCTTGAATTTCAGACACTCTCAGTGCTACAAAAATATCCTTCTTTGTAGGAGGAGACTTTAACCATGAACATACATTAAGAGAATCAGACCAAAGGTGGACTGATGAAATGCTAAGACGAAATGCAGAAATAACCTTGGTAATTAAGCGAGATAAAATTAAAGCGGCACAAAGTTCAAGCCTGGGAATAGACAAAGGCTTAAGGGGTGCAACCCGGCTCTTTGAACACAAGAGATGAACAGTAGATGAAGAGTCAGAACAAGATCTCAGATAGAGACAAGCACCATAAGCAATGGAGCTCGCATCACAGAAGCCATGTAACTCAAATTTGATAGAAGTGGGTGAAATAACCAAGCGAGGAATATTTATGCTAGAAATGTCAGACAGTTGTTGATAAATTGAAATCCATTTGCTCAATAACTCAGCTGGAAGTGAATCATCCCAACCAAGACGTAGTAACCATAGTTGCTGAAACAAAATCTTAGCAGAAATGACAATTGGTGATATTAAACCAAGTGGGTCAAAAATTGAAGCTATGACAGATAAGAATTCACGTTTTGTGAATGAAGTCTTTGATGAAATAGTAGGCAATGAAATAGACAGATGATCATTTTTCACATCCCAAATTATGCCTAAAGCTTTGAATGAAGTCTCAAGATCACCAGAAATTAATTTTGTTGCATCGACTTCATGAAGTGTGGAAGGAATAGTTTGCAATACTTGAGATGAATTTGATAGCCATTTGCAAAGTTCAAATCCACCATTATTTAAGGTAGAAAGAAGTTCATGAGCCAATTTAATAGCTTCCTCAATAGTATCAGCACCTGTGAGCAAATCATTGACATAAAAATCTTCAGAAATTGTACGAAACAAATCATGACAATTACTAGCTTCATCTCTAGCCAATTGTAAGAGTGAACATGTTGCAAGAAAGGCAGCTGGAGCTGTCCCATATGTTATTGTATTCAAAGTGAATTCCTGAAGTTTGTCTGAAGGCGAATTTCGCCAAAATATACGCTGCAACTGTCTGTCAGAAGGATCAACCAAGATTTGCCTGTACATCTTGGTGATGTCAGCAGCAAGAGCTATTAGAAGGCAACGAAAACGTAAAACAATATCAAAGAGATCAGGTTGAATTGTAGGTCCAACATGCAAAATGTCATTAAGAGAAAGAGAATTTGAAGTCTTTGCAGATGCATCAAAAACAACACGGAGTTTTGTAGTAGTTGAATCTGGCTTGAACACAGGGTGGTGAGGGATATAAAAGGTGACTTGACCTTCCTTAGGTGGATTGACAACTGACATGTGTCCCAGTTCATGATATTCAGCCATGAATTGTGTATATTGTTCACGAAGATCAGGAGATTTTGATAATCTAGCCTCTAGAGAATTGAAACGTTTGAGAGCCTGAGCCCTAGAATTTCCTAAAGTTTCAACAGAATCCTTTTTAGGAAGAGTGACCACATATCGACCATCAGCTTGTCTGACAGTGGTGTCAGTGTAAATTTTTTCAACAACTTTTTCTTGTTGAGACATGACATTTTTTCCAGGAATTTCTTCTAACTGCCAAAATCGTTCTAATTGGTCAGTAATTGGAGATGAGGTGATAAAATTCGATTGGAAATCAGTTTGTTCACTGATTTCATTGGTTGGCACTGAACCCATCACAAAAAAACCAAACCTTGAGTTTTGAAAGATTGGATTGGAGTCATTCAACAGTAGTTGACCAGGCAGCAATGATTGTGCAAAAATTGAAGCACCTAACAAGAGATCAACTGGAGCTGAAATATGAAATTCAGGATCTGCTAGAGTAATGTTATCTGGAATAGTGACAGATGATAAATCAAGATCCACCACAGGTAAATTAGAAGTAATTTGATTGACAATGAGACATGTTGAATTAAAGTTCCAGTTGGAGTCAAAAGAAGAAATAGATACCTTAGTAGAGTGAGACAATAGTGAAGCTTCATTAGCTATGCTATGAACTGAAGTAGTCACAGAAGTAGTGACAAGATTCAACCTTTTGACTAATGAAGCAGAAATCAAATTACAGTCGGAGCCAGAGTCCAGCAATGCTCTGCAGTGAGTAGCAGTGCCATTGGCAGTATGAATGATTACCTTGACAGTAGGCAATACACATTTGACAACAGTTTTTGAGTTGGTAGAACAAGCCAAAACCTTGGATGAATTTAATGATAATTGAGAGGTATTGGGACCACTGGTAGATGGTGAAGTGAATTGATGATTCATAGACTCAGAGGTTGAAAGAGGTTGACTATTATCATGTGAAGCTGAAATAGGGGTTACAGGACTAGAGGTGACTGCAGAATCTTTTCTTAGCCTTTGATGTCGGCTAAGATTGACATGTACCTTAGAATCAGAAGTAGTGAAGTTAGAAGTAAAAGATTTATGTAATAATGTATGATGTTTACGTTGACAATGAAGACAAGATTTCATTGAGCATTTGTGATCAGTTTTGAATGGTTGAAGACAATTAAAACACAATTTGTTTTTCTTGACAAAATCGAGCTTTTGTTGAGGCTGTAAAGCTCTGAATGAGTGACATTGAAATAGGAAGTGGTTTTCCTTGCAATTAATGCAAAATGATTGCACATTGTTATTTGATTTAGAGTAATGTGTTGAGTTGGTGATAGGATATGATTTATTATCTTGTTTGACAGTTATATTTTGAGGTTTGTTAGCTAATAATACCTCCCAAACCCCACAACGGTTTTCCAAAAAATCCCACAATTGCTCCAAATTAGGAATATTACCATGAGGGATACTCTGCTCCCATTCACGAATGGTGTTTGGATCAAGTTGAGACAATATGCGATGCATATAAAAAAGATCCTGGATTTCTTGTTCCATGACGAACTGCGTGTTAATATTAACTTTTCATGTGAAATTTGACTGCATGTCGTTAAATTTCACATGAAAAGTTAATAAAAAAGATCTTTGATGTCAACTCCAAGCTCAATTGATTCAAGTGCTTGAATGTGACCTTTACAATGATCAATAAAGGAGCGAAGTGAAATTGCTGAATTGTGTATTACATTTGGTGGGTGTTCCAAACCTTTGATGTGACTAGCAGCTATGAGACGTGTGTTATCATAGCGGTCAATAAGTAATTGCCAAGCACGATTGAAATTATCATTGCTAGGAGCAATATTAGCAATTCTAGCTAATGCCTCACCAGACAGTGATTGCCTCAAATAATAGAATTTAGAAGCAGACGAGATGGAGTTATTATCAATAATGATGTTAGTGAATGTGTCCTTGAATTCCAACCAATCATTGAAATTTCCAGAAAATTTTGGAATAGGAATTTCAGGAAGTCTTATGGATTGTTACACATTGGGCTCATGAGTAGGAAGAGGAGATACAGCTTTTGCTTGTTCAGTTTGATGAGAGTATGCTCTTAGTTTAGAATTAACATTTGCAGTAATTAAAATGAAATTGTTGACAGTATGCCAATGCTCATCAATATTAAAATCTTCATCAGAATTATTAAAATTTTCAGTTAGTTCTGCATGAGCATCATCAAATTTTTTAGTGAGGTTGGACAACTTGTCCTTGACAATGAGCAATTCCTCATAAGTATTATCATTGATGACTTCAAAGTTTTGATAATTTTGAGTGAACAATGTAAGCTCACGCTTAGCATTTTCTTTGATGGCAATAAGTTTGCGCTCTTTAGATGCCATGACAAAATAAAGTTAAGCTTTGTTACCGTTATTGGAAGAGATTTTCCAAGGATTGCCCACGTTGACTCACTGGCTGCCTTAGACCGCACCTTGAAGCAGCAAAACACCATGAGCGGCAGCAACAATGGACAGGTACAATAGTATTTGTGATCTTGACAAACGAATTACCTGCAAGAGATTAACAGGTGTTATAATACAAGTACCAAAATGTGAAATACAATTACAGAGACTATTAAGCATTAGAAGAATGAATAATTGACTAAAACTATCACTTGAGATAAGAGCAGTTAATTGTAATGACAATGGTACAAGGTATCAAAAAACCAAAGTTACTGGTACCATCCGGCCCGCGAGGACCAAAAATTATGTTTGATTGGAACAGTGTGGTTCAGTAGTTATAAAATGGAGGACCAGGAAGAGGGGGCTGATAGCTCAGGCCACACTTCCGAATTTAACATAATCCAATAAGAATAAAGGTAAGTAAGATTATTGGAGAACAGGGAACTGTAGTAAAAAGTCTCTCAAGTGACAGTTTGAGTACGATTGCTTTAATAGAATCATAAAGCATACTAGAATCATTAACCATAATAAAGTAAAGATCAAAAAACACTAGAAGTGAATGAGTTATCATTGATACAATGGAACAATAAACAAGTGAAGCACACAATTTATGTAATGCAAAGAATAATTTTTGAATTCAAGTGAATTTAAGAGGTCGAAACCAGAAAATAGCATAATAGAATTGTATTAATTATTATTGATACCATGAAACAATAATCAAGTGACATACACAATTGATGTGACACAAAGAATAAGATTGTGTATTCAAGTAAATTTACATGATTAAATCCAGAGAATAGCATACTAGACATATGTGAATTATTATTGATATAATATAACAATAACCAAAGATGCACAATTGATGTGACACAAAATATAAGATTGTAAATTCGAGTAAATTTATGAGGTCAAGTCCGGAGAGTAGCATAGGCTACTAGATGTATGAGTTGTTATTGATACCATGAAATAATAACTAAATGACGTACACAAATGATGTGACGTAAAGAATGAATTGTAAATTCAAGTAAATTTATGAAGTCAAGTCTGGAGAGTAGCATAGGCTACTAGATGTATGAGTTGTTATTGATACCATGAAACAATAACTAAATGACGTACACAACTAAATCAATCTTTACACAACCAAAAATATGAGACTTAATTATAAACAAGAGTCAAAAGGATTCGAATGTTTTGTTGATCCTGATTTTCTATCACCATTATTTCCAAAATCAGGATCAACAAAACATTCGAATCCTTTTGACTCTTGTTTATAATTAAGTCTCATATTTTTGGTTGTGTTGATATATTTCAATAAGTGTTTTACTTCTAGCCAATTCATTTCTGAAGGATCCTGATTAAATTGACTCAATTTACAGATGGCATACATAATATCGGGCCTTGTACAATTGGCTAAATACAGCAAGCTTCCTAATGCACTTCTGTACTTAGTTTTATCACATTTCTTCAAATCTGCATTACATTTTGTACATTCTGGATTGAAATCTGCACATTTCTTACAATATTTAACAACTTTGCCCTGCACTGGTAAAGGAGTATAACATTCTTTTGCATTTTCCATGCCATCTTTTATTCGCCAATCTGATCGATTTTCTGATGACTTCTCCTCTAATATTCTGCATATTATTCTCATCAATATTCTCCATGCCATCAACATTCTCCATCTCATCAACATTCTCTATCTCATCAACATTCTCCATCTCATTAACATTCTCATCATGACAGATCCCATCATTCTGAATTTTATTATCAATCTCAATCACATTTCTCATTCTCAATCGCATTTCATCATTCACATCATCATTTTCAACATCATAATCATCCTCCACCTTATCCAAATCAATCATCTTTGTCATTCCAATTTGCTCATATAAATTTAAATTTTGTACTCTGCCGACAGTCTGCTCACTCAAAACCTTTAAACTTTGAATAGTCACTGCCATACTTGTAAGTGCCATATTACTGAAACAAACAAATACATGGAGATATATTGTTTGTTTCAGTAATTATTTTGCTTTTTACTATTACTGATAGCTCCTTGATTGTCAGCAAAAACTGTCCGTTTTAGGTAGAATGTCTGATAAGCCTACTTCTTCAATAAGATGTGAAAGCCATAAAATTTCTTTACACAATAGGATTACCTATTGAGCGTTATGGAAATATAATTGAACAATTGGGAAGAGAAGAAAACTTGACGGTTACACTTGTAAAAGCACGATTGTTAGAAGAAAGGAATGAAATTCGCGATGCAGATGAAGGCGTAGCGCTGACTTCCACACGACATCATGCAGGGCAGAAGACGCGTTTTCCAACCAGAAAGCAGAATAATAGAAATAGGCGAGCTGAGAACGTTGATAAGAACATAAGAACAAACTCGGATGAGGTGGACAGTAAGAGATGTTTTTTCTGCAAAGGTGTGGGACATATTGCTAAACATTGTCATAAGGTTAAATGTTTTAAATGCGGTAAGTTTGGTCATTGGGCTAATGATTGTGTTGAGAATGCAAATAATGAGATTGTATTTAGAGAGCATAACAAATCTAAACATAAAGCTTATATAAGTACTGTTGGGCTATTATCAAAAAATGCAGAACATAATATTGAATGGGTAGTAGATTCGGCTGCAACAAATCATATCTGTTCACAAAAGGAATTTTTTGTAGAAATGGATAAATGTAATGGTACAGTAACTATGGGAAAAGGGAACACGACTGTTAAAGGATGTGGAAAAGTAGAGATCGAAATGACTGAAGAATGTGGAGGTTACACCCTTACATTATCTGATGTATTGTATGTACCTGATTTTAATTTTAATTTGTTGTCTGTTAATCAGTTAACGTCTAAAGATGTATGTATGCAATTCAAGAAAAATTATGCTATGGGTTTTGATAATGGAGAGAATGTTTTCAAAGCTACATTAGAAAATGGATTATATGTACTTCATGTTGTAAAAAGAAACAAGATTGTAGAAAATGTAATTGATAGAGATTGTTACTTAGGAGTGAAGGATACGATAGCACTTACAAGTATGGCAGTGACTATTCAAAGTTTAAAGGTTTTGAGTGAGCAGACTGTCGGCAGAGTACAAAATTTAAATTTATATGAGCAAATTGGAATGACAAAGATGATTGATTTGGATAAGGTGGAGGATGATTATGATGTTGAAAATGATGATGTGAATGATGAAATGCGATTGAGAATGAGAAATGTGATTGAGATTGATAATAAAATTCAGAATGATGGGATCTGTCATGATGAGAATGTTAATGAGATGGAGAATGTTGATGAGATAGAGAATGTTGATGAGATGGAGAATGTTGATGGCATGGAGAATATTGATGAGAATAATATGCAGAATATTAGAGGAGAAGTCATCAGAAAATCGATCAGATTGGCGAATAAAAGATGGCATGGAAAATGCAAAAGAATGTTATACTCCTTTACCAGTGCAGGGCAAAGTTGTTAAATATTGTAAGAAATGTGCAGATTTCAATCCAGAATGTACAAAATGTAATGCAGATTTGAAGAAATGTGATAAAACTAAGTACAGAAGTGCATTAGGAAGCTTGCTGTATTTAGCCAATTGTACAAGGCCCGATATTATGTATGCCATCTGTAAATTGAGTCAATTTAATCAGGATCCTTCAGAAATGAATTGGCTAGAAGTAAAACACTTATTGAAATATATCAACACAACCAAAAATATGAGACTTAATTATAAACAAGAGTCAAAAGGATTCGAATGTTTTGTTGATCCTGATTTTGGAAATAATGGTGATAGAAAATCATTTTCTGGTTTTATTATAATGCTTGCGGGAGCTCCAGTGATATGGAAAACCAAGAAACAATCTAAACGTGTGTGTTTATCCACTATGGAGGCTGAGTTCAGAGCACAATGTGAAATATGTAAAGAAATTTTATGGCTTTCACATTTTATTGAAGAAGTAGGCTTATCAGACATTCTACCTAAAACGGACAGTTTTTGCTGACAATCAAGGAGCTATCAGTAATAGTAAAAAGCAAAATAATTACTGAAACAAACAAATACATGGAGATATATTGTTTCTTTGTAAGAAGTTTAGTTGAGGATGGATTGATTGACTTTGAATATATCAAATCAGAAGAAAATGTTGCAGATATTTTGACAAAATTGTTGACTAAAGCTAAAGTTGAACATATCAGATTGTATTTGGGTATTAGAAATGAAAAATGAGAGTATTTTGTTTAATGCAGAATTTTAATTTGTTTGTATTTTTTCTGATCTGTTCCAAAGTTTGTGATGTAATGATTTGATGTTTTGATAATTTAATTTGTTTGTATTTTTCTGATCTGTTCCAAAGTTTGTGATGTAATGTTTTGATAATTTAATTTTGTTTCTTTTGTTTTGTTATATTAATCAATGTTTTGATTTTGATGGATTTATGTCTCAGGGGGAAGTGTTGTTATGTGTGAGACATAAATTATCAAAATAGCACAGCTGGTAATTTGTACAGATGTTTTGGTGAAATAGTTTTTTAGTCGGTGTTGAGATGTTGGACTGAAAAGATGGATGATCAAAAACCTAGATGTGATTGAATTTATTTGAATGTGATTGATAATGTTATAATGTTAAATAAATATAATGCGAGTTCAAATGATGTTCATATTTCTCAATTAAATTAAAACAACAACGTAAAGAATGAATTGTAAATTCAAGTAAATTTATGAAGTCAAGTCCGGAGAGTAGCATACTAGAATTGTATAAATTGTCATTGATATAATACAACAATGACCAAATGACGCACTTGATATGTCGTAGAACACATGTAAATTTGAAGGATAAAAATCAAAATGATTGTAATAATAATGCAAAACACTTAGCTGCAGGTATTTGCTGGTCCAAGGATGATCGAGCGACGGTCAGCCAGTAAGTAGTGAATTCGTGATAACAGATATGTTGAAGGAATTTGATATTGAGCATACTCGATAAACCGTAAGCATCACTGATAGAATTGGATATAGGATATTGAATATATGAGTAGCACTGTAGGCTTGACGTTGTAAAGATGAAAATGATAAATCGTTGAACATGGACATCAATAAACTTGAAGAATATGTGACCATTGAAGTTTCATCACTGATGTGTTGGATTAATAACGAGACTTGTAGAACCAAGCATATGCAGAAGATCAAACATTGAGAACAAATATTCTCTATTAGAAATAAGATGCCCCATACATAAAGAGGTCTTGAAAATAATATGAAGTACGATGTACCGATACCAAAAAACGAACCAAATCGTCCATGGGCGTTGACCAGAGTGTGAATTGGAGCGAAAAGAACCCAAGTTCATAGACAGAAGCTAACTAGAGTAGTCAGTCCACCAAATGGATGTAACATAGAAAATATGAAACACAATTCAAGAAATAGAAAAACACCCAAATATGTAGAAAGGTGTGGAGTAAATATAAAAAATATTCCAGACAGATGATAAAATAATATCGGAAAAAAACTCGCATGAGAGTCAACAAAATGAATTGATCGATAGATGCAACATCGATAGTCGAGAGGAAATAGGTGACCGCCAACTTTGAAATCGTAACTGAACGGAACAGTCATTGTGATGTATTTTTTGTCAGTGGTGTTGGTGTTTTGTTTTTTGTTTCTTATTTTATGATTGAGTTTGTCAATTAGGTCGTGTTTGTAGCCGTTTTCTTGTGCTAGGTATTTTATTGTATTTAGTTCAGTGTGGTAATTGTCGGTGGATAGCGGTGTGTTGTTGAGTCTGTGTAGCATTGACCTGAATGCTGAGTGTTTGTGTTGTGTTGGATGATTGGAGGTGCTGTGTATTAGGGTATCTGTCATTGTTGGTTTTCTGTAGATGTTGAAGCTGTGTTGTTGGTTTGTGTTCTTTGTAATTGAGAGGTCTAGGAAGTTTATTGAATTGTTTTGCTCATATTCAGCTGTGTATTTAATGTTATTATGTATTTTGTTTATGTATGATCGAAGTTGTTCACATTGTCTTTTGTTTCCTCTGTATAGCAATAGAACATCATCTACGTATCTGTGCCAGTATATTATGTTCTGTGAAAATTTGTTATTAAAGAGTATATGAGTGTTTTCGCAGTGTTGGAGATAGATTTCAGCAAATATGCTTGAGATTGGTGAGCCCATTGGCAGTCCATCAGGTTGCGAGTAGAATTTGTTGTTGAAGGTAAAGTAATTTTGTTGAGTGATGATTTTTAGGATGTCTATTATTTCATTTATATGTTCTGTAGCTGTGTTGTTGTGAATAAGGATGTTCTGTATTATTTCTATTGTTTCATTGACAGGTATGTTGGTGTATAGGTTTGTTATATCAAAAGATGCAAGAGTGGAGTTGTGAGGAATTTGTGTGTCTTTTATTTTTGCGATAAGATCGCTACTATTTTTTATGTATGTGTTGTTGTTGATATTAATTAGTTTTCTCAGTGTTTGATCTATGTCTTTTGCTAGTTTATAGGCAGGTGCTTCTTGGTAGTTTACTATTGGTCTAATAGGTATGTCAGGTTTGTGAATTTTGGGAAGTGTTTGAAGTGATGGTGCAGAAGGGTGTATTTGTTTTAAAAGTTTTGATCACATTTTACAAAAACCACAACACTTCTAACCAAAAAACTGACATGATGATCTAGGAACCCACGCCTCTGAAGATGGATCTCATAGATTCGAAAGTACTCGGCCAGATTAAAGTGAGTTATTATACTTATTCTTAACAAATATTTGACTGCAAGTCGTTAAATTTCACATGAAAAGTTAATGACAACAAGTTATTGACAGAATAAGTCCATATAGTGCAGCACAGCCATAACAATAATAGGCTATCTTATAGAGCAGACATAGGCTACTGAATTAGTTCAAATTTTTAGTTCAGATTTAAAGATTAGTTCAAATTAGTTCAGATTTGAATCAGTTGAAATTAAATATAAATATTAAAAAATGCCAATACCTTCAATTCAAAAACAAACATAATTTAAATGAAGATAGGGCTATAAACGTGTTTGTAAACGATAATCAATTAGACCAGGAAGAAAAAATTGCATTTCTAGGAGTTCTGTTGGATAGACGATTGACCTGGACTCCATACATTGAGAAAATATGTTGTAAAATTTCATCTGGGGTATTTGTCCTGCGACAGCTCACTAGATTGAATGACAAAAAGTTACTTTTTACAGCTTACCATGGGCTCTTACTGTCACATATTAGGTGTGCTATCTTAGTATGGGGTAATTCATCAAAACAAAATCTTGATAGGGTGTTTAAGATCCAAAAGAAAAAGGTTAGGTGAATAGAAAGAGTAAATAGATTAGATTCATGTAGGCCGTTGTTCAAGAGACTTGGTCTCCTAACTGTACCCTGCTTATATGTGTATTAAGCTACTTTATAAATATGTAAAAACGAATGATATTAACCAAAATCTTGATGTACATGATTATAATACAAGAAGCCGAGGAGATTATCACTTGGTGAGTCACAATAGTAGCTTATTCAAACAAAAACCTAGTTATATTGGTAGGAAATTCTACAACAAGCTACCGCAGTTTTTGAAGAGTCTTGAGAATATAGAAATATTTAAAAAAACAATTGAAGAAATATTTAGTTGATAAAGCTTTTTATAGTGTACAAGAGTTCCTTACACATCAAAATTAAGCCTCACTTCAACTAATTGAAGTAATTATGGTATCTAGTGTATAATATTGTTGATCTGACTTGTCTTATACTCCTTCCCACACAGCACAATAAACCTGTTCCAACCTTGTTTCAAGCCTAAAACAACAAGCTTACAAGCTTTTAAGCTTAAAAATAGCTTGTTTTAAGCTTCGAAGTTACCACTTTCTCAACTTGTTCTAAGTTTGAGGTTACAAGCTTAAAACTAACTTACAATACCAGGCTAATAACAAGCTTGTTTAAGCTAGGCTAAATTAAGTTTAAAGTAAACTTGCATTATCAAGTTATTAACTGACTTACAATACCAGGCTAAAAACAAGCTTATTACAACTAGTCTAAAGTAAGCTTAAAGTAAACTTACATTCCTAAGTTATTAACAGGCTTTTAGGTAGCTGATTGAACTTTATCAACAAAAATCTGCAAAATAACTATAGTTGAAACACTGCTGTTGAATAAAAACAATATTGAAATTGGAGAGCAGCATTTAAAAAAACACTATAATTTCCTGGACAAAACTATAGTATTTTAAATTTTTTTAAATAAAGTATATAGGTATTATATGATAAAATTAACAGGTTTGATTACCAAATCACTCATAAAACAATGCATATAGTTTTCATAGTTAGTAGGGGTTGGGGATAAATTATATGTACAAAGAAGGAATCTTCATAAAATAATTTTAATGTATACAACACACACAGCAGTGTTATTCTGAAGTAGCTGCTTGAGGGTTTTCTTCTACAAAGGCCCTGAAAAAAAGAATCACAATTAAAATGGAGGAAGTAGGTTGATAGGGCAAATGTCATGAATGCAAACATGTAATGGCATTTAGAGCCATTATATATTTTAATCAACAGTGATCATCCAAATGCTACAGCTTAATTTAAACCAAATTGTCACTTAAATCAGTGATAGGTGGCAATCATAATATGGCTGAAGTAGCTCACTCTAGATGTGTAGCACAAATACAAAAATATGTGCTGGCAGTTTACCCATTTCTCAATATGGTAATAATATTTTTGTCATACTCATACACATTCACCACTTTACCAAGCATTGAATCGAGCCAGAGTAAACAACTGTTTACAGAAAGAACAGCAGATTTTCATTACTGCATCCTTTTTCAGTGTGTTAATGGATATTACCACATTCCAGCTGATTCAGAATTTGGAAAAACAGCTGATCTCAGATAAATTTTTAGTATTTTACTACTGTGGTGGATTTTGAGGTTATGTTTAATGATGTTTCTTGTACTTGCTCAAATTTTATTATTTTTATATTTCAGACTAGTATAACAAAAAATATGATTTGTAACTTGTCTGAGAAGATGTTTACCATAATTGTATGATAATATACTGCACTTGACTTCATCTCATGCATTAACTTATCATACTTGTATGGTAAACTCCATTTCCCACACTTGTAGTGTAATATACTATCCTTTTTTGTCAGCTGATGTCACTTGATGATTATTACCGCACACTGTGTGGTAAAGATCATCAAATGATTATTACCATACACTTATGGGTGGCTACTTGCTAATAATTCACTGATAAAACATTTGACCAAAAGCTAGATCAGCTGATCTAAGATCATTATTGCCCACTCAACTTCATCTTGTGCATAGACTATCATACTCATACAGTAAACACCATCTCACCACCCATGTTATGTAATATACTAAACCTATGTATTGTAATCTATACATTTTATAATAAAAACTTGAAAAACACTAAGTGGAAATTATGACACATTATGATGTAACAGCCATTTCACTCTGATGTTAAGAGCATTGTCAGATGACTCACAGTATACTCAGAGTGTACTGTGGGTCATCTGACGATGCTTTTAACATCAGAGTGAAATAGCTGTCATGCCATAACATGAGTCATAATTTTCACTTAAGTGTTTTCTAAGTTTTTTATTATATATTAGTGGAAACAAGATGGATCTTCAACATCATATACACTTTAATTCATTATCATGGACACTTATGAAAAAAAAATGTATTTCTGAAAGGAAAGAACTATGACACAATTTGGAGGATAAATAATTTAAATAAGTATTCTTACATTTGGGGATCCTTGAGTTGGCTTGCTGCAACCAGTGACACATGTAGACCTTCAAATCTTGGTCAGTAGATGATGGGTGAATTTTCTTCACAGCAACTGTAAAATAATAGTGTTTTTGTCATTTCAGTAACATGAAACTACTGACAATAGATCACTTTAGGAAACGTTGTTTAAACGCCTCAACAAGTCAGGGTGTACCATCAATTGAAATTGATGAAATCAATGAATCCACGTGGTCAAGTTAACTTTGAAATGGGAACTCCAAACAGGTGTATCTCAACCCAAGTATGAGTGAAGGATGGGTGATGCCTTGTGTAGCTTTGTTACTGACAAAGGCCAGCTGATTCATACGTCAGGATCATTAATTGCTGGACATATGCATGTCAGGATCATTAATTGATGGACATATGCATTTTAAGATAACTGAATCTGAAAATTAGGCATAGTGCATATTAAAAATGTATGTAAGGTTGATCTTTGCATTGCCTTATATTAATCTGACTCTGAATTTTGAATTAGAAAGACAAAATAAATATTAATGTAGTTAGTTACATGACAAACTTTAATGGGTTATGAAAAACATATTTTGCTGTTTGTTGGGTAAGATGTTTTTTTTGTTGGAGCTGGTGTCTCAGGCTAATTGTTGTTCTGAATGCTGTGTTAAATACAGATTCTTGAAAAATATGTGCTACTTTGTGTTGCATAAAGTCAAAAGTCCTGTAGATTTTGAATATGTGTTTTTTTATTGAAATATGTGTATGACAAATCTGTTCTGGTTTTCATTTTATTTAGGATTCTGTCTATCATATTTGTGTTGTATCCGTTTTGTTGAGCTAAGTATTTGATCATATTAATTTCTTCTTGGTGGTCGGTCAGCTTGTAATAGTGGATCATTTAAGAGTCTACAGATCATGGAGTTAAAAGCAGCAAGTTTGTGTTGATGTGGATGGTTGGATGAGTTGTGAATAAGTGTGTCTGTGAGAATCGGTTTCCTGTAGATTTTGAATTTGTGCATGTTATTTACTTTGTGATAGTGAGGTCTAAGAAGTTTAACGTGTAGTCTAATTCATATTCTGCATTGAATTGTAGGTTTCTATAGGGTTTGTTAGGTAGTTTTATTTGCATTCTAGCATAAGTAGGTATAAGGTTTAGTTTGAAGCAAGTTTTGTTAATGTGTGAGGCCAATGTCCTAACCTTCAAACAAGCTTCCTGATATATTTATTCAATCTTTAACAATCTTTCTATCAGCAGTGGCACTGTCAGTGATGATAGGTAGGTTGGAATGTAGATTCCAAATATTTTAGACAGAACATTAAAAAAAACCTACCATTAATAACTTTGCAGAGCTGCGTGGTCTTGAAGGCTATTTTCTTGGTCTTTGCCCTGTCCTTAGCTGCCACACCTGAATAAGACAATTTGTTTGCGACTGCGTAGCTTAGACACCGTCTCAAGCAATTATAAGTCATTGCCTTAGCATCTCTCCCTCCCACCGACATGAGTACTTTCAGCTGAAAAATAAATACTTTATGTGACAAAAAATTGTAATTTGCATATAAAATATAGATGTTAAATTTGTAATCTACGATATTACAGCAAAACAGTATAGTAGCATTTGATTATTACGAATAAATTATTTAATTCAGCAAATATTAAGTTATTAATATAGGCATAGATAGTGCTGTTTTTGTAACAATATAGGTTCAGGTACGCAATGTTCCAGGGGGTCTGGGGGGTATTCAGAAGGGGTCCGCCCCCGGGAAAACTTTTTAAATTGATAAGATAAGAATACAAAGATTATTTGTCTGAGACAGTTTGACATTTTTTATACATATCAAACTTGTGGTTCCTTAAAAGTTATGTCTGCTTTTACTGGAAAAAAAACTGTATTTGCTAACTAACTGGCCTACTGTAGAAATTTAATCTTGTACAGATTTCAAGGGCATATTATAAAAAGCGCACAAAAACCTAGTTTACATGTATTATTGCATAATTTTTCAAATAACAGTTTGTTACAAAAATGGAAAGTAAGGTAATCAGTGTAAGTTTTTAGATAGCTAGATTTTACAAGAAAAAGCTATAAATTTGATAAACTTAGGTACAGTCTCGCACCAAGTAGACACAGTTGCTAGTTCTACATTGCATCAATCGCATAATGGCTCACCTAAAGTTACAAAATATATATTTTTTTTGTTTTTTGTCCCAAGAGGTACCAGTACGGCGTAGGCCTACTGTCACTAAAACAGCACTGGGCATAGATGCTATTTTAAAAATATGCTTGCACAAAAAACGAATTCGTTTCATTAAGTCAAATTCTCATTCAGTCAAAACAAGAAATTCTATCTATCAGATCCAAAAATGTTCATTCTTGCTGTTGCACAGTGCCAAACTTAGTCTGCAGGCAATAAATTTAAGCTTGATCTCCTAGACTTCTGGCAAAGCTAATAATATGCAAAATAAATAATAGATCGAGACCTTTGCCTACCTAGAAGTTTACACTGCTTTAGCTTAAAGCCTAGTAAGTGATGACTTCACTACTACACAAAACAATGGGAGAAAGTTAGGTTTCTGAAATAAAATAAAATAAAGTAGGGTAGGTAACACCTTATTGTAGACTAATCATTGAAAAAAAAACAAATAAAAAAACTGACATTGATGATCTAGGAACACGCCTCTGAAAACGGATCTCAAAGATTCGAAAGCCTACAGAGTAAGTAAATTTTACTTATTCTTAATGAATATTTGACTGCAAGTCGTTAAATTCACATAACAAGTTAATATTAACAACGCAGTTCGTCATGGAACAAGAAATCCAGGAATCTAATCATTGACTTGTGCTTTTTTCTGTATTGTTTAAATTGGCATCAAAAATCGTATTGAATCATAGTCTAAGGATGCTGATAATATGGAACTATAAGAGTCAGTAAGACTCTTTATTTTCACCGTTAATACATGATGCACAATGGTTTCTTCCTTACCTAAAATTAATATTATGTGCATATGCACGTATACTTGCAAAATACATGAATAGTGCTCAGTAAACACTTACCTTTTGGATCTTGATGTTCAACTAAAACTCTGCTCGAGTGGGCAAACAATTGAAATATTAAAATTAAATAACTTGAATAGATTGCTGAAAGATTGCAAATTGCTGCGTGAGGCGGTGATCCGGTAATGGAGCAATCAATGGTGGACCTATGAAATAACAACGATGTTGACGAGATCACGCTATGCGCTACTAGCAAAACTAGCGCACAAAAAAGAAACTTTATGAGTTGCGCGCGCACCAAACGCACCTCCATTATTATGCCGTGAAACCCAAGTTATTAATAAGCTAGGGAATACCAGCTTGTATAAAACAGCTTGATTTGAGCTTGGAAATAACTTGGATCGCCAAACTTGCTTGACAGTGTTAAAACCAAGTAAAATACAAACTTAGTTTAAGCTTATGTGCTGTGTGGTTAACTGGAGTCTTCAAGACGTAATCTACAAAAAAAAAGTTTATTAAAACATCAATTACAAGTATCTTATAAAATTGAAAATATTCATTGTAAATTGCACAGCCATTAAGCATTTCAAAGAAAATAGTTTTCAGCTCCTCTACCCATGTATTTCAATTATAAGAAAATGATTATGTTGATTGTACACTTTAAATTATTTTTTAGTATTTTATTTAGATAAATTTCAATTATTCATGAAAATGACAAACTAAAGTTCTTGAAAACCCAATTACAAGTATCTTATAAATAATTGAAAATGTTTCATAGCAAATTGCACAGCCAATATAAGCATTTCACAGAAAATTGTTTTCAGCTCAGACGATGTCTTTTATTTATTGGGAAATGATTATGCTTCTTCTGATTTCAAGTCCTGATAATGACTGTTCACAATAAGAATGAAATAGATAAACATAACAAGAGCGAGTATGGTTTGAGTTATTTGCAGGACTGTAGCACCTCCAGCAATCAATTTCATGAAGGAAAGCATTCCAAGACAAATGACTCCAACCTGAATGGCAATCCAAGGTAACACAAATGAAGATCTTTTTGTATAGACACCAATAAGCATCAGTACGTCGAAAATGCAAAATATCAGCAACACTACCACTGCTATCACTGTACTGAGGAGGATGACTTCATGAACACCTTCATATTTTGGATCTTCTTCAATGAAATTTGTCTCATATGAATATGAAACAATCGCAATAATAATTGCAGCGGCTCGCACGGTCAGTAGGAAATATCCAATCACTTTGGAGCCCGATTCCAATGAGCAGCCACATATACTTTTATCCACCTTTGGCAGAGACATTTTTGTTCAAATTTTGGCTTGATTCTTCCCTAAATCGAACAAAAGAGTAATTTTATTAATAAACAAAACTAAATAAGAAGTGGCAGCTATAACCAAGAATACACATGTGAGGAACAAACAAGCAATAGTATAATCACATGTTGATAATCTTCTTCCCACATGGAATGCCATTTTGGTCAGTCGTGAAAAATATGCATTTGAAATCTTATTCTATTAAACAAGCAAGGAATTGTATGTATGTATGTATGTACGTATTTCCAGTCACTATCCCAAAAACGACTCTTAACGATTTTGATGAAATTATGAATATAGGAGCTTTTTGGTGCAAAAATACGATTGCACTAGGTCTCATTCCTGTAAAAACTTGCTGAAGGACACAGAAAGGAGAAATCTATCCTTAGAGGAACAGCTGACAAAATAGAAAAAGTTTTTACTGTAGTATTCATATAACTTGGCAACGTGTAGCAGATGGGACATCCCACATCTGAACCCAACATACTGCTGCCAAGTTATATGAAAACTACAGTAATCATATGTGAGGCCCATTAACGGCGTTATTAGTCTGAGCCTTGCAGTCATGTAGGAAACATATGACCGGAAAGTCAGAGCTCAGCTTATGTAAAAAAAACCTTTCCTAATTACAATTTAACCCAACGAACCCATAAGACCAATAGAAAGGGCGTATGCACTAGCGTAGTATTATAGGAGGTGAAGCCAAGTCCGCCATCCATGTAGTGGATAGAAAGACGAAATCGTGTTTTCAAGAGCAGAAAATTTCAATGCGCGCTCTCCAAATAAACTGCAGTTTAACACACTTAGGATTAAGATATAACTTTCAAACTTGGCATGAGTATAGACAATTAGTTTCTAACAATAACAGTGGCATTATAAAAGTTAATGGTTACCTCTATATATTTTAATTAGTTGTTTCAAGTGGTCGTGATGTTCAGTCACGACCGCTGAAGACTGCGCTTGGATGGGTGACCGTGCTTCAATGACTTGATGTTACAAGCTTTATTATCACTTACCCGGTGGTTCGGAACCCACCTAAAATAGTAGGTCCACCATGTTCCCCGTAACATGGCACAAACGGCGAGGTGGAACTACCCGTAAGGGTCTCCCCACCATTAAAAGCCATACGCTTATTATTATTAGTTGTTTAAAGTTATATTTTTGTCCAAGTTTCAAACCATCACATGAAAAAGTGAGTCGGCTACCAAAATTTTCATCTTTTGGGTAGAGATGTGATCAAAGCGAGAAAGTTGTACGAAAATAACGGAATGATTTTTTCATGATTTTTATTCTAATGTACGACTTATACTTTGGATGCAATGTTAGGTTTAAGTGCAACGTTGAAACGCGATCGGGATGGCGCGCTGTCGTCAGCCGGCTCGCGCATCCGGGACCACAAAGCCAATTATTCACTTATTTCTTGTGTTTGA
Organism: Conomelus anceps; assembly: GCA_948455865.1. NCBI lineage: Eukaryota > Metazoa > Arthropoda > Insecta > Hemiptera > Delphacidae > Conomelus > Conomelus anceps. The sequence continues at coordinate 5,188,413 of OX418226.1, read as the reverse complement.
TTCAATACTTCCTTGAAGGTTTATTATTGTAATGTAATAATATTATAGTTAGATTGTTTTTAGTAAATTGTTGATTAAATTAGTCCAACTTTTAAATCTTTCCGTTATGAACGCAAATGAACAAAATCCAAATAGGAAAATGTTTATTAGAACAATGTCATTATTAAATAAAAATTCATCTTTAAAGTCATTGAATCATATAAATCAACTAGCCGGCAGACTCGCTTCGCTCGCGTTAACCGTCTAGCCAGGGGGGTCCAACTAATTTCCATTGTGATTAGATAAATTTACAGAAATAGGTGATTTTGGTGAGAATTTTGATACCATTACTTAGTATGCATCTAGGGTCTTAATCAAACATATACTTTTCATAAACATTGGCTTTCAGCTAATGAAATTATTTTGGTAGCTCGGGATAAGTTTGCTTTGTTTGAAACAAATTATTATTCATTAATAGACCTAACCTACTGAACTTGCCAGCCAAACAGCTTAAAGGAACAGCTGATAGAAGTCAACCGTTTTTATCATATGGCAGACCCCTTAGTAGCGTTATTTACACTGTCTTTGAACAGCAAAAGACTTTGCACTTTGCATGTAGGCTACCATACAGTCGGAGCCTTGCAATATGTGGGAAACATATGACTGGGTATGATGAAATGTAATTACCAGGTTACATCTGTTAAGTACACGTTACAAATAGTATTTTAGTAATTCCTTAATACCGTACTTCTTTGTAAACTACATTCCTCGTTTTTCCTTCTGGCTGAAGAATGACCAAGCAGTTTGGTGAACTTACTATGGAGCAAGCCACATACAATTGCCCATGAGAGAAACAGTCAGTCAGTCAGTCAATTTCATCTTATTTGGCTCAGTGGTTCTCAAGAAATTATAATCATGTAAATTTTCAAAAATCGTTAATTTTGGGCCCATTTTGGGGTTGATTTTGAAACCCTTCTTTTGAAACTCATTTAGGGTCTATACTGGACATGCATACCAAATTTCATCTTATTTGGCTCAGTGGTTCTCAAGAAATTATAATCACCTAAATTTTCAAAAATCGTTAATTTTGGGTCCATTTTGGGGTTAATTCTCGAGAAATTAAAGTGTGAGTGTGGAATGAGAAAGGTGACAGAATGATAAGAATTGATATTATTATTCGATTTGAGTCACACTTACCTAACACACTTGCCTAACAGGCAGTTCGGCTACTTTTTTACTTTTAATAAATGTAGGCTTTCAGCTATTGAAATTATTTTGGTAGCTCGGGATAAGTTTGCTTTGTTTGAAACAAATTATTATTCATTAATAGACCTAATCTACTGAACTTGCCAGCCAAACAGCTTAAAAGAACAGCTGATAGAAGTCAACCGTTTTTATCATATGGCAGACCCCTTAGTAGCGTTATTTACACTGTCTTTGAACAGCAAAAGACTTTGCACTTTGCATGTAGGCTACCATACAGTCGGAGCCTTGCAATATGTGGGAAACATATGACTGGGTATGATGAAATGTAATTACCAGGTTACATCTGTTAAGTACACGTTAAGAAACTTTTATCATCAAACTTTTCAAAAATCGTCGATTTTGGGCCCATTTTGGGGCTAATTTTGAAACTTTTTTCCAAGGTACATCTAAGGCCGATACTTAACATGAATACCAAATTTTATCTGATTTGACCTTATGGTTCTCTAGAAATTGTTGTCACCTAAATTTTCAAAAATCTTCAATTTTGGGCCCAATTTGAGGTGAATTTTGAAACCCTTTCTTAGCACGTGTCTAGTCCCCCTACTAAATACGTGTACCAAATTTTATCGTTTTTGGTCGAGTGGTTCCTGAGAAACTGTGATGAATGAGTCAGTCAGTGGTATTTCAATTATATATAGATGACTACATAAATTAAACGTTTACTCAAATTGTCTAATGGGGTAATAGCCTATTGTAAAGACTGTACTTTCGCTATCCAGAATGAAATAATTTCCATATGGGCGCCAACCAAACCAACTTTGGGTTGATAAAAAAGGATTAACTTTTAAATTTTAAGTTAAAAGAAAGTGGTAAAAACATACCAGGTGCATATAGTCTTGTGGAAAATTTTTCACCATGTCTATGCCAATTATACTTGTTAAAATAGAATCACCAGTATGATGCTCTTCCTGTGACTTTGATAAAAAACTCTCATTACTCCTCAGCTCAGAACTTCTTTCTGGAAACGTCATTCTCCTCTCAACATATTTCCCCTTCTGGGAGCACCTATCACAACCCCAGTAGCCATTATGACCTTTGATGTTTTTTACAAAAGCCCTCGCAGGTGCATCACAAATGAAATCTTCTAAATTTACTCTCAGCCTTCTGCCATTGAAGCTCACTCCTTCACTTATGCATCTGTTCACATCTAAAACAAACTCTCTTAAGAAGGAGTCAGATGACTCAGGCTTGGTGTAACCATGGTAGCAGCCTATTAAAAATGGAGGGATGGTTTTAAAGTCCTTAAGGGCTCCTAGTACAGGCCAGAACTGTGAACCTGAACTTTTTGTCAAGGGCAGACCATCGATATTAATTTGGATATTTAAAATATTCGGAATTTCAGATCCCTTCTCAAGTTTTTTAAAAATTGAGACTATTGCATTTTCAATGCCAAAATGATGATATATTCCTGGATGGACTGGTATGATTGCATAATCCCTTGGTGTATGCAACAATGTCCTACTATCATTGGGAAGTTGTTCTTTAAAACATGGATGCTTGTTCAAAATCTGTAGCAGTTTGTTCAGCTCAGAGTGAGGAATATTCCCTTCCACAGCCCAGGAAGCTAGATCATCAGAGAAACTTGTAGATTCAACATTCCTGTCAAAGCCATCTTTCAAGCTACAAAATTCATCAACTGCGGGTTCAAAATCATGAGCTGCGGGATTCTCAGATAGGCATATATTATTTTGAATTGTAGCATTTTCTGTTTCCTCATGAAACTGTTCAACTGGCGAAGACAAGCTATTCTCGTTTTCAATCAGAGCAACATGTGTTAGGTCTTGGGGACCTGAGACAGACTCAGTGGTTATCAACTTTGAAGCAAATCTGTACTTTTGCAGCTTAGACAGACAAAATAGTGGCTTATAGCTCCTTTTTGGCATCTTTCTTCAATGACCACAAGCAGAAATATCTGCAAGATAAACAGGAAACAACTAAAAATCTTATCATTGACTAACATTTTATGATACCTATTTTGAATAATAAGACGAAATTGTCACAACCACATTTATTAAAACTTCGAGAAACTAGTTTCGGTTGTTACACCATTATCAATCTCAATCAAACTGAAAACTTAAGTACAGAGAAGCCTTAAGCCTTTATAAGGCTTCTCTGTACTTCAGTTTTCAGTTTGATTGAGATTGATAATGGTGTAACAACCGAAACTAGTTTCTCGAAGTTTTAATAAATGTGGTTGTGACAATTTCGTCTTATTATTTATTATGGGTACCTTCCACAATATCACCTTCGCCATTACTAAGAAAGATACCTATTTTACTAAATTACAATAATTCAATGAGCAATGATATTATGCATTAATTCTCAAATGTATAATTGTTGAGTACTAATAGTTGAATAAGTGATTGATTTCTATCATTATTAATAAGGAAAAGTAATTTCCTAATATCCCCATTCAAGACTATATTAAATTGACTTGAATTTAAAATATGATATTAAAATGCTTGTATCTATTACGGTAATAATAAAAAAGCTACAGATTTATTATTTATTCTACTGATTAGAACGGGAACAATTGTTTTTCTATTAGTAGGAAATAATGTTTCATATTATTGGATAGAAAACTGTTTGAAGTTTGTAATTCGCGCCCAACGAGTGTACACTTGCACGGAACTTTTTTGAATTTTACGGTTATGCTGTTCAAGTGTTCACCACATGCACAGTGCGTCCTGCATCGTTGCCATTGTGTATGTTCTGCCGTTGTGTCTGTCGCACTATCGCGCATCTCGCCTATTCACTCGACTCGCGTCAAAGCTGCTCGTATAATGGGCCTTATTCTACTTAAGTTTGCGGATATATGTGATGTTCTTTTGTTTTGGTTTTAAACACCAGTGAAACAAACCCCTGCCAGCAATTGCTGACGTTTTCGTGTTGATTACTTTCAATTCCCAGAACAATGTAAATAAAGATGAACAATGTAAATTTTCAATTCCCAGAACATGTAAATAAAGATATCGTCCGAGCAATTTAATTAATTGGCCTAACAAACACTATCCAAGCCTCAAAATGACTTAAAACGTTATTTATTTACACGGCTGGCCAAATATGTTAGATCATAGTCTATTTTTAGACATAGATAAAGGATATAGAAGCATGATTTAGTACTGGGCTGTATTTTAAAGTTTATATTTTTGGCTCTAAAATCTCAAAAAAAATTATATTCACTCTCTCTTTGAACTACTTCCTTATTTTCAAAGTTAACTTCCAAATTGATAGTTCACCCATGTATTAGCAAAAATCAGTAATAGCACCTCTTCCAGTTAAACTTGAACATAACATAAGATTTAGATTTTTCAGTTGAACATTTTAGGACAAAGCAGTTGTGGGTTGTGGACAATAATCCATTGTAAAACATGATGTATATTAAATATTTTGAATAAATATAGAAATTGTTCAGCCATTTGGTTAATCGTAGAATATTGTTAGCCACAGCGCAAATCAGTCAAAATTACTTTTTTAAAGGGCGCTTTCATGCAATGTGTTGAATGACGCAGCGGCGGGTTCCACTGATAGATTAGCAGATATTCCAACAACAGACGTCGGGCGTCGTTATTTGGCAGACGCGACAGTTTTTTCTCCAGCGGTCACACCCAACAAGGACTGTCATTATTTGTAAGAAATAAGCAGGAACATTAAAAGAATTCAGTTTATGCTATTCCAATAACTTAGGTATATATTTATGTAAATTGAACTCAACTTACCTAATTGTTGGATTGATTTGTAGTAAAATTATTGAACGAAAATGAGCTCACTGAACACTTCAACACACTGGAAATGACGGTCTCAAGACTGAGTATGCGTTAGTAACCGCGTACCCGCCAAGCGGTCAGCAGATTTAACCGGTAGCGGAAAATTAAGAATCCATGATACTGGGGCGGCGTTTTCAAATAGTGTTTCAAATTAAGTTCAAACACTTTTTCCCAGTTTAAAAAGGAAAAATATATAGTATTCTATCACATTTATCGATGTAAATACTTGAGCTGGATAAAATCCACGATTTAATTTAAGGATATTGAAAATATTTTGTTACTTTTTACAAATCACAATTTTTTATAACAGTTCTGCTGTTCAATGTAGTGGAAATACTGGCATTCTTTACACTTCACGTGAGAAATCAGATTCTAAACTTTATTTTTAAATATCTTTAAAGAACTTTTGAAGGTTTTTGAGACCTTCAATGATTAAGATGAGATAAGAAAAGTGAAACTGGCTATGAATATGAAATTAGTTTTATAGCTATATCTCGACTGTTTATGAATGATTTATTTTCTAATAATGCAGCATTCTGTTCTTTATATATGATGAAATGAATTTCTATTCAAAATATTTTTTATAGTACACTATTTTCATGACTTGTGTAAGTTAAAAATGCAAAAATGGACAGTTTAAAAAAAATAAAATGCTACAAAATAAAATATTTTTTATTAAAAAAAATTAATTGGAATATCTTGATCCGTTCACCGCATGTAATATCTTTTACATACTATAAAATACCATACAGAAGAAAAATAAATGGGAAATAGACATTTTTTTCTAAAAAATAAGGACTTGCATTTTCCCAATATAAGTAATTATGATTTATATGACTAAAAACTGTCTGAAAGGTTTTTAAGACTTTCAATGATTATGAGAATAAAAAAGTGAAACCAGCTAGGAAATCAGTTTCTTCACTACATATATCGATTGTTTATGAAAGAATAAAAAAAATAAAAAATAAGGTATCATGCTCTAAATGAAAAGTCTTAGATTTACTATTTGAAACATTCTTTGATCAAATGGAACATGTAATAGGTATAATTATGTATTGATTGCTGATTGGTTGATAAGTAAATGAATTTTATAAAAGTCCAATTGAAATTGATTGGAATGAGATATTTATTTTGTCATCTGGTCTACTCAATCTCAAGGAAAATTGTTTTTATTCATTTTCATGACTTTCAATGCAATAAAAAATAAATACCGTGTATTCCATGAATGTCTACAGCATTGAACATAAAATGTAACAAAATATTTACATATATTATAGATAAATGGAATGTCAATATTGATATATTATTTACATCCATTATAAGACCACAAATGTGCAATTTGTACACATAATTCACTTATTATTGATGTAAATAATATGGAGATTAAACATATAATATACACCCTTTATATGTCCTTATGAACTTCTCTTACACCTATGATTGGCATTTCCCATGCTGTAGTGTATGTATTATTTATGTAACATGGACATTGTCTGCCAGTAAATGGTACATATAGTATATGTAATTGTGCTGACAGAAAAGTAACAAGAGTCCAAAAATTGATTTTGAGCATTTTGGCCATTTTTGCTAAACAATTTTTTGATGTTTCAGTGAAGGTAACAAAAGGTTATACCGAGAGTATGGGTAAACCATTTAAAATATCAAAGCCTCAAAAATAGTAGGTGGGTGTTTTGGTAACAAATTTATAAAAGGGTTATTTATAAGAAGAACTCTTTCAAATTTCTAAGGTATTGCTGGAAAACAAAATTTTTTGAAACAACCTTTTAAGATAGGAGGGAGCAAAAAGTTCCAAACTCCATTCATTCAATATGTAAGTTATACATATCATACACATAAATATTATTCACATTTATGCTGAACACATTAAAGTTGATAATATGAATTTCTCATGTAAATTATTTGTATACAATTTGCATAAATAATATGTGTAGTTCACATTAATTGTTTATATACAATTTACATCAAATTGATAAATTTTACACATTCAATACATTCATAAAAAGCCTATAAAATGATTAGAATGCATCCTTTATTCAAGAAATAGTGAAGTTATCCATTTTCAGAGCTTTATCAATACAATAAATGAATTTCATGAATGTCAATTGTGATACCTGAAGTTTACATATATTATATGTGTATGAATTTACTTTACCTATGATTGACATAATTGACCCAAGATATATTGACGTTTTGTGCTGACTGGGAATGTTAAAATAATAAAAATTGATATTAATAAAGCTATTCTTCAAGCACTCGTGAAGACATTGAGCACAAAATATATATAACCCTTAAAATAGCACTATTAAAGCAGTATTGAATTAGCTATTAATTTATTAGCACTATTAAATTATACGCAATAATTGATATTGCAGAAGGCATAACAAGAATTAATGTTACATTCAAGATAGGCCAATTGAAACGTCTAGAACATGACTCATTTATACTCAAAATTACATTAACATTTAAAATTTGAAAGGCCTAATGCTTAATAAGGCAATACATATTTAACAGAGTTTTCTAAGTTGAAAGCAAGTTTCCTAACAAGTTATATTTAGATCAACCTAGGAATTAATAATAATGGCATAAAACAAGATTAACCTTGGCCTATCCCTAACATGGGATAGGCTAAGCAATATACAATGAGTTCAATCAGGATCCTGAATTAAAATGATAGGTTTTACATAAAACATGATTACTGGAACAGTGTATTCAATTTGTGGACCTACATTTCAATTTAAAACTCAGAGACATTGCATCACAAGAAGATTGAGTAAATATACTAAAATAACTAAGATGATCACCAATCTATAAACATAACTGCTTAATATCCTACGATCCTTAAACTATCTGAATCGGGATTCTATCTAATATTTAACAAATAAAATGGTAACACTGAAATTCAAGTAGGCTAATCAAATCATCAACTTTCAATTTTATTATTATTCTATTATGATTTTATTGTCCAAATAGCCTGCATTGGAATAAATGATCAGATAGACACAATTAGTATTTACTAATTATGATGTTTGAAATTTAGCAGTTTAAAAAATTGCAAGTTGATTCAAAGAAAACCAGCTTGATTCAACAAATTATTGCCCTAACTAATGATGCAGAAGTTGATTCTCTCAATTAGTATTGAATCACAGAGTAAGTCCCAATTCAATCAAATTTGCATCTTGATAATAGTTTAATGTTGATAAGACTCTAAAATTATATGAAAACATAGTAGCCTACTTTGAAAAAAGCATAGGATGATATCTTAAAATAATTTATTCCAATATAGGCTATTTGGACAATAAAATCAAAATAGAATAATATGAAACCGATAGTTGATGATCTGATTAGCGTACTTGGATTTCAGTGCTAACATTTATTTTATTTAAATTGTAAAAATATATATGTAAATTTAGAATAAATAGCAAAAACTGGCTTCTAAAGCGCCCGCCACTTGGGTGAGTCATCCCTGCGCCACCATCTTTGTAGTGGACGAGCGTGTAACAAGTGGCTTCACCTCAGCGACAAGAAGCCCCTTCTATTGGTCTTATGTGTTTGCTGATTTAACCATACAAAAAATAACATTATTTGTAATTTTTTCATATTTTTTGGATATTTTGTATTACAGTACAATAAGTCTGGGTCTAGGCAAGCTAGGAAGATCGGAAAGCCGGAAATACTATAAAACTCATGAAAATTTGGCTAATTATAATAGCTCAATTTGAAAAATGTTTTTTTTTTAGATTTCAATGTAAATGATGTGGAAGAGAAAGATATTACCTACAATTTGAGACCAACTTTGCATTTTTATTTTGAGTAGTTACCAAGTTCTTAAAAAATCGACATTTTCCAAGTACAGTAGAAAGCCTACATTACACTTCCAAGAAGAATTACAAATTAAGCTAAATGTTACAAGTATGAATTTGGGTCGTTTCAATGAGCCATTAGACAAGGTGTGAGAAGCCGTTCTTGAGTGAGGGGTTGGTTACAAAGTGGTATCCCATCAACCCAACCACCACCTATCTGAAAAATTACAGTTCTACGAGCTGGTAAACTCGAAATTCAGATTGTTACTCAAAATACATATATGTAGTGTCTAAAAGAACATTTTTACCAATTGGAATTAACATTATTGTTGATTTGCTTGTGCACTAGCTTATGATGGAAAATGTAGAGATGAGGTGGGACCGCTTCACAGCATAACGCGTCGTTAATGCCCTTCCCACAGCATCATCTTTGATCTTCAAGATACACATAATTGCCCCCAAACATTTAACCCCCTCCCCCCCGAGCGGAGCTCGGTCTCCCGATATTGAAATAATGAAATGAAATAAATTTTATTCATCCACAACAATTTACAATAAACAGAAAAACAGTCTCTTATCACAATGAAAAAGATCTATTTACCATATAGATAACACATAAAACTCTGCTATATAAAAAAAAACAAGCTACGTAATACTTAAAAAAAAAACAATAAAAATCGTAATAAGGACAAGATTCTTTTCCTTAGATGAATAAATTTCCACATCAACATAACACCATTGATAAAATGGGAGGCATCTCAAAAGTTACTCTATTCATAATCATGGTCTAAAAATAACCTTACAGAAGATATGATACAAACGCCTATCAATAGTACTGGGAAACTAAAAACTACTTCTGTGTAACTAATGTAGCTTGCATTGCTTACACGTTTATACAATTGCATCTTCTATTAAATTTGATATTGTTATGTTTTGTAATGAATAATTATCAATTATTATTGTTTACTCATAGAAATTTTAATTGGGAAGTGATAGCCACGAGCTGTAGCAGTTATCTGTTCAATCATATAGAGATAAGCTGCGTTCTCGTAGGCTCTGTTTGTAACGGTGACGAAATAGATTGGCCAGCAAAAGAGACACTTTTCTTTGCTGTAAAATCACTTCCCAGTGGTTCGGAACCCACCTAAAACTGTAGGTCCAACTCATCAATCACCATCATCCAACTCATTACCCACGCACAGGTCTCAGACCTATGTAGGCTTCATCCTCAAAAACAATTGTATGGGATAATTTACAAATAAAATTGAAGCTGCTAACCTCCGCCGTCTTTAACAAAGCATTTCCAGACCAATGTTCATATGAACCTTTTATTATTACTGGTGATTATAACAAGTATTGATAACACTGCATGAAACACCCTGTGCATGTAGAACTTTTACAATATTAAAACCATATCCTGACGTCAATACACATAATTCATCAAAACAAAACCTTGATAGGGTGTTTTAATTAGATTATCAAAAAAAAGAAGTTAGAACAGAATAACAAGTTCATCCACCAATCCAAAAGAAAGCTGTTAGGTGTACGGAAAGAGTACATAGATTAGATTCATGTATTTTATTTAGATAGCCTATTGAATTTCAATTATTCATGAAAACTATAAAGTTTTTGAAACCCAAATTACAAGCATCTTATAAAATTGAAAATGTTTCATAGTAAATTGTACATCCACTAAGAATTTCTAAGAAAATTGTTTTCAGATCCTAAGGCCATGCATTTTATTATTGGGAAATGATTATTCTTCTGATTTCAAGTCCTGATAATGACTGTTTACAATAAGAAAGAAATAGATAAAGATAACAAAAGTGATTATGTATTTAATTATCAGCCAGACAGTAGCACCTCCAACGATGATCGATTTCATGAAGGCGAGCATTCCAAGACAAATGACTCCAATCTGAATGACAATCCAAGGAAACATATATGAAGGTTGACTTGTATAGACACCAATAAGCATCAGTACGTCGAAAATGCATAATATCAGCAAAAATACTACTGCTATCACTGTAACGAGAAGGATGGCTTCAGGAGCACCTTCATATTTTGGATATTCTTTGAAGTGATTTGTCTCAGATGAATATTCAGAAATGGCAATGAAAATTAATAAGGCTCGTGTAATCAGTAGGAAATATCCAATCACTTTAGAGCCAAATTCCAATGAGCAGCCACATATACTTTCATCCAACTTTGGCAGACACATTTTTGTTCAAATTTTGGCTTGATTCTTCCCTAAATCGAACAACGGAGTAATTTTATTGATAAAACAAACTAAATAAGAAACGGTGGCTCCCCATACAAGAATACACATGTGAGGTACAAACAAGCAATGGGATAATCACATGTTAAGATAATCTCCTTCCCACAATGGAATACCATATGTTGGTCGGTTGTGAAATAGTATATTTATTTTTTGTGACAAATTTACAATGAATGGGAAGGTGCAACAGACTCAAGTCCAAAACTGCTCCCTTCACAAATTTTGAATATGTTACATTGTCAAAAACATTGAGGTTAACACAGACTGAAAATTTAAGATTTGCTAAGAACCTTCACTCATAAAATAACAAAATGAATCTTCTCACTTAACCACTATTAATTTAAAAGTTCACTTGAAACAAAACACTAAAACCAGTTAAAAATAGTTTATAATATTAAATTTTTATAAAAACTTTAGAGCCGAAAAATATTATCTTGTTGCTACAGTAACCAACAACTATATATTATGATAGTATAGGCTGGAAAGAAACGTTTTGCTGGTCGAACATGAATAAATGAACGTGAAAATGTGAGAACCGGCAAACGTTTACAGCAGTATAATGTACAATACTGGTACTTTTTGTTACCCTTGATAGAAAGGCTGATGCAATCAGCTGGATAATATGCGGGACATTCAACATATCTAAATACATATAAATCGTTATTATGATGTTGAAGATCCATCTTGTTCCCACTAATATGTATTATAAACTTAATAAAACAACTTTTGAATGGAAATTAACTCACGTTATGGCGTGACGGCCGTTTCGCTCTTTTGTCTAGAGCATCGTCAGACGACCCACAGTACACTTGGGTGAGTGTACTGTGGGTCGTCTGACGATGCTCTAGACAACAGAGCGAAACGGCCGTCACGCCATAACGTGAGTTAATTTCCATTCAAAAGTTGTTTTATTAAGTTTATATTAAATCGTTATTATAATTTATGAGAGTAAATGGAAAACATTTTTGTTACACTTCATAGAAAGTAGTTACTTTCTATAGATTTGTCACGTATGGAAAGTGTCCCATCACAACTTTGGATTTAGTCAAATTTGGCACTCGCTGGCAGAGTAGCCAACACCAAAATACAATATTATTGTGGCCAAAGCCGACATTTAACTGCACAGGCTGCCAACATAACACTTCAGATGAGATATATTGTATTTTCTTGGAACTGTTTTGATGAAATTTTATTGAATAATTGTTGGCAAACTTCATATTTTAATTTTGTGTTGCAATATTATTTATTGTCTTTGAAATTCCATAGTATGGAAGTAATTCTGGAGGAGAACGCAGCTTATCTCTATCTGATTGAACAGATACCTGCTACGGCTCACGGCTATCACTTCCCTCAAACATAAGAAATCATACTCAACACAAAAGCATGTATTTTTGCAGAAAATTATGTAAAATAAATACCTTCACAGAATACCACAATTATAGGTTGATTAACCTATACTAAATTAATAAAAACCAACAATCAATAAGGATACAACTAGGTAATTGAAAGCAGGAAATACAATAGTCATTAAAAAAAGTTTGATTTGTTTTATTTACAAAGTAGAATACATGTTGTCATCGGAATTGAGACTTATTTACATTTTCAGTACGGTACAAAAATGTAATTTTGCCACTGTGTCTTGAAATACCAAATCGCTGGCTACAACACTTTCTATTGAAGATAGGGAGCTTATCACCTTTCAAACACTAGTATCGCTTCACAGTGATACGTGTGAGGGAAAAGGTCAACTGGAACTAATCGTGTGATATTGAATGGTCGTGTTTCACTGAATTGCGAATTTCGCAGCCAGTTGAAGTTCTTTATCATGCTAGGAGAGTCAGCCATGCATGAAACATAGATCAGTTTGCGAATTTGTATACAGTTGCGAAGTTCGTGGATCAAATCTGCCGCTAAAATAGAACGAACATAATAAATACATTTAATAAAATGAATACTTGAAATTTTGACAAGATATTACTTCTTATATTGAATAAATAAATGTTTTATTCCTCGAAAATAATGTAATACAGACACTTCACATTTCAATTCATCATACAATTTTCAAGATTTCGTCACTTGAGAAATGACGAAGAAATTAATAACATATAAATAATATATAATATTGTGGACATGTAAGAAAGAAAGAAAGAAAGAAAGAACAGTGATTTCGGTGTTACCTGCTGTGCCAATATTAACTTCCGTTTACCATTAAGAAGCGTGTTGAACGATACCCGCACTCTCTTTGCCTTGCAGTTTATCTGAATATCAATAGAATGTTTGATAAGAACTTCATGGAATTTTATCAAAAGTTGTAGAATGTCTTATCTGTTTATTTTAGAATTCGATAGAAAAATGGAGAGATAACTAGTTCTTTCTAGATTACGAAAAATGTATAAATAGGAGAAACTGTCGTAAAAGTGAGTCAGTTGTGATTCGAACGTGATAACGTGACCGTGACAGTTCCCGCTCATACAAACTGGATTACCAGTGAGCGCTTATACAGACCGTGTTAAACAAATGTCTGTTAAAGTGATAATCACAGTATATTGTGACAATTATTATTCAGGCTTACTTAAAAGTTTATACAGTGACTTGTAAGTGCTTGTAGTGTTTCAACTGATATGTATTCTCCTTGAATTATTGAACAGTTTCAGGGTGTCTACTAGTTCCTAATTGTAAAATTCCCGATTTTTCCCGACCACATTTCTCGAAATTCCCGACCTCTGAAGTTCTATAAAACCAATTTTACTTCAGGTAATATATTCCACGACATTTCAATAAACGGCGGTAATAACTAAGTTTTTTTTTTTTTTTTTTTTTTTTTTTTGAGGATGAAGCCCACATAGGTCTGAGACCTGTGCGTAGGTAATGAGTTGGATGATGGTGATTTATGAGTTGGACCTACAGTTTTAGGTGGGTTCCGAACCACCGGGAACTGATTTTCAGCAGAGAACAGTGTCTTTTTTGCTGGCCAATCTAATCGGTCACCGTTACAAACAGGACCTACGAGAACGCCGCTTATCTATCTGATTGAACAGATACCTGCTACGGCTCGCGGCTATCACTTCCCTTTAACTAGACATTGCTAGACATTGCGGCTATCACTCCTTTTAACTAGACATTGTAAGGGACTCCTCGGGCTTGCGAGAATGAGAACCCAAGAACGGCGGAGGCAGATGCAACACCGATAGCGTGAATTAGTCTGCAATGCTTATTGCTTACATACACAGGAGTGGATCCAGCCGCAGATTTTATTTTTTTTGGGGGGGGGGGGGAATACCTGAGTGTTCATGTATCACCAGGCACCAGGATGGGTGGCCCAGGGTGTTTTAAAATGAGGCCTAAAATCGTGAATTTGAAGCAATTTAACGTGAAATGAAACCAACTTTCCAAATTTTATTGTTCACCTATTGCCTGTGATGATATGATATTATACTGATAATACAAAATTATTCATGATTAAATGCCTTTACAACGTCCTATACTGCCAAAAGACCCAGAAACTTTAACTAAAGGGTGTAAATAGAATATAAGTTAATTTCTGAGTGTAAATAGAGCAATCAATGTAGCAAAAATTTCAAGTTCAACGCATAATTTCATGTTTGTATCTCACATAAACATTAAATGGGAATATAACAATGAAATGTTCATAATATGGACTTGACTACAAAAAAATTATGTTATTTTTTAAGACAGCAGCTATCAATTAAATTGAAAGACGATATTCTATGAATAGATAATATGAATCCTAGGAGCTGACTAGATTTCACACAGAAGAATTAATTCTAAAAAATCCCTTCGTCCTCTTTTTAAATTTATCATTGGGCAGAGTTCTTGTTCCCTTTTAGCCCCGCTTTACATTCAGGGGCGGATCCACGGGGGGGGGGAAATTCCCCCCCCCCAAACGGAGGAGAAGAAGAAGAAGAAGGAAAAGAAGAAGAAGAAGAAGGAAAAGAAAAAGAAGGAGAAGAGAGAAAAGAAGGAGAAAAAGAAGAAAAGAGGAAAGAATGGAAATGATAGAAAACAGTGAAGAAGTGGACAAGAGATAACAATAGAAGGAGGAGAGATGAAAATGAAAAAGACGAAAAAGGGTAAAAAATAAGGATAAAATAATTGCAAGAATCAAAGATGTCTGGAATTGCTAAAAATGTGGTTTTGTAGGAGTTTAATTTTAAAGAGTTTTCAAGGAGTACCCCTCAAATATTTTGAAAGAAATTTCCAAGTAGCCTACGGTACTGTACATTACTCCAATCAGGAGCAGTGAGGGATCAAATATAGAAAAGTTGAAGTTTAAAGTAAGGTCCCGGATCTCCCATTGACAGTAACACAAGAAATAGACAAAATTTACTTTGACACATAACGTGGGCTGAAGTGTTAAGTTAAAAGAATTAATGTCTAGAATTACTTGACAAGTAGTTTTAGAGAGGTAATTTTTTTTTAAATTTCTCGGGGAGTTTCCCGAAACCCCGTTTTGAAATAAATAGCCATGTATATTCCTTCAATTTATCGTTAGAGGTCTACTACTTCAAATTACAAATTAATATTGTAATTATTGTACCGAGAGTCTAACCCTCCCGGCAACATCCCCCCCCCCCCTAAACTGACCCTGTAGTTATGTGATGTAACGATACACATTAAAAAGTTATTAAAATTTGTATTTGTCATATCATTACAGGCAATAGGTGAACAATTAAATTTTGAAAGTTGGTTTTATTTCAATAGAAAATACCCTCTAATTCACGATTTTATGCTTCATTTTCAAACACCCCGGAAAAAACCCCCACCCCACCCAGGTAACCCATACCCCACTCAGGTATTTCCCCCCCAAAATCTGCTGCTGGATCCGCCTTTGTTTACATTCACCCACAATCATTGATCACCCTTAATCCTTAGTCCAAAAATGTGGGACTCTTGACTGTCTACTGTCTGCTATAAAACTATTGTTCAATGAACAATAGAGATTTATTCGAAAAATAATTACATTATGAGGTACTTGACCTAAAAGTATAAAAATTACGAAACAAAAATTTTAATAACCTTCTTTTAATGTGTATTGTTACATCACTCAAAGCAGTAGCATAACTACAGGGTCAGCCTAGGGTGGAGGATGACCAATGATGTTGCTGGGAGAGTTACTCTCGGTACAATAATTATAATAGTAATTTGTAATTTGGAGTAGTAGTCCTCTAAAGATAAATTTGGCTATTTATTCCAAAACGGGGGTTCGGGGTAAGTTGACCCCCGAGAAAATCTTAGAAAATTACCTCTCTAAAGCCACATTTCAAGTGATTCTAGGGATTAATTCTTCAAACTTGACACTTCAACACACGTTATGGGTAAATGCAAATATTATCTAGTTCTTGTATTATTGTCAATAGGAGATCGGACATTACTTGAAGCTTCCACTTTTCTATACTTGATCCCTCACTGCTCCTGATTGGGGTACCGTAGAGTATTTTCAAAAAGTAATTTCCAAAAAATTGAGATGTACTCCTTGAAAACGGTTTTAAAGCAACAATTCATACAAAACCACATTTTTGCGATTCCTGACATCTTCTTTGACTCTTGCCAAAAATTGTCACACAATGGTCTTCAAAAATTCCATTTTTTGTCCGGAGGGGGGGGGGGGTAATATCCCCCCGATTCCTTCCCATAGTTACGCCACTGCACAAATTGTTAATGAAAAATGAAATTACGTATATTATTCGCAATTGAAAAATTATTCTGTAATCAGCCAAAATCTCCCAACAAATTTTTGCTCTAGGGTGATTATCTGAGTGAATGTAAAGTAGCGCTAATAAAACAAGTCTGCTTTTTCTGCCATGGTAGTCCTCAGCCATGCATTGATAAGCTGCAGAATTCAGAAAAACCTTTCAGAACTGGCATCATTTTTAGACAGAGTACTGAAGTACACAATAATTTGCAATAGAAAATCAATTCTTGGTTAGGCATTGCTGTCTCATTTTCCTCCCTTGTAAGCAACTTTGAAAACTCTTCTTTATTTTCTTCTACTTTTTTATCCTTATTTTTTCTCTTTTCACCCTTTATCGTATTTTTTAATTTTCATCTCTGTCCCACTAATTTCCATCCTTCAACATATTGTCATCTCTTTTCCACTTATACACTTTTTTTATTATTTCCATTCGTTAAGAATTCTACTTTTATCCTTTTTCCTTCTTTTTTCTACTTTTCTCTCTTTTCCTTCTACTTCTTTTTCTTCTGCGTTGGGGGGAATTTCCCCTTCCCCCCGTGGATCCGCCACTGCGTATACAAGAGGTTACTAATAATTAGATGATTGGAACATTTCATCTGCTTTCTTTTTTCACACAAAAACATAATAGTAGAATCTTATAAAACACAACAAAAAAAAATTTAATAGCTACCCTTCGGGGGAATTGACCTGCCAATTAAAAGCAAATCACTCACTTCAGGGCAATGTAGGCTGATGACTCCATCAAAATAGAAAGTAGCTACATATTGCAAGTTGTTCTAACATTAGTGGAGGACAGTTTAGAAGTTCAAGCCATTAAATTAATTTACTAGACCTTGTACTTAAGAAAATCGTTTAAAATTTTGTATCTTATAAATAACATTATTTTTAAACCCGGGAAGTTCTGAGCCCTTTCTAAAAGTCTCTTTGGTAAGCTATCACCGTTATCATCTGGATTAATTGCAGTAATCGCAGGTGTTGAAGGGCTAATTCACACAATTTGAGGTTTACTTATATTAAAAAAGGCATAGTTGGCTTTGTAATCATATTCATGGTTAGAAAAAATTAAAAGCTTGAGACTGAACAGTTGCTTGCAAAAATACGTTATACTTGTTTAAATTACCTAATTCAAGATTTTACAAGCTTGGACAAAAAATATATAAGGTCAAATAAATTGAACTAATATTATGGAGAATCACAGTACAATAGCAAAACACGCACACTATGTACAAAATGGCGTTTGATTATTTTATTACAAAAATTTATTGACTAATTGTTCCCAGCTACACATCGAATTATTCTTGTTTCCTTGTTAGCCAATTTAATTATGCACTCGTAACAAAAGTATGTCAAAATACATGTTACAATCAATTTTCTCATTTTCCCGACCAAATCCACAAAAAATTCAAAATTCCCGACCTTTTCCCGGTTTTTCCCGACCTGTTAGAATTCCCGACCTTTTCCCGACTTCCCGACTTTTCCCGACCAGTAGACACCCTGAGTTTATTAAACAGTTATTATAGATCGGCCTTTTAACTTTTAGTGATTGATTTTTGTACAGTAATATTGCGAATTCTTTATTAGCTGAACATTATCGATTTATCTGTCTTTTTGATTACATTATTCTGTGAGATATAACTGATTAGTGCAAGTTGTGGATAATTTGTGTAAATAACGTGCAAGTGTTGAATTCAAGTGTTTCCAGCGTTATTTTAGAGATAGAACTCGTAACAATAACTTGAAAAATACAAAATTAGAAATCAATATGTAACTTACAGTAAAAATAAGCTTCGTAATACGTAGGCCTACTACAAAAGAGCTACGCAACATAAGTAACGTTTGAAAAACTAAAAACTTCTATAATTTCACAGGAAATATAGTAGATTTTCCAATAAGGAAATGCTAAAAAGTAAATGCGTATGGCTTTTATTGGTGCGAAGACCCTTATGGGTAGTTCCACCTCACCACTTTGAGACATTTATTGGAAACATGGTGGACCTACAATTTTAGGTGGGTTCCAAACCACCGGTAAGTAATTTTACAGCAGAGAACAAAGTCTTTTTGCTGGCCAATCCAATCGGTCACCCTTACAGAGAGGGCACGGGAGAGCGTTGCGTATCTAATCTGTTTGAACAGATATGTGCTACGGCTCACGGGTTTCACTTCCCAATAATAAAATATACTGTAATAGTATTTTTAATGATGTAATTCTCTCACTAGAAGACAAAAAGTAGACTTGAGACTGTTTTTAATTCTATCACTGCAATAAATCAATTTCATTCACTTGATTAGCCACGCGCATGTTTCAAACTCACGTTGGCTCCAAGAAAAAAAATAATAAACCGATTTAACACAGTATCCAAGGACCCGGTGAGTTTACATAAAATGATAGTTATTATTATCACTTGCGCTGATTGGTATGTACACCATTTTAACTGCTTTGATTTCTATAAACATTACGCAAAAATGCACATCAGCAGTTCTTGAAAAAGAGGTTTGTTTCTTCTTCTTGTTGTTCAACAGATCTCATAATACATCGTGCCTCAATATTATATCTTTTTTCAATTTTAAAATTTAAAATAATTTAAGAAAAGATTCCATTACAACCAAAAATGAAAACGCCAAAGCTTGCACTGTTGAAATAAAGTGGATAATTGGACAAACGTTATATTCTTCATTTTTTTTATTCGAAATGAACCATCTGTCCAATGTTTTGATTATTACTAGCCAAAACTAATCTGGAGCCTATAGTGGAAATTTGTTATTACATCATAATTATTTTTATATTGGATCCCCAAACTCCAGAATCAATAGTGACCTCACTTGGACATTGAGGAAGCTATATATCAAGTTTCAAGTGTCTAGAATCTTCCTTTCAAGCGCTAGAGCAGACAAGGAAGTACGGACAACAGAACGATTTTAATAAGGCCATGTTTAGTCCCTAATAATAATGGCAGATTAAGCATGATAATTATGGTGGAGAAGCTGTTATAATTATCGATGGTCAATATAATATATCTATGTATCAGGCACCAATGGGCACTTTTTCCAATGTAATTTGTATATCTATAGAATCCTGTATTTAGGTCTGTTTAGAGAAGGTTTACTATTTATTTACTAGCTATACTTGGCTTATGTCATTGATTTATTAATAAGTTTATTGCAGGAGGAAGTTTACCACAGTTGACAAAAACACTTATGGCCGGTTGCACGAAAGCCAATTAAATAAGGGGTTCAATGTCAGTAAACTTGATTGTCATAAGTGTAACAGCTTTATTTCTGTCACACAAAGATCAATTAGTTATTTTTCGTTAACCGAACGGGTAAAATCTGGCAACACTGTAATTTGATCAACAGCTGAGTCTGAAGTTGAGGAAAAAAATGAATTAGAATCATTTCATTGTGAATTATTTGAATCATTATTCAGCTATCTCAATACTATTATATTCTTAATAGATTTTATTCATTTTGAAAGGTTTTTAACACTCAATTTGCAGTTCTGTGTTTTGGTACAATAAACATTACCTGAATTACCTTCTTCTTCACCAATACCAGCAGGGCCGGATGGGTTGTGTCAAGAGATAAATTATACACAAAATGATTAGATACAGACAACCAACTAAAGGATCAAGATGGCATTGCAGGTCAAACAATGTCTGTCATATTATCTTCGAAAAATTCACGTATCCCGTAAAAGGGCTTTTTCTCAAGCCAGCACTTCAATTTTGAACAGAATGCGGGTGTATTCATATTAGTCAACTCCTCAGGTCGTTTATAGTAGGAAAAGCATCCCTGGTCCTTGTCAAGCGGCAGTAAGGCGAATATTGTGTCGATTTCTAGTAAAATGACTATGGAAGTCACCCCTCCTATTAAAACAGTACAGGTTTGTCTTTACAAAAAACATAACCCATAAAATATAACTAAACAGGCATTAGTGAGATTTAATCTTCAGTGATCGGGCGGTTAAATATCTTGTACGCCGGTAAGCCTAATCGGCGTTGTCGCTTGTAATTGTTGTTTGTGCAACTAAATTCTCACCATTAAGTTTTATCTTCATAGAATGACGTCATTCTATGGGATTAAATTTGATTGGCTTTTGTTCAACCGGACTTTATTAATTTAAAAAGTTGAAGATAAATGTGATTTCTGATGAATCATCCACACATTTCTGAATAACGAATAATATTTATCTTATTAACTTTTCATGTGAAATTTAACGACTTGCAGTCAAATATTTGTTAAGAATAAGTATAATAACTCACTTAATCTGGCCGAGTACTTTCGAATCTACTCGGCCAGATTAAGTGAGTTATTATACTTATTCTTAACAAATATTTGACTACAAGTCGTTAAATTTCACATGAAAAGTTAATATTAACAACGCAGTTCGTCATGGAACAAGAAATCCAGGAATATAATATTTATCTATTTGATAAACAAGAATTTATCAATTATAAACACAACTACACTGCTACATAATGCAGACTACTTACGCATCCCTACTCTTCCAGGGTTTAATACGGCAACAATATCAGCTGAGCCATCCAAACGCTTCAGAACTCTCCTCAAAACCTGAAAAAAGTTGATTATCACATCACAGTTCAATTGAAATTGATACGGAATTAAATGAGCAATAAACATTTCAACACATTATTGAAATTTCCACAAAAATTAATACAATTCGAATATATACAAAGTAAATTTCATAGCTATTCAACAATACACATTCATTAAATATAGAAAAACTATAAATATTAAGGTTATTAAATGTTATAATAATATGAAATTACAATGACAATTCAATAAAAAAAAAGAAATATATTTTTCACTTGTATAGCATGACTAGCATAAGCATAGCTTGTGTGCTAGTTGATGAGTTAAAACTAATGTATGCTAGCAATATAAAAATAATCTAGTGATTTAACAACGTATGAGATATGTATTATTTAATCTATATAACTTATATACAACTATAACTTATATACAAAAAAATTATTCTTATCATTCTTTTTTATTTTTTCTGTTGAAACCACTTACAGCTTTGGGCCCATCAGTAATTAAATTTGAAAATATAATTAGTGGATCTATTATAGGTGTACATAGCATGGATCTATTGTAAATATCCTGTGTTGTTATCGTAACAGTGTTTTTAAGTTTGTTTATGTTGTCTATCTCTTGGAGTTATTACTTCCAGTTGACCAGTCTGGCCTTCAGCCCTCCTAGAGCTTATACTCTTTTATTATAATATCTTCATGTGTACCATCCCACATAGCCTCGATTTTTATTTGTAAGATTTTTATTATGTAAGAAATGTTTTATGCTTTTAACTAATAAAAATTATTCATTCATTCACATTATATACTAGCATTTTACCTGGTATTGCCCGGGAATCCAGTTTTGAGTTTCTCTTTTCAAGCAGATAACTTATGGTAATGGTCAAAAAATTACGAAATTGGGATTGGGAGGGTGGAGTGAAGTTTCAGTGTAGCTAGCCATAAAGTTCAACTGTTTCAGAAGAGAAGTACACAAATTAATAAGCTCTACTTTTTACGCTGGGTAAGTAGCAGCTGCACAATATTATTAGAGAACTAATCTGTTGCATTGACTTGTCATAGTATCTATATCAGCATCATAGTGACGTATAGAGTGTCAGCTGTTCTATGAGTTTCCTGCGTCTAACCCATTTTACAAAAATGTTGGATTTCAAAGATTAATTTTGAAAAAAGGTGAATAGAAAATGAGAAATCGGGCTTCGAGGTGTACTGAATTGAGTTGAGGGGCAACGATTTGCCAAATTTAGTGAATCGTACTACTGACACACACACACCTACTTTCTCTTATATAGATTATGTAGTTAGACCTTTATAACTCAAAAACGGCTGAAACGATTTTAATGATCTTAGATTCGTCTCCGTCCCAGAACACAGAATAAATTTTTCAAGTATTTATTGTAAACATTTTTTTTGGCTCTGTGAGTGTTGATAGATATTAAAGGAAAATTTACTCACCTCTTCGATTCGCCCTTTAAGAAATGCACAGTTTTGAATTCCGTTAATGCGAGCATTCTCGGTGGCATCTTGGACTGATTGCATTATACAGTCAACACCAACACATGACCGAACCTCTGAGCTTCCCAAAATACTTATCACTCCTTTATTGGAACAAAAACAAAATAAATCCATAAAAATATGAGTTGTAACAAAATATTATTGAAATAAAATTTATCATAATATATAAACCAGAATATGGTATAGAATAGCAATATTTTCATTTTATAAGCAGATTATCTATTCAAATTCATCACCTATACAATAGGCTTACAATTTCTCCGGGATTCATGTGTGTCTCCAGGAAAAAATCCGGGATTGATCTATCTCTGGGATTTTCAATAAAGATCGTGAAACAGGGAAAATTTTTCTCTTATTTTTTAAAATAAAATGTCTATAATGTTTTTACATAAAGTTAAAATGTAAATTCGCTAGCATTGTTAATATACTTACTGGAGCCTACTCAAGACGGCTGGAATTCAATCTCAATTTAATTGGTGTTGGTTTCTGTTTACATAAAACTTGGCAACAATGCTCTCTATACTATATTTTTATTTGTTTGCTGCAATAGCGCAATGTAGCTGTGTTTCTGCTGTAGACTGAAAATACTAGACACCTACCAGTCAGTGCTCAGTAGTTTTTTGACGACAGTCAAGTGTGTTTTCTTACTTGGTGTTCTATTTTTTTTTGCTTGGTTTTGAAATGGGTCCAAAAAGAAAATAATACGTGCACGTTTACTGAAAAACTTCAACTTGAGTTTCAGATTCTTAAATGCTGTAAAAACAACAGTGGTCTTGCTCACTCTTCAAATTGTATTCCAGAGTTATCGATAGAACACGTTTGATGAGCAAACATTGACCTGCAATAATTGACAATCAGTAAATTGAAGCTTAAATGGGTATCTTTGCCTGAAAAAAGAAGCTCGAGAAAGTAGAAAAATGGCAAGAAGTATGTGAGACTATATGAATGCAGTAGAATTGAGTACAAAAATATTCTCAAGCTGGTGGAATTTGGGATGTGTTTACCAGGTACATCAGCGCCTGTTGAGCGGGTGTTCTCAGTTATGGGAAACGTTTGGTCAGCTGAAAGGGGAAGTTAGTCCTTGAAAGTTGTAAGAGACCTGCTCAATATAAAAATTAATTCAAAACTGTCGTGTTGACTTTTTTGAATTAATTATCTGAATAGTCTCATTCTGATAGGATTGATATAGTATTACAATATTTTTTTGTATAGTCCATAGCAAATAAATTGATTCTGTTTCAAAAGACAGATGATATTATAATTATTATTATTAAACATAATTTATTAATTTCGAATTCCTCTAAGTGCTATTAGTTTATACTGAAGACTTCCGCAATGGCGGATATTGACAACAGTATTGAATAGCTGATGGAAATCGATGAATGCTCCTGTACAAAAATATCAGTCATCACCAGGAATCGAACCACGGACCTCCCAATTGCCGGTCGGGCGCCTTAACCACTAGACTATGGAGACCTTTCTGCACAGCAGCATTCATTTTTAACTTGGCCATATCGGCTCGTATCTCACAAGTTAGTTTGAAGTGACTGACAATTAAACAAATATACATAAACAGAATTTATTAATTTCGAATTCCTTTAATTGGAAGGTCCGTGGTTCGATTCCCGGTGGTGACTGATATTTTTGTAAAGGAGCATTCATCGATTTCCATCAGCTATTCAATACGGTTGTCAATATCCACCATTGCGGAAGTCTTCAGTATAAACTAATAGCACTTAAAGGAATTCGAAATTAATAAATTCTGTTTATGTATATTTGTTTAATTGTCAGTCACTTCAAACTAACTTATTATTATTATCATTATTATTACTATTATTATTATTAAATAAAAACAAGCACTTAATATTGGTAAATATGTTCTTGTAAAAAATAAATAAATAAAAAAATTCAAATCCTTTTATACTTATTTCATACTAATTTTTTAATCTCTGGAAAAATACCGGGATTGGGGTTGGAAAAATATGGTAAGTTTACCTATACATTATAATTATAATGTATTCATATGTAATGCATTCATATATTCATCACAAACCCACAAAAATAAAGGAAAAGCCGTGAACCTTCAGTCACGAGTCAAAACTAAGAACTCGCTAAGCTCGTTCAAAAATTGGGCGTTTGAGATGGCTAGGTCACGTAGAGAGAATAGATGACTCAAGAACCCTAAACAAAGTATTCAGAAACAATTCAGGAGGTTGAGAGGGCGACCACGAAAACGTTGGTTGGAGGATGTTGAGGATGACCTGTGAAGGCTAGGAGTGAGAGGTTGGAGACGTAGGGCAGCTGATAGAGAAGACTGGAGAAGCATCTTAAAGGAGGCCAGGGCCCTGAATGCGCCATGGAGTAAGTAAGTAATGAAGTAGGATAAAAATGCATACCAGTGCCACAACACAAGTCGAGTAACAAGGAGTACGGTTTAACATCAGCAACTCGGAAAATTGCTTCGTAAAGCTTTTCTGCAGCTTCAACATTAACTTGGAAGAAGGAATCTGGCGAAATGTTGAACTTGTAGCCACCAATTTCCTCTGTGATGTGCGGCTCACCGTTCAAAAGTCGGTATGGCGCACTTTCATTTGTACATCGCGAGTGTTTGCTGAAAATAATTTGGAGAACATTATTGATACATCATTGAAAGCGATAAAAATAATAAGGAGCAGAATTTAGATATTTATTTCAAACTCACAGAATGAATGATGAATCAAGAAACTACAGCTGATATTATTTATTGCATCTAAAATAATATTGACTCTTTTATATGTAGGGAAGACATTTATCGTCATAATACAAGGAAAAGTTACCATATTGATGTCCCCTATACTAGGCTGAGGAGAGTGCAGACGAACTCAAAAGTAATTTCTTTGAAAATCTTTCAAAAGTTTCCTTTTTTAGTGAGAGCCATGTCTATATCTCAGTTCAAATTTAAATTTAAAAAACTATTGACAGAAAATCCTCTATAGGTACTCATTGTCTGAATTTTTAACCGACTTCCAAAAAGGACAAGGTTACTATATTCGACCTGTTTTTTTTTTATGTTTGTACATCAATCATTCGAACAATATTGAACCGATTTCGATGATTTTTTTTTAAATGAAAGAGCATCGCTCAGCGGTGGTCCCATTCAAGTTTCGCAAGGATCGGCCCAATACTTAGCCCAATATTGAACAAAAAGGAGCATTCTTCGATGTCTTCATTTCAATCAAGTTTGAATAGGATAGTTCCACACATAACCGCCAATCGGATAACCGGTGTTGTTTACCAGGCTGATCATTGTATCATATGGAGCGCTTTACATCTAGACGGTTTTCGAAATCATATGATGCAATGCAATTATGCCGGGTAAACGACATCGGTTACCCAAAGCTGGTTCAGTGTGAAACAAGCCTGTAATGTCCCGTTTTGACCAATCACGTGAACTTAATTTGAATCGAGAATAAGAAGAATATAATATTTCTGTCCATGTGGTCATATGAAAATTGTAAATAATTTAGTTGATGTTATTGAGTCATAGGAATAAGGTTATTTAGTTTCAATCACAAGTTGGAGAATTTGGAAAAACAGCTGATCTCAGAAGTATTTTTAGTTTTGCTGCTGTGATGAATATTTATTCGCCATAGTGCATACAATAGGCTATTTTGAGGTTATGTTTAATGATCCTTTTGTACTAGCTCAATGTTTATGTTTTTTATATTAAAAAAATATATGTGACTAATATCACGAAAAATATCGTACATAACTCGTCCGGGAAGATGTTTACCATACTCGTATGATAATACCTCACTCAACTTCATCTCCTGCGTTAACTTATCATATTTTCAGTAAGCACAATTTTCCACACTTGTAACGTAATATAGGCCTACTATTTCAGTGTAGGTATATTCTGAAAGTGACCACATCAAAATGAATCAAAAGCCATTTCACTTTTAAGAAGCCTTTCGCTATTATAATTTTCCTAAATACAATATTCCACATTAAATAAAACGTTGTAGAATTTTCCTTAAGCTGGGCATTCACGTTCCGATTTGCAGTACCACTTGCAGTCCAACCTTCAAGGTTGGATCCGAAAACGGAACGTGAATGGGCTTGTTGGATGGTTGGAATTGTAGATGGACGACTAGATGGACCACTAGAGGGACGACTTACGAATGTCGACGGTGTTGGAGCGTGTGTGGGGCAGTCGGATCAAATTCGTCCATAATATCTCAGTCAGTGCATGACCTTCGGGTAAGTTCGGGCAACATCGGGCAACTTCGGTTACATTTTTCGGCTCAAGAGCGACGTTCACAGCTGATTAGGAATAAAGTTGGATTGTAAGTAGGAGCGTGAGTGGAGTCGACTATCCATCTAGCAGTACTACTAGCAGTACTGCAAGTTGGAACGTGAATGCCCAGCTTTAGTTTATCTTTTCTTATAAGTGGATTTTTAGTTTCTTAAGTTTGGATGTTATAAATTAATTATTGGCTTGCTAATTTGATAAATATTTCATAATGTAGGCTTTAAGAAATTTCTCATGTTTTCAAAGTTTGAAAATTCAACTAAAAAGCTTAAAATAAAACATATTTTAAAACAAAAAAAGAAACCGACTTCAGTGAAATGATAAAATACTCACGTACTAGAAAGTTTAAAATGAAGTATTTACTTTAAACTGAGAAAATTTTAAATTTCATACAAGTAATCTTTTGAAGTCGGCGCCAAATTTCACATAAACTTCTAAAATATAACAGAATTACTCTCTATGATGTTTTCCATGACGAAATAATTGAACAATCTAATTTCAAAACTGACACTGTATTTCAGTAAAAGTGAGTGTAAATTACATATTTAATTGAAATACAGTGTTAGTTTTGATATTAGATAGAATTTATCAATTACTGTATTTCAGTAAAAGTGAGTGTAAATCACATATTTAATTGAAATACAGTGTTAGTTTTGATATTAGATAGAATTTCTTATCAATCACTTCCTGGTGGTTCGGAACCCACCTAAAACTGTAGGTCCAACCCATCAATCTCCATCATCCAATTCATTACCTACGCTAAGGTCTCAGACCTATGTGGGCTTCATCCTCAAAAAAAATACAGTGATAGTTTTGATATTAGATAGAATTTCTTATCAATTTCTGTTGAATATTTATGGTTTGGTATAATTGTGAATGTGAATAAATATTAGTTTGTTATCAGCTGTGTGGTCAGAATAGTATTATAATTTGTTTACCTGTATCAGTCAAGTTTGTTAGTAGTTGATGTTAAGTTGAGATACCGAGATCACAAGTTGTACTACATGTAAAATACATACTGAAGAATAAATCATTCATATTTATTAAAAACGACTACTTCATCAGGTTATCGGCCCAGAGCGTTTTGTTTAAAAAATATAGTCGGTTATGAAGATTGTTGAAATAAAGAAGTGAGTATCTATTTTGCATGGTGTGAAGTACGTGAAGTTATTGCACGGTTGCCTAGAGTACGGTTTAGTACGTGAGTTGTTTTTGAGTTAATAAGAAATATATATCGGTCTAAAAATGGACTTAGTAGGAAATACTTCAAATTTTATTAGATTGGAAGGAGGTAGCAACTGGTCAACATGGAAATTCCAGATGAAAGTCCTACTGCGTGGTTTAGACATTTTTGAAATAGTGGATGGGACGTTGACAAAGCCAAATGAAAATACTGCAGCATGGGTGAGCAAGGATGCCAAAGCTCAAAGTCACATAGTATCAAGAGTATCTGAAAAAATAATTGTGCACTTAATAAATTGTGAAACGTCAGCAGAAATGTGGACTAAATTACACACTGTTTTTGAACAGAAATCTACCATCAGTGTACATTTATTGCAGCAACGTTTTCTCAATTACAAATACGACGGAGAGGACATTTCGACATTGTTTAGTAAAATAGAGGAGATGGTGAGTCAATTAAAACAATTAGGAGAGACAGTTTCGGACAAAATGATAATCACAAAAGTACTAATGACTATTCCTGAAAAATTTAACCATTTTATATCAGCATGGGAGTCAGTTCCTACGGATAAACAAAATATTGATGATTTACTATCAAGACTGTTGATTGAAGAAGAACGCCTTGTTAATAGAAGTGAAGAGGTGCAGAAGGTCGCACTTACAAGCAACACAAGTTCTGGTAACAAGAAATGCTTCAATTGTGGTAAGTTTGGACATTTTAAAAAAGAATGTAGAATGAAGAAAATTGTCAACAAAAACGATCAGCGTATATGCTACTATTGTAAGAAATCAGGTCATATTATAAGTAATTGTCGTTTCAAATTAGATAAAGAAAAGAAAAGTAATGCCTTTATAGGAGCTGAAATGGTGGGTCATTTGTCAGTGCAAGATTGGGTTGTTGATAGTGGTGCTAGTGAGCATATGTGTAATAATCGTAACTTATTTGAAAATTTTGAAGAATTGACACCACCTCAGTGGATTATTATAGGTGATGGTTCCAAGATAAAAGCTGTAGGCATGGGTTTAGTCAAATTACAGAGTTACAATGGACGTGAATGGGTTCCAACATCATTAAGTAGAGTATTATATGTTCCAGACTTGAAATTTAATTTGTTTTCTGTAAGTTGTGCTTTGAATATGGGTTATACTATGATGTCAGATAAAATTGAATGGAAATTTGTTAAAAATAATATCACTTGTGCTATAGCAAAGCGGCAGGGTAAAATGTTTATAATGATATTTCGTTTTCAAGTTAGTATAATTGAACCAGCTCTAGCTAACATTATGAATTCAAATGCAAAACAGAGTTTGTCTGTCTGGCACGAATGCTTAGGGCACCAAAATTTTGCACAGGTAAAGAAAATATTAAAAAGAAATGATATAAGTTTTTCAGAAAATTGTGAGCAAGATACATGTACTGCCTGCTTACAAGGTAAACAACACAGATTTTCTTTCAAACAAAGTTTAAGCAAAACATTTCAAACATGTGAGCTGATACATGTCGATTTGTGTGGTCCTATGGAGGTAAAATCATTGGGTGATTCTAGATATTTTCTACTAGTCAGGGATGATTTTTCACATTACAGGGTTGTGTATTTTTTAAAGGAGAAGAGTGAAGTATACGAAAAGTTGAAATTGTTCCTTGCCATGTCGAAAAAGATTACAGGAAATGAAGTTAAAGTTTTAAGATCTGATAATGGTAAAGAATTTGTTAATGAAAAAGTTAAACAATTGCTAGGTAGAGAGGGTATTGTTCATCAAAAAAGTGTTGTTTACACACCAGAACAAAATGGAAAAGCTGAACGAGATATGAGAACAATTATTGAAGCAGCAAGAACAATGATCCAGGCAAAAACACTAGATAAATGTTTTTGGGCAGAAGCAGTGAATACGGCTGTTTTTATTCTGAATAGGACAGGGTCAAGTACAGTAGATGGGAAAACCCCATATGAATTGTGGACAAATGAAACATTCAACATTAATCAATTGAAGGTGTTTGGGTCAGAGGTATGGGCACATGTTCCTAAAGAAAGAAGGCTCAAATGGGATGCTAAAAGTAGAAAGGGAATATTTTTAGGGTATAGTGAAGAGTCCAAAGGTTATAGAATTTACTTGCATGATACAAAAAAGATAGAAATTTTGAGAGATGTTATTTTCATCAAAGATTCACAAAAATGTGCTAATAACATACAATTTTTAGGGAATGAAGAAATTATTGAATCTGAAATAGAAATAGTCAATGAAAATCAGGAAGAAGATGGTGAGGATCTTTATGTTATAACAGAAGAAAATGAAAGACCAATTCGTGAGAAAAGAATGCCAAAGAGATATGATGATTATGTGTTATTGACCTACAATGAAGCCATTGTAGGATATGATAAAGAAAAATGGAATTTAGCTATAGATGAGGAAAAAGATTCATTATTTAAGAATAAAACTTGGGAATATGTTGATTTTAAGAACTGTGTGAACTCTAAAATAATAAGTAGCAAATTGGTGTTCACTGTAAAAGAGAGTGGTCGTTATAAAGCTCGTTTGGTGGCTAGAGGATTTGAGCAGGAAAAAGGAGTAAACTATGAAGAAACTTATAGTCCTGTCATAAGCAATTCAGCTTTACGACTTATTTTTAGTATTGCAGCTAACAAAGGGTATGAGATGTATCAATTTGACATTAAAACAGCTTTCTTATATGGAGAAATAGATGAGGATATTAATATGCGTTTACCTGAAGGATTTGAAGGTAATAGAATTGTTAAGCTGAACAAGGCATTGTATGGACTGAAACAAGCGCCATTAAAATGGAACCAATGTTTTTCTAATTTCTTATCGGATGCAGGTTTAGAGTGTTTGAGTATTGAAAGATGTATTTTCAGGAATAAGGATAACTCTGTTATTTTGGGTTTGTTTGTAGATGACGGTATAGTTATTGGTAATGATAAGGGGAAAATGAAAAATTTGTTACATAAAATGAGGGAACGGTTTGAAATTAAGGTTGATTATGATCCAAAATATTTCTTAGGTATGTCTATTGAGAGAGATGAGGAAGGAATAATTTTGAGACAGAATAAATATGCCAAGCAGGTGATTGAAAAGTTTAACATGGAGAAATCGAGGGTTTCTTATATTCCAATTAATATTCAAGGGAAGGAGGAAGATAATAGTGTTGAGGGTATTGGGGAGGACGATTCTTATCCATATAGAGAGGCAGTCGGGAGTGTATTATATTTATCAAATAAAACAAGACCTGATCTTTCACTTGCAGTGAATATTGAAAGTAGGCATCTAGAAAAACCAACCAGAAATGATAAACTTAACATCCAACAAACGTTGAGGTACATAAAAGGCACATTGGACAAGGGTGTGAAATATTATTCAAAATTTGAAAGTAATAGTTTAGTAGCTTATTGTGATTCTGAATATGCAGGAGATTTAGAGACTCGAAAAAGCACCACTGGGTATGTTATATATTACTCTGGGGGGCCTATTTCTTGGTGTTCAAGAAAACAACCAATTGTGGCATTGTCAAGCACAGAAGCTGAATACATAGCTGCTGCTGACTGTGAGAAAGAGCTGTTGTACTTAAAATGTTTACTTAAAAAATTAACTAATAAAGATGTAAAAATTATTTTAAAAATGGATAATCAGAGTACTATTAAAATAATTAATAATGGAGTTTTCAATAGACGCAGTAAGCACATTGATGTGAGATATCATTTCCTTGTGGAAAAATTAAAAGAAGAGAAAATGAACATTTTGTATGTACCTACAGATGAAAATGTAGCTGATTTTTTAACAAAGCCTCTAGGAAAAGTAAAATTTCAGAGACACTGTAAATATTTAGTGAAGTAGGTAAGAGGGAGTTATTCAGTTACCGAATTTTTCTTTGTGTTATTGTTAGATATGTATTTGTATTGTAGTTATTGTTTTGTATTTTGTTTTAAGTTTATACATTCGCAATTAAGGGATGGTGTTGAATATTTATGGTTTGGTATAATTGTGAATGTGAATAAATATTAGTTTGTTATCAGCTGTGTGGTCAGAATAGTATTATAATTTGTTTACCTGTATCAGTCAAGTTTGTTAGTAGTTGATGTTAAGTTGAGATACCGAGATCACAAGTTGTACTACATGTAAAATACATACTGAAGAATAAATAATTCATATTTATTAAAAATGACTACTTCATCATATAAAATATTTGGTGCCGACTTCAAAAGATAACTTGTATGAAATTTAGAATTTTCTCAGTTTAAAGTAAATACTTCATTTTAAACTTTCTAGTACGTGAGTATTTTATCATTTCACTGAAGTCGGTTTCTTTTTTTGTTTTAAAATATGTTTTATTTGATATGAATAGAGAAATAATGAGTTACTATTTCTAATTATATGCTATAATACATTTTAGCAATTAATTTAAGTTAACTCAAAGCTTACTCAAAAGTGATTTCTTTGAAAATCTTTTAAAAGTTTCCTTTTTCAGTGAGAGCCATGTCTATATCTCAGTTCAAATTTAAATTTAAAAAAACTATTGGCAGAAAATCCTCTATACTCATTGTCTGAATTTTTTTATATGAATAGAGAAATAATGAGTAACTATTTCTAATTATATGTTATAATACATTTTAGCAATTAATTTAAGTTAAATCCTTATATCGGTTGAGATATATGTCATATTTTCTGTGCTTGGAACATTCATGTTTAAGTAGAATTTAGAGGATTAGCCTCTGTGACAAATGTTTTGCTCTTGCATCGTTTATATCTTGACGTTTTCCAATTGTATATTGATTTGTATATTTATTCTATTTTAGATTCTTTTTTAGTTTTAATATGTTCTATTTAGTTTTAATATGTTCTATATTGTTTTAACTTTAGTACGACATCATCACCAAGCATTTCATCCAACTTTGTAATACATCACTTCATCTATCACCTAGGCTTAAAATACTTCAATAACTTGCCTTTGTACATTAAATAAATAAATAAAAATATAAAAAATCTAACAGACCATAAAATAGTTATTTATGTATTAAGAGCGTGAAGCGCGACTTTATCGCTCGAGCCAAAACATTTACTGCGCGACGCATAGCGGAGCGCAGTAATTTTGCGAGAGCGATAAAGAAGCTTCACGCGCGAATTGCATACAATATTTTTCCTACAACTGCAGTTCTGGATTACAACACAATAAAAACTTGTAGTTTGTAACATCACAGACCGTGCGCGGATTTGGTTAGCGTGCGCCATTTTGAGGTTATGTGAATTCACGGATTCCGCGATCCACCAATGAGAAGACATCAAAATCAAAACAGAAGCGTAAAGAAAACAGCTGGCGAGCGTAAAGTACTTTACCGCTTGCTGAGCAGTAAAGAGGCATTTTACAATTAGTTTTCAGTACGTAAAGAACTACTTTACGAGCAGTTGTAGGAAAAATACTTTATTTAAAATCAACCACACAGATCAAGTCAAAATGGATGCTCTAATCTGTTATCAATTATCCAAATTTTGTATAATTGGGAAGTGATAGCCGAGTGCCGTAGCAGGTATCTGTTCAATCAGAGATAAGCTACGAAACTCCTGTGCGCTCTTTGTGAGGGTGACCGATTGGACTGGCCAGCAAAAAATACTCTGTTCTCTGCTGTAAAATTACTTCCTGGTGGTTCGGAGCACACCTAAAACTGTAGGTCAAACTTATCAATCACCAGCATCCAATTCAGGTCTCAGACCTATGTGGGCTTCATCCTCCGAAAAAAATATACTGTTATAAAATGTTCCTAAATAAAACAAATTTCTTCAAGTATTTTTAAGCTGTCAATCGGGTTTCTAATAACATGGATACTGGTCAAGGCGGGGGGAGGGGGTACACTGCACTTTAAGCGGGGGAGTCCTATCTCACTTGGCATCAAATCTGCAAGAGGAAAACAGATTTATAAAAAAATCAATCAAAGAAAAAACTTTATGCTTTCAATTCAAGTTAGGAATATGATGGAGTGTTCTTCGTGCCAAGTTGAAAAAGGATTTTATAAGTACGGTATTTTATTCCATAGAAGAGTACAGAGATTACTATTCAAACGTTTCAATTTAGTAATACCCTGGTTTTGGGTAGATAATTTTGGCTTGAAGAGAATCTGATGTTTGGTTTGCTTTGTCTTGCTCTTGAGCACTCTATTTTACTGTGCATTTTACATTTTTTTGACAAGCTCCAGATCCCCCTGTATAGGAGGGCAATGGACGCTATTAAATCTATCTTATAAGCTTCATTATCGCTTACCTGGTAGTTCGGAACCCACCTTAAATAGTAGGTCCACCATGTCTGCCATAACATGGCTCAAACGGTGAGGTGGAACTACCCATAAGAGTCTCCCCACCAATAAAATCAATACGCATATTATTATTATTTCAACATCATGCTATTTTTTGCTTACAGGCCAGCTCAACAGATTGTATTGTATTGAATTAATCAGTAACAAGGGTTATCAGTTATAGCAACTAATCAAATTATATGAAATAGATTTGGAAAAAACATTCCAACGGTGTATAAATTCCCATAATGCAATTTGGAAAACTGAGTTTTTGCATTTCTAACTCATATTGATATTATTTTCAACAGTTCTACAGCCCTAAATTATCCTAGAGCGTTCACTCCCACCTATAATTTTTTTTTTTTTTTTGAGGATGAAGCCCACATAGGTCTGTGACCTGTGCGTGGGTAATGAGTTGGATGATGGTGATTGATGGAATTGTTACATGATTGTGATTAAAATGGTCTGATTTCTATATTTTCGGCTCCAAAATCTCAAAGAAAATTCAAAATTATACCTACTTTCTTTGGGATCTGTTCAATCAAGATAGATAATCAACGCTCTCCTGGGCCCTATCTGTAAGGGTAACCGATTGGATTGGCCAGCAAAAAAGACTGTTCTTTGCTGTAAAATCACTTTCAACCCACCTAAAATTGTAGGTTCAACATGCTTCCAATAACATGGCTCAAGCGGCGAGGTGGAACTACCCGTAAGGGTTTCCCCACAAATAAAAGCCCAACGCATTTACTTTACTTCAGAGTAAGATATGTTCACACATAAGCAATTAATTCTTGGAATTCTTGTTCCAAAACGATCTGCGTTGTTAATATTAACTTTTTATTGTAAATTTAACGACTTTGCAGTTTTTAATTGTGAATATATAATATTCCTACTTACTTGTGGCCGAACGTTTTCGAGTTATGGAAACTCATCTTCAATGCATCTTGATCGTCGATGTTGGTTTGTTGAATAAACAATTAGGTACATTTTAAATCACAAACTTTTTGACCACATTATACAAAAACCACAATTCTTGTAACCAACATCGCCGATCTAGGATGCCTTGAAGATGAGTTTCCATAACTTGAAAACGTTCTGCCAAGTGTAAGTACAATTATTATATATTCACGATTAAAAACTGACTGCAAGTCGTTGAATTTACAATAATAGGTTAATACAAGCAATTAATTCAATTTAGAAAAGAATCTCTAGACAACCCACCTACCATACTTGGAAATAAAGACTGGCTAATTGAAGTTCATTGCTTCTTGCCAAATAATAATCCTTTATGTCCGCCATTTGTTCGTCAATCTCGGCTTCTGTCTGGACACCTGGATGTACAGTTATGGACAGCATGCACTCGCCTTTTCTATTCGATCTGACTAAGATTTGTCTCCAGAATCCACCGTCATGCAGGTCATGACAGGCTGGCAGATCACTCGCCCTTATGTAGTCTTCATATGACTGTCAACAATGTTATCAGAAATTAACTTTTTTATCTGTAGATTACGTCTTGGAGACTCCAGTTAAGAAGTAAAAAACAAGTCAGATCAACAATTATACAATCTTATACACTATGTCCTGAATTAGTCAGTATTAGAACAAAAATAAACTACAGTCTACAATGGAATCATTCAATGTTTTGCACGATTTTTGCGTTATGCATGAGTTACCGGTATGCATTTTTCCGGTTTTCCGATCTTACAGCCAAACTGTGTTGGACAAGAAATAAATTTGAAAATTTTCTTAGATACTATCTATGTAATTCCCTAGAGCCTAGCACAAAATGCATCTTCATAGCTTGTCTATGGGCACTTAGGCTGAAAAGTTTACAAATCGTGATTTTTTTTGTAGATTACGTCTTGGAGACTCCAGTTACGGAGTATAAGACAAGACACGCAAGATTAACAATAAATTATACTATCTTATACACTAGTTACCATGATTACTATATCAATTAGTTGAGGTGAGGCTTAATTTTGATATGAAAGGAACTCTTGTACACTATAAAAAGCTTTATCAACTAAATATTTTTCAATTGTTTTTTAAATATTTCTATATTTTCAAGACTCTTTAAAGACTGCGGTAGCTTGTTGTAGAGTTTCCTACCAATATAACTAAGTTTTTGTTTGAATAAGCTACTATTGTGACCCACCAGGTGATAATCACCTCGGCTTCTTGTATTATAATCATGTACGTCAAAATTTTGGTTAATATCATTTGTTTTTTACATATAAAGTAGATTTATACACATATAAGCAGGGTACAGTTAGGAGACCAAGTCTCTTGAACAACGGCCTACATGAATCTAATCTATTCACTCTTTCAATACACCTAACAGCTTTCTTTTGGGTCTAAACACCCTATCAAGATTTTGTTTTGATTAATTACTCCATAGTAAGATAGCATACCTAATATGTGACAGTAAGAGCCCATGGTAAGCTGTAAAAAGTAACTTTTTGTCATCCAATCTAGCGAGCTGTCGCAGGACAAATACCCCAGATTAAATTTTACAACATATTTTCTCAATGTATGGAGTCCAGGTCAATCGTCTATCCAACAAAACTCCTAGAAATTCAATTTTTTCCTGGTTTAATTGATTATCGTTTACAAACACGTTTTTGGCCCTATCTTTATTTAAATGATGTTTGTTTTTGAATTGAAGGTATTGACATTTTTTACTAATTATTGTTAATTTCAACACTGATTTAAGAATTGGACAATGGACTGCACACCTATATGGGCACTTATATCTAAATTATCTAGAACATAATTCGGTTTGTCTCACTAGGAATCCCTGGTAACACAGAGCTCAAAGTGGCTATACTCGGAACTAGTCAGTTTCCATATGATGAAGAATTCGTCATATCTCAAGCCTTCTATTAGCGTAGAATGGTAGTCGAAGTAGAGTGCCGACATGCGCGAGGCAAATTCGTACAACTGCCAAGAATGCGTTGTTGAGAATCTACAATTTTCTCAAGAATAAACAATGGCTGACATGATAACAATATCAAGTTTCAAACGAAAAGTATTCCATTCCAATGAAAAATCGAATAAGTGTGAAAAAATGAATAAGTGAGTAGGCTTCAACATAATTTGTAGCATCAAAAGGGATATCGAGAATTAATATCTTCTTTTGATAAGAATAATGTGAAGTATAAATACAAAACAAAAACGTTACGAAGTCGTTTGAAAATAAGATTAGAAAAAATGGAAGTAGAGAAAATGAGTAATTGAAACAAGTGAGGAAATGGACATCAGATGAACATGAAAATTTTAATAAGGAAGAAAAATAGAAAACTGAAAATACCGTTTTTCATTTAAGCATACTTTAAATTATTAAGAAAATATTAATTATCGATTTTCTATTGATGCTATGAATATAAACCATGCGAAGACCTCCACAGCTGCGGGCATCGAAAACTGACAACTGCATGGAATAGTGGAACATATGATTGAATTATTGACTCAACTTCTACATTTTCGGTTCTAAAATATTGAACAAATTTCAAAATTATATTCACTTTCTTTGGACTATTGGGCAGTTTTAGTGCTTCGTTTTTAAAGTCTACATCTGAATTAATATTCAAGTTCTGGAAAGGATCATGTATTGTACTTGAAAGTGAAATTTCCCGTTGAACTTGGTCATACCTAAAATTTCGATGTTTTAATTGAAAAATTGTAAAGAAAGCAGTAGTGGGCTGTGCCTGTTGTATCTTTACTTGATTGTGTTTTGCAATGAATAAATAAATAACTAATTATGCTTCAACATAATTTATAGCATCCAAAGCGATATCGAGAATTATATCTTCTTAATATTTAGCAATTTAATAAAATTGCAACACCTTTTAATAGTTCAAAATAAATTATTAGATTTCTATTTGAACAGGAAGGCAATAAAGATGTTTCAAAAGTGAATTGGCACCAATAAGTGGTAGATCCTTTTGGTAGCCAGATTAATAGTATTAATAGTTATCTACCATTAATAGAATTATTCAGAATATTAGACTGACAGGCAGCGGAATAAGAGATCAAACTATACTACTATTATTCCTTGTTGCTCCTCCCACCAGTGGGCGTGACTTGTTAGAGCTTTCAGCCAATCACAGACCGTCACTCCCACCAGTGGGCGTGACTTGCTAGGGCCTTCAGCCAATCACAGACCTTCAATGAAGGTCAGCCTGAGAGGCACTTTCACCCTCAGCCAATAGTATCATTCTGTGTTTAGTATATATTCAGCTACTCTGTACTTTAGTTTTAGTTTGTTTAAGATGTATAATGGTGTACCAATCGAAACTAGTTTCTCAGTTTTCAAACAAATGTGGTTGTAACAACTTCAAGTCTTATTATTCATTACACTCGTATACTCTTATACATGAACTTGAAACTCATGGATCATACCTTGCATATGTCTTTATGTATCTGCGGGGTATTGATTAGATGTGTTGGGGGCACACAAATGGACCGGCCAAGACCCGCTGAACCAATAAACGTTCCAACTGTCTTCGGATTACCATCGGCACCATACCTAATGCTGAACTCGCTTTTATTACGGTAGGCTTCCAGAACCGGCTGAAAATGAGGAAAGAATATTGATTATTGATGTAATGCATACTGAATAGAGATTGGGAAGGTCCATATTGACAATTATCTTACACAACGTGTTTCTGGAGGAATCTGTCATGCTGCGCCTATACTAATTCCTCTCGTCAAAATAAAGTGACAGCTGACAACTTCAGTCATCTTTACTCTTTAACGAAGCGTTTTCGGACCTATGCTTCAATTAACTTTTCTCATTATTTTGCCCAGTAGAATAAGATTGATTTAAACAAGCCTTTAAAAATTATTTATTTGAATAACCCCTTATACTCAATAAAAAGGTACATCGAACTGACAGAAAAAGCCTTCTTTATATAAACCTTAAACCTCTTTGTTACATCAAAAAAAATCCTTAAACAAACTGAACCTCATCCTTGAGGTAGTATTTTGATGTACGGTACCCCTAGTCTCGAGGACTATGGTGGTGAAAGTGAAAGTGATAGGTATGGCAGATTCCTCCTGAAACAAGAGATACAGTATATCTCCCTTAGTAGACTTCGACTGTGACTCCTCAGATTTCAACATTTTGTTTTGGTACAAAAAGTGTACTACGCAAACGTGGAGTGAGGTGGGTTTCGATTACTTTACTCACAGGTGTTATATCACAGCGCTATGTCCACCGAAACAAATACTGAAGTTCAATGTTCAACAGTTCACGCCAATCGCTATACACGTCTGGTTGCATACGTGAATGCGTATACTATCTAGCACACCTGTGAACTACTTCCTACGTCAAATTCAACAATACAATTGATGAGAAGCAATTCAATTGATGGTAGCATTTTTAATATCTGAGACGAACAAAACTTGATTCTAATGAATAATAAGACGAAATTGTCACAAACACATATATTAAAAATATAGAGATAAATTACTAGTTTCGGATGTTAATCGATTATCAATCTCAAACAAACCGTATTGTAGTACACTCTGTACCAAAACAAAATGTTGAAATCTCAGGAGTCGAAGTCGACTAAGGGACATAATTATACTGTATAGAGTGTTCCAGAAGGAATCTGCCAAACATATCAATCTTATACATCCGAAACTAGTATCTCTATATTTTTAATAAATGTGGTTGTGACAACTTTGTCTTATTATTCATTATGAATATCTACCACAATATCACCTTCAACACTACAAAGAAAATTAAAATTTAGTTCGTCTCAAGCATAGCATAACTGGTTGCTTCATATGTAGCTTTACACGAAGTTATGTTAGCAAACAGGCTTTGAACGTTTGTTCTGTCAATTTACAGCTATTTGCAAAAATTATACCGTTTACTACACAGTAAAGTTGATATTTAAGTAGATTAAATAATAAATTAAGTATTTAAAAGATTAATTACTTGATTATACTGACCGATGGTATAGGTTGCTCTATCTTGCACAATTCTCTCTTCTTACTGGCGACAAACTGATTGAGCACATAGCGACTCCACTGACTTTTTATTTTGAGCTGTTTATCGTAAGGTGTATTTGCAAGAGGAGTTACCATTTCAGCTAACTTTTCAAACTGATTGATGACATCAACTTCAATTTCAGTCGGCTGTGCCCCTTCACGCTTTCCAAATTTCTTTTTCAAGAGAACCTAGGAAATGAAACAATGATTTCAAGCGCCGAGCTATAGTCAAGAATCATTGCTGAACTGTGTTATGTGAATCATGGTTTAAATCGTTAAATAACTTTCAAGTCTTACGGTATCACAGATTAACTACAAAATTACGAAAACAAAAGATATAACCTGTTTGAAACCAGGCATGAATGAGGAGAAATGTACTTTTCTACAATAAATACTAACAATGTAGAACAATCTGTGTAGGTTAGACTACCTGGGCACAAATACAGATGCATCTGCGTTACACAGCACTGAGATTCTTGTTACCTATGCACAAAATAAATAGTACTCCGCAAACAGGAGCGAGGAATAGTCCAATTCATTTGTTTGATTCATTAAGGAATAGGACCTCACAATGAATAACTAAGGATATCTTAGCTAACCGGTATCATGGCACATTGACGTAGAACATTTTGATTTAAAGCATGAATTAAATTGATGCCATATAATTTCCACTTTCTCAATGCTTTCGGTAAAAATACAATACTTTGTTCGTCAACTAATCTTTCTCATTTTCTTTCTAATAGGTTGGCTAAGAATTACAAAACTTACAACATCACTGTTGATGCTCGAACTCAGAAATAAGTGTCTCACACAATACTTCTGAAGATTAGTCACGGGAAAAGTACAGTTTAAAGCTTGAACTACTCTCATATTTCAAGTTACTTCCTATCAGGAAGAATTGAGAAGAAAAGAAAGAAACAAAACGAAATTATTCACAGATTCCCTTTACGGTGTATGAGCATTTCTAACCTCAAAATAAGTTGACGAGTTCATATGGTGGACCAAGACCAACTTGATATTAGTGTCGTTCAATCAGTCTTAAGGGTCGATTACATTGGGATAGTTACTCGCTAAGCGAGTAGGATGTTACTGTACGACCGTGCTACAGCAGCTCAGCATATTAGCGGAATTATATAAAAAATTTAACTTTCAGAATCACCCCCATACTATGTAATTTCAAAGACAATAGATGATATTGCAACACAAAATTGAAATATGAAGTTTACCAACAATTATTCAATAAAATTTAATCAAAAGAGTTCAAAGAACATACAAATATATCTCATTCGAATTGTTATGTTGGCAGTCTGCGCGGCTAAATGTCGGTTTTGGCCACAGTAATAATGTATTTTGGTGTTGGCTTCTCTGCCAGCGAGTATCGAATTTGACCAAATCCAAAGTATACAGGTCTATTGGATTTGGCAGCTCTCAACTTTAAATTTGGTTACATTTGGTACTCGCTGGAAGAGTAGCTAACACCAAAATACAATATTATTGTGGCCAAAGCCGACATTTCACCATGCAGATTTAACTATCCCAATGTAATCAACCCTTTAAGTATGTTATCGAAACAAAAGTATCGATATTATAGCTACTTCATTATAATTATTATTATGACCGATTTCACAACCTAATGGTTTGTAGAAAATGTAAATAATATGGATCTATGATCAAGCAGGGGCGCACCCAGACTTTTGGTTTATAAGTGGAGGGGGTGGGGGGTCGGAGGCTGTGATAAATTATATTATACACACACTTTAATATTGCATAAAATGTTTGCTTCAATACTGCATCAAATGTAATCTGATCACTTGTACCACAGATTAAATAATATTAATATAAGATCATAAAATAATAGAAAAATTACAATTCCTGGATCATATAAATAGTGTACAGTAATATATTACGGATTAAGTGGTCTAGGGTTTGCTAATAAATGTAGACTTCAATGTATAATATCACAGTAGTTTTATCATCAACATTATTGAAATCAATAAATTGAACTAATCTAAACAATTGAACGAATTTATACATAAGATCTCAAATTATAATTTTCATCATCAACATCAGTCTCATCGCTTCCCATGTAATCATTCTGAGCAGCATCATGCTCAACATTCTCAAAAGTTTTTTTTTAATTATAACTTTTTAATAACAGGTACTGTAGAACTAACAAATGCGTTTTTGATCACAAATTACCCAGCATATTTTTGTTCATGTATATTACTTCACAGTCAAATATCAAAAGAAAGATATATTCTTCTGTACAGTGCAGCCTTTCTAAATACCAAAGTTACAGTTGCATTTCATTTTTATTGTATTTATTTTATTGTTAAGATGCTGGTATCTGATTAACAATTTTTTCGATAGCTATAAGTAACAATAATATGCAATAATGGCCATAAGTATTGCATATCTCACATCTGCTTTATTTTTATAACATTGGAAGAAGCATTTTATTATTCATGAAATATATACACACCTGCAGGTAATCAAATGTTATTATCTTTGAGGCTACAGATCAAGAACATTTTGAAAAACATATGGATCCTGTACTAAGATTGAAATATGAAAAACCTATAGAAATAATAGAATTATATGTTAGTGCTAGAGAAATGGCATATTACATCATGAGTAGTGTTATAATCAAAATTCAGACTTCAAATTATAATTAAATATTCCATCACCACTAAAAATCGTCTATTTCGATGTATTTTAATATTGATTTTCAAGTGAGAAAACTAGAACTAAATAAAATATACATTCTCTTAGCAAAGTTCATTTGATAAAAAGTGGATAATGTCCATACCAATACATCATTGATCCCAATGTTCGAATAGAAGAATGGGTTTTAAGATGGATTAAACATTAAATTATAACAGGGTATTAAAGACATCAATTATTACTAATAATCTAATTTGTTTGAACACTCATTGCTCAAGTTTACCCTAATGCTAAGCAATACCATTTATGAAATTATCTGGGTGAATAGAAATATAGTGTTATTTTATAAAATAGATATAGTATATACTTTAAGTAAATAACAGGTCCCATAGATGAACTTTGAATACGCAAATAACATACAATAATTGACATGTGTCATCACAATGAATTAGTGGAATAAACTAAATTTAAAAATAAAACTCAATCCATTATTTTGTTGAAAAGTGAAATTATGGCACAAATAAGGAATAGAATATTCCAGCTACATTTTTGCTGACTACATTTTCATATCTCAGCAATTAAAGAAGTTTTCATTCCAAGTAAAAAGGTCTCATAGTTTAGTCTCATAAATGACACAAATAATATAAATGTAGAATAATATATAGCTTGAATTTTGCTGAAAGGTGCCTGCAATTTTTACATTTGGAGGTACAGTAGACTACATTTTCGTACCTCCACTACGATAAATGAAATAATTATAAGTTATGACGTTTTTATTTTGGCTCTTAAATCTAAAGAAAATTCAAAATTTTGTCTACTTTCTCAGGACGATGATGAATGATATTAACCAAAATCTTGATGTACATGATTATAATACAAGAAGCCGAGGAGATTATCACTTGGTGAGACACAATAGTAGCTTATTCAAACAAAAACCTAGTTATATTGGTAGGAAATTCTACAACAAGCTACCGCAGTTTTTGAAGAGTATTGAAAATATAGAAATATTTAAAAAACAATTGAAGAAATATTTAGTTGATAAAGCTTTTTAAAGTGTACAAGAGTTCCTTTCACATCAAAATTAAGCCTCACCTCAACTAATTGAAGTAATTATGGTATCTAGTGTATAATATTGTTGATCTGACTTGTCTTATACTCCTTAACTGGAGTATCCAAGACGTAATCTACAAAAAAAAAGGACTATTGGAGTGTATAGGTGGTACGTTTTCAAATTGAGCGCCTAAATCGATATTTCTGTTTTGGAAAGAATCAGTAATTGTTATAAAGTGAAATTCCGAGTTCGACTTGGACATAACATAAATTTGGATTTTTTATTTAAAAATTTGTAAAGAAAGCGGTAGTGGGCTGGGTCTGTTGTATCTTTACTTGATTGTGTTTTGTGTTA
The DNA here is from genome assembly GCA_948455865.1 of Conomelus anceps. Classification (NCBI taxonomy): domain Eukaryota; kingdom Metazoa; phylum Arthropoda; class Insecta; order Hemiptera; family Delphacidae; genus Conomelus; species Conomelus anceps. Next base: position 5,143,686 of record OX418226.1, on the reverse strand, counting down.
TAAATAAACGAATAACGATTTTTCCATTATAAAAGTTCGATGAATATGAAAAATATTATAAAATCTTGCAGTAAAATAAGAATTGAAGAATAATTAATAATTTTCGTAATTTGCTATGCATTTGAAGACCTGCAAGTATAATTTATAAACTCAATAAACGAATTGTGACTATATGTAGTTGATACCGTAATAAATTATCATTTAATGAGATAATAATTAATTTCAAAGTGGTATGAATAATTATATCATGTATGAAACACATTAAAGCTGTTACCACATAACTATACTAGATATTATCTATAACATTCTTGGATTATTGTGCTATTGAATTTAAATACTGTTCACTTGCATGTACAGTAATTTCACGTGTATACAACAAAATTTACTATGAGCGTATGAATTCACAAAAGCGGTACAACATTCAACAATTAGCTTTATTAGAGCTTATTAAAAAAGCTCTATTCAAGCTTCTCTTAAATGCATCCCTCCAATATCTCCAGTATAAGTGAGTAAAAATCATAATATAAATAATGTATCATCATCATTATATCTGGAGCTTCAATGCATTTCTTCATGGGATTGATTTGTTCTTTGTTTCCTCATTGAACTTAACAGACACAAACACAGCTAAGATAGAAGCTACAGCTAACTTATATTTTGTGACTGAGTATACAGATTTCTCACTTTAAATACAGAATCAATATTATGAATGATTCTCACTTGTGCAGTGAAAAATAATTTTTATTTTCCATCATATTTAAAAAATATATACATACCATTTATGATTGATTATGCGTTATAACTTTGCTTACTGATGTCTCAACATAAAAATGATATACCTGTATACGAGTACAAAATATGATAAAATTATTTCATATAAATCAAGCTCTCTCTCATTATATTACAAGTTTCTTAGAAATAACAGATTGGTTCCTTCAGAAATTGAACAACAATTTTGATTTATTTGAAGCATCGCATGATTTTGATATGGCATTCAATGTTGACTAGGCTACGTGATGTAATTTTTAGACACATTTCCTTATTGAACTCAAGTTGAACTCAACGAATGTGAGCGTAGAATAAATACTACAGATTGGTTTCAAAATAATCCATCCAGGATGAACGCTTTCCTTGAAGAAATAATTCTTTTGGTAACTCTATATAAATACCAGTATAAACACACTCTAAAGAAACACTCTAAGACACACTCTAAAGAAACACTTCAAGACTACACACAAATTCTCACTTTCCCACTTCCAAAAATGTAAGTTCAAGTTCAAATTTCAAGTCTCTTGTCACACATTCAATTTGAAAACAGAAAAAAACTGATGCAATGCTTGAGCATTATTATTTAAAGCATATAGCCAACCATAGAGTAACTTTCTAGTTACTCCACTTTTAATTTCTATTAAAAAGACTAGAAATAGTTACTCATAAAGTTGGTTTTGTGCGAAAAAAGTAACACATGATCAAATAGATCCATTATAGAGCCGTTATAACTATCAGAGTAATTTTGTTTGTAGCATTGCTTTTATTATTGAAGATACTCATATTATATGCTGATCAACATATTTTAAATTTTCTTTAAGGGACTTTAATATAGTGTGTTTAATTGTAGAAATGGTATTCAATATGTTAGGCAGTTTAATAGAATTCAATAGAAAGATTGAATTGTTACAATAAGCAAATATTGTTCTACTATTATAGACGAATTACTTATATTATTGTACTATTATAAATAAAAATGTTTAGTAAATTTCCACTTAAACTAGTTTTAACATAAATTTTTGTTATATTCTATTGTTGTTTAGTTAGCAACTCAAAAAACCAAGATTGTGATTCAAGTTGCAATATAAAAAACTTGTGTTGTATTAGTTTTTTTGAAATATAATTATCATGATTAGGCTATATTCTATTATAAATTTATTGAAGAATATTAAAAAAAAGAGTGGTACTAGTCACAATTTCAATAATATATTCCTCATGTTAAATAACTGGTTAAATGGCTTCTCTGTACAGCGCTTGATTGTGTTTAAAATATGAGACAATATTCGTTGAAGTATTGATAATATTCCAAATAAGTATCCAGTAGATTTCAATAAAATGTTTGATTTTAACAATAGATCACAATTTTGTGATATAAATCATAAGTTGATTCACATCTTAAATAAGCCTACTGGCGCGACAGCGTGTTTATCTTGAAGAGTTTGATTGTAATTATTGGGATATCGATGAATACTTTTAAAATTCTCACTACGGTACATCTCGTATATCAACCATGATTGATATCTTGAAAACTCGTACCATACACAGACTTTAAAAAGTTTGATTTGTAAATATTGGAATATCGATGAATACTTTTAAAAATTTCACTATGGTACATCGTTGTGTCTGTATATTGTTCTGTTGTATATTACAGTTGTGAAATCTGATTGTTCTTGCATGTATATCAACCATGAAAACTTGTACCGTACACAGATTTGATTGTAGCCTAGCGATGCAATTTGGGACATCAGTCAATTCGTTGTGATTTGGACACAAAACGGCCACACAAAATTATTGTCAATGGTAGAAAATTCAAGAGTTTTGGTTCAGATGAAGAACAAATGTTTTGCAACAGGTGTGTGGTGCAGGAGGCTCGAATACACGTTCTCCATTCTTATCGAGGTAGTCTGCGTACTGAAGAGTGTAGACGCAATGGAATCCCAGGCGAGCCACCGCTTTTGCTGAGAAAGCACTGGTGCAGTCCACCCGCATCAGACGTATTCCAAGTTTCTCACCTTCTTGCCTGAAACAGAATCACTTTTAATTAATTGAGTTCACTAGAATCAAAACTCAGAATTTCCAAAAAGCTGATTCTGAGATAATTGGAAAAAACTGTTTTCTTGATTATTTCAATTGATGGGCATGATGTTACAATTTATGCTGTTTCTTTTATATAGTGTGTTCATTAAGTCGCGCATATCCAAATAAACAAGTCTGTAAATAGTATGTTTTTATATTAGTTCTAGTTGCTACCGCAAGATAGCACCACTGGTAATATAAACAACAAAATATGTAAAGCCCATTATTGTGTGTAGGCTACAGGTTTCAACAGTTCTGTAGTATCATTTAGATTAATATAAGGTAGACACGTCATTTTCCCAAGAGCAACGAGTGTTCCTTCTTGAACAGTATTTTACCAGTATTTAACGCCTCCAGATTTTTTCCTGTAGGGGTTATCTTAAAGGAAGGGTTTATAAAAATAGGCCTCATACACTGAATGAACTGAAAATGAACATTACAAGAAGAATAACAATATTAGTGTAGGTGTACTCCACAAAGTGTCAACAAACATGGTAAAACGAATTCATGCGTATTAATGAACAAGGCAGCCATTTCGAAGATATGTCATAAGACATAAAATGTTGGAAACAAGTATATATTCTAGTATATAAGTATAAATGTTTAAAAAATGTATAACAATAATAAATAAATAATACCAAATAAAATACTGTACATTACTTCACAACCTATTTGATGTGCGCGACTTAATAAACGCACTGTACTTGAAAAAATGGTTGAGATACTGCAATTATTGTTGCCTTGACAACCAATTAAAATGTGGAGATTGTTAGTTTTGACTCTCAATTTTGAATATGATGTGTTTTGATTCTAATATAACTGGATATTGTTAGTTTTGATTTTAAAATAGGAATATGAAAAAACAGATGTTTGATTTAAAAGAATTATCACTGTGTTTACAAAAAAAAAACTATTTACGTTCAACATTCTGAAAAATATTGCAATTCAGTAACTGATTGAAATGAAAATTTAAAATAAAAATGAAACTAACTTACTGGAAATTAATATCGATAAAAAATTTAAGATAATGAAAGCCAACTTGACAATGTTCTGCAGCAAAACAAAATGTAGAGAATATGTACAGCAAAAGGAACTTAATTGAGAAATTAAGTTGATAAAAATTACATCAAAAAAGAAAATATCAAGAAAATTGACCAAAAATTATTCACAATAATTTAAAAAATATTTTCAGGAGAGTTCCAATTAATTGAAATACGTTTAGCTCAAACCTAAACATTCAAGTTGAAATACTACTACTACTCTTTCATTATAATAAATCTACTCTCTCATAAATAGGCCTACTACTCTCTCATTGACTGTTACAGCAGATAGAATCAAAACTCACAATATCCATTGGAGATTGTTACTTTTGACTGATGATAACTTTCAAGCTTGTTTTTCAATGGTTTCTTGTGAGTTTTGATTCCAATCGACTTGATATTTGGATTACCCTTGAAAAATACTATTAGAATGATAATTATATAACCTCAACTAGTCAGTCTGCAACCAAGCGCCGAAGAAGAACAACATAGTTCGAAACGCGTCCGCCGCGACTCAAAAAGGTCAGTTCTGCACAGCAAGATAATACATATGAATAGTTCTACTGCAGTTCACGAAAAATGGATAACCACAACAATAATATATAACCTCAATTTCGCAAAAAATGGAGACGGTGAGTTTTGATTCTAGAGGACTCATTACGGTTGTTTTTGACTTTTTAACTGTCTGTCATTTCTTTCTTTTATTTATTTCAGATTTCTTTTCGTTTATTGCTGACTAGCTGGCCCAACGCGCGTTGCTGCATTCTCATAAAAATTCTCCTTGATTTTATTATTCGCCACCTCCCGCTGAGGTTACATTTAAAATTAGGAAAGAAGTTAGTCCTAGGGCTCTTCCAGCTGATCATAGAGGCTTCGTTGTTTTCTTAATCACCACCTCTGAATGAAAAAAAATTTCAAATTTAAACCTCCTATGACTATAAGGGTAGAAGCTAGGTTTTTTATTTTATTATTCGCCACCTCCCGCTGAGGCTGCATTTCAAATTTCTAGCTGCATTGGTTAACAGATGTCATCAACCTGGCATAATTACATTTCATCATACCCAGTCGTATGTTTCCTACATATTGCAAGGTTCCAACTGAACGGTAGCCTACATGCAAAGTGCAAAGTCTTTTGCTGTTCAAAGACAGCGTAAATAACGCCACTAAGGAGCCTGCCATATGATTAAAAACTGTTGACTTATATCAGCTGTTCCTTTAAGCTGTTTGGCTGGCAAGTTCAGTAGGTTAGGTCTATAAAATGGTTTAATTAATAATAATTATTAGCTCCCCTATTGAAATTTATGGTCAGAAAACATCCCCAATATTCACACAACATATTCCCAAAGTTTCATGCCGATCTGTCAAGTAGTTTTGGAGTCTATAGGGAACACACATACATACATACATACATACAGACAGACATTCATTTTTATATATAGAGATTATCACATTCCATCATGTAAAAAAAGTTATCGGTTGTTTTTGAGTTGTTAACTGTTTCTATTTCTTTTTTTCTTTCATTTATTTCAGATTTCGTTTTGGTTATTTCAGATTATCACATTCCATCATGTAAATAAGAAGTTATTGGTTGTTTTTAGTTGTTAACTGTCTCTTATGGGGTTCATTTCTTTCTTTTATTTATTTCAGATTTCTTTTCGATTATTTCAGATCATCACATTACATCAAGTAAAAAACGTTTTCGGTTGTTTTTGAGTTGTTAACTGTCTTTTATGGGTTTCATTTCTTTATTTTCTTTTACTCTCTCTTTAAGTTTACTTTTCTTGTTTATTTATTTTGAACTCACTGCTGGCGCTCAAGTAAATCTTATGCCAGTGGTCGGGCGCCTTAACCACTATACTACAGTGAGCCTTCCCGGCGGTAATCAAAAAACCTTTTTTTATGTTCCAATTCTATATGTTCATGGTTTTCTGGTTCTTGGTTTTGACTCTAATTTTTTGCTTGTTGCTCCTCCCACCAGTAGGCGGGTCTTGTTTTTGCCTTCAGTCAATGACAGACCTTCAATGAAGGTCAGCCTATTGGAGGAACTTTTTCCCTCAGTCAATAGAATCGTTTCCTGCTTAGTATATATTAAGCTACTTAGTACTTTAGTTTTAGTTTGTTTGAGATTGATAATGGTGTATAAACCGAAACTAGTATATCACTATTTTCAATAAAATGTGGTTGTGACAACTTCATGTCTTATTATTCATTATGGACATCTTTCACAATATTACCTTCGCCACTACAAATAAATTTTAAATAATTTGAATTTCAAACTTGAAAACAGAAGTAAATTGAATAGAATGTTGAGATTAAATACGTAACACAAATAGGAGGAAATTTGATTAGGTAATGGATTCAAGAATTTAACAATATTATTCAAGAGTATGATAGATGAATTCACCTAACAACAAAAATGTGTAAAACTTATAACAACCGAAATAGTTTCAACCGAATAACAACCGAAACTAGTTTCTCAATATTTTTAATAAATGTGGTTGTGACAATTTCGTCTTATTATTCATTATAATAATATTATTTATTATTCAAACTCATGAGAGTTTGTTTGAGATTGATAATGGTGTAGCAACCGAAACTAGTATATCACTATTTTCAATAAATGCGGTCGTGACAACTTCGTTATATTATTCATTATACAATATCAACTTTTATATTGTTGTTTTATTATGTTGTGTCTTTGTGAAACGTCATTATTTGTATTTTGTGTGTTTTTGTGTGTGAGAATAAATTAAAAACGGAACTTCACACGAGACACAGTTATAATTGTTTTGTTATTTTATGTCTTTGTCAAACGTCATTATTTGTATTTTGTATGTTTTAGTGTATGTGAATAAATTAAAAATGGAACTTCACACAATACACAGTTGAAGCCTCAACTACCAACCTTGTTTTCTCGATGAGCGCCTTGGCAATACCCTGTCCTCGGTAAGCATCATCGACCGAGATTATCCTGACCTCCAGCATTTTGTCCACGTCGGGGAACTGGCCGAACACATCCGACTGCTTGTTGACGTCCTGCAGTAGGCCGAGGATCTTGCCGAACCGCGGATTCCGGCACTCCAAGTTCTTGCTGTCCTCCTCCTCAGTCTTGTCTCGAACGTCAACTCCATTCAGGCAAACTCCGACAACTTCTCCGTTACTATTTACTGCCATGAACGAGACTCCTGAAATAAAATTGAAAAATATGTATACAAATGTATGTTTGTAACGGTGACCGATTAGATTGGCCAGCAAAAAAGACATTGTTCTCTGCTGAAAATCACTTCCCGGTGGTTCGGATCCCACCTGAAACTGTAGGTCCAACTCATCAATCACCATCATCCAACTCATTACCCACGCACAGGTCTCAGACCTATTTTATGGGCTTCATCCTCAACAAAAAAAAAAAAAAAAAATTAAATCACAATCGACCACATAAGATGTCTAACTGGCAAAGTTTAAACAGCATTAAAAGGAATTTGTATAAAAAATTCAAAATTAATTGTCTTCTGTGAACATTTAGCAATTTAATAAAAATTGTAACATCTTCTAAATTACTCGGGGTTCAATCAGATAGAGATAAGCTGCGTTCTCCTGGGCACTCTTTGTAGGGGTGACCGATTAGATTGGCCATAAAAAAAGACACTGTTCTCTGCTGTAAAATCACTTCCTGGTGGTTAGGAACCCTCCTAAAACTGGAGGTCTAACTCATCAATCACAATCATCCAACTCATTACCCACGCATAGGCCTCAGACCTATGTGGGCTTAATCCTCCAAAAGACAAACAAAAACAAAAAAGTCACGTACCGATGTTAATTTTGATACTTTAAATTAAAATTGAATTGTTTATTATAAAATAATACGCATTACAATGTGAAAAAATGTCCTTATTAGATTTGTATGACAAAAATAATACAGATTTATACAATAATAATAATAATAATAATAATAATAATAATAATAATAATAATAATAATAATAATAATCTAACAACAACAACAACAACAACAACAACAACAACTGATGATGATAGCATGACTAGCATAAGCGAAGCTTGTTTGCTAGCCGTTAGTTCATCCACCAGTATGAACAAAAAACAGTATTCTTTATAACAACAATATAATGGCATGCGATAAAACAAAACAAAAATTGATATAATAGAGAATAAAAAACAATGAAAAAACGAGAATTACATTTTAACAATGATTACTTTTTACTGTGAAAGATGTTAGTTGAAACTTTAAATAGAATGAATTTTTCAAGACAATGATAACTTTATTCTTGTATTTCTGACCATATCATTCAAACTGAACATACTTTTACTGACATCACTACCAACCAACACATTCTACTTATAAAATCTAAAGTTTCAGGACAGCAACGTTTTGGGACACTAACTGAACACCTTGGAACAATTTGAAATATACAAACATACCACACACAATAAACATAACATCCTCAGTGAACAATTGAATTTTAAATCACACAGCATTTTTGATCAAAAACCACAATTCTTTTAATAAAAAAAGCCAATATCACCGATCTAGGACGCTTTGAAGATGAGTATCCATGACTCTATAACGTTTGACCAAAAGTGAGTACAAATATTATTTATTCACAATTAAAATTGACTGCAAGTCGTTAAATTTACAATAAAAAGATGATGATAACTTTATATTATTGTGGACTCACATAAACAGTGAGCTTGGTCTCCATGCTTTCAAAAATCTATATAGGTAACTTATTTGTTTATTGTATTTAAATTCTAATAATTCTCTTACATTAAAACTGACACTGTATTTCTAGTAAATTGTTATTTCTAGTAAAATGTTATTTCTTGGTCATTATTATTTCGAAGATACTCCCTAAAACTGGATGGATTAGTTTCAATTCAAGTCTGACTGCAAGTCGTTGAATTTATGTAGTGAAAATATGTAGTAAAATTTCATCTGGGGTATTTGTCCTGCGACAGCTCGCTAGATTGAATGACAAAAAGTTACTTTTTACAGCTTACCATGGGCTCTTACTGTCACATATTAGGTATGCTATCTTAGTATGGGGTAATTCATCAAAACAAAATCTTGATAGGGTGTTTAAGATCCAAAAGAAAGCGGTTAGGTGTATAGAAAGAGTAAATAGATTAGATTCATGTAGGCCGTTGTTCAAGAGACTTGGTCTCCTAACTGTACCCTGATTATATGTGTATGAAGCTACTTTATATGTAAAAACGAATGATATTAACCAAAATCTTGATGTACATGATTATAATACAAGAAGCCGAGGAGATTATCACTTGGTGAGTCACAATAGTAGCTTATTCAAACAAAAACCTAGTTATATTGGTAGGAAATTCTACAACAAGCTACCGCAGTTTTTGAAGAGTCTTGAAAATATAGAAATATTTAAAAAACAATTGAAGAAATATTTAGTTGATGAAGCTTTTTATAGTGTACAAGAGTTCCTTTCACATCAAAATTAAGCCTCACCTCAACTAATTGAAGTAATTATGGTATCTAGTGTATAATATTGTTGATCTGACTTGTCTTATACTCCTTAACTGGAGTCTCCAAGACGTAATCTACAAAAAAAAACTACCATAAAAAGTTAATATTAACAACGCAGATCACTATGGAACAAGAAATCCAGAAACAAATATTTTTCGGAATAAGCGGATTTTTGGAATAGCGTGTGACTATACTTTTAAAACAATAAGTAAATGATAATCACCATCAGGAATAGAGTCAATGCAGTACTGTTCTAGCTCTGTACAAGTTGATCCTGGCTCATCCAGAAGACCAACCGCAATATTCAGTGGCTCATCCATGAAAAAGAATCTGTGCAGGAATTGAAGCACCCTCTCGCCATCGCTCTTGCTGATTTTCACGATCCGATGACCTTGGGTCTCGACCTGACCGTGACCCAGACCGTTGACCTTGTCCTGGAACTTGTTTTGACTCTGGGTCTGCACCACTCGCATCTCGTTGGCTGCTGGTCCAGCGCCCCGAACCTGTTAAAAAAAAAACAAATTCGATATTAATTTCGCAATATTTCGTACGAAGTTTGTTTATAACAAATTTAGTATTATTCAGTTTAGTTATATTTTTTGTTAGATTTAATTTAACTAAATTCTTTCATTTACAAATTTCAAATTTATTTATTTTTTGAGGTATCCTTTATTTTTAATTTTATTTTCTTGTGTAAAAGCTGAAACTAATCGTTCACCATTTGATTCTCCTGAGAGAGAATTTATTCCATTTGACGCTTTAAATTATGCTAAAGACCTCCGCAGCTGAGGACATTGATAACTGCATTCAATACTCTCGATGGAAACCGATGAATGCCACAACACAAACATATTTAGACAATGCCGGGAATCGAACCACGGATCTTCCAGTTGCTGGTCGCACGTCTTAACAACTTCTAGATCACTGGACATCCTCCGTGAATTAGCATTCATTTGAGACTGAGCCATGTGGGCCAGTAAGTAACAATCAACCACGAACTATTAGAAAAGTCTTGCAATTTAATTAACAGTTTTATTTGATTGCAACATCTTTATAAAAATTCGCGATTGAAAATCAAATTTTCAGAAAGAAGGTGGAAAACAGTGAAAGAAATAGTGGAAATATACAGCAATAAAGGTGAGGGGTGATTGGACCAGGACGTAATACATGGAAAAGCTCTAAATTATTACAACTTTGTTGGGTTCATATTATTCTATCCTCAGGGTGGGTGGGTACAAGGGATAAGTATCTCAAAATTGTCATTCTTATTCTAAAAAAGCTGTATTTGTTTTTTTTTGGTGGGGTGAAGTCATTTTTAAGGTGATATCCCTCAAAAGAACTCAAATATGTTTTTGTTAGGATTCGTCCATGTCCACCATACAGCACAGTATTAGGCTAAAAATAATAAAATGTGAATAGAAATACGATTATGCATACGTCAGGTAGATTTGGGTAGTAAATAATATTTTTATTATTGTATCAGTTATAATGGCTAGTTAAGAATAGTATCAGCTTGTATATATTATATATTGTATAATAATATATTATTAACTTTTTGTTGTAAATTTAACGACTTGCATTTATATATTGTGAATATATAATAATTGTACTCACATTAGGCCTAACGTTTTCGATCACATGAGATTCAACACCTCGGTGGTATAAAACTGGTACACAATATAAAACTGACTGCAAGTCGTTATTTACAACAAAAAGTTAATATTAACAATGCAGATCGTTATGAAACAAGAAATCCAATAATATATTATTATTATTTTTTATTATTAATAAAATTAGCTTCATAGGGTAGCCATCAGAATAAAGATGATGAAATTTACTATTCTACTACTATTCTCACAATTATGTATAAATCATGCTTGTTACTGTATACTGTACTACTTATATTATTGATTTTGTCATGTAAAAGTGAAATAATGAAGAAAAAAATTATTATTATTATTATTATTATTATCGAGATGGAGATCTGCCAACCAATCATACAATTGAAGTTAAAGAAGGAGAGAAGATTAATTCTCGATAAATGTGTATATCACGGTTTATCATGTAAACTTTTTTTAAAAGACATTTTATGTGAGGATCGCTTCTTTCTTTTTCTCTTTTTTGTTGGGATCTAGTTGACCTTGTGCCATTGTCTGTATATTGGAAAGAGATTTATGAAAAGAATTTTCCATGAGTGTATTGGATTTCAATTTAGATGATGTATCTGTGATAGGATTTGTGTGAGCAATAATAATTATTTCAACGTGTATTCATTATTAAATTTAAATATTTTCATATCGCGCATCTGTGATAGGATTTGTGAAAGAAGGATAATTATTTAATCGATAAGTAGCTGAAAATCTTCCACCTCGAAAGTACGATATTCTTCAAAAACCTATAATAATTTATTGTTACAACATTATTTTTCACAAGTTAGTTTTGAAGTGACTGAAGTCTTCAAGGTCTTCAAGACCACAGTCACTTCAAAACTAACTTGTGAGATACGAGCCGATATGGCCAAGTTGAAAATGAATGCTCCTGTGCAGAAAGGTCTCCATGGTCTAGTGGTTAAGGGCGCTCAACCGGCAATTGAGAGGTCAGTGGTTCGATTCTCGGTGGTGACTGATAATTTTGTACAGTAGCATTCATCGATTCCCATCAGCTTTTCAATGCTGTTGTCAATATCCGCCATTGCGGAAGTCTTCAGTATAAAGTAATAGCAATTAAAGGAATTCGAAATTAATAAATTCTGTTTATTATTTTTCAATTAATAAGAGTGGAGCTGTAATTAAAAGTTCAAGGAATTTCCATCATGTGCTCCAATGAAGGTTACAAGCTTGGAAATTGAAGAAAAGGCAAATTGCTCATTGAATAACTTTGCATCACATACTAGTTAAAAAGTAATAAAATGCACAGAATGGAACAACTTTCAATAAAAAAATAATTTGAAGAACCTGATGAATTAGATAGCTATAGTCGTGAGTATACCAATAAAAGCTTTATGAGCAGAGTATGATTTAAAAAATTATTTACTCATCATATTCCATTACATCATCAACAATATTCGTTCTCTAATAATAAATTTTTCTAATACAGCTTCAAGTCCAAAAACTCATAAAGACAGTATGATTTGAAATTTTATTTTAGAGAATCATGTCATCCTCTGTTGAAATATTATAAGTAAGTAAATGGTATGGCTTTTATTGGAGGGTAGACCCTTACGGTTAGTTCCACCTCGCCGCTTGAGCCATACTATTGAAAACATACAATTTTAGGTGGGTTCCGAACCACCGGGAAGTGATATTACAGCAGAGAACAGTCTTTTTTGCTGGCCAATCCAATCGGTCACCCTTACAAAGAAGGCCCAGGAGAACGTTGTTGGCCATCTGATTGAACAGATACCTGCTACGGTATTAAGATTGTTATTGAGATAATTATTGAGGTGAAAATATTATTGTATTTGATTGCAGATCTTTCAGTTCAATGTATTCATTGATAATTATACTTGCAAATTATTTATCAAGTAGGCGATAAAGCACAGTGTCTAGTCCAGTAACCGCCCACTTTTGATGTTGCCTGTGTTGTCAATGTTGTTTTCCATCTTACACCATAATAAAAACGAGCTCTATTGTTAAGATAAATGGAATTTGCATACCTAATGACATCACAAAGCTTTCTATTTTGCTCTTTTTTGAGTACTGTACACATCTATCAACCCAAAATGGTTCTTTACCACAAAGCCCATAATTATTATAATCCCACTTTATTGCTAAGAATGTTTTTATAGTTCAAGATTATTCATTGTTCTTTACAAAACATCTATTAGCATACAGTTTATGCAGCATGTTTCAGCGATTGTATGATCATGTGCATGTAGGAAAACTTTAAAATGAGCATCAGTGAAATTCTCATCACAGGATTCGGCTTTTGAAGGAAATAAAAAAGTTAATATTAATAACGCAGTTCGTCATGGAACAAGAAATCCAGGAAAATAAAAAAGAATGAATAAATTTAGCCTAAGACTAAATTTATTGTCACAACCAAAATTTATTAACAAATATTGAGAAACTAGTTTCGGTTGTTATATACCATTATCAATCTCAATCAAACTAAAACTAAAGTACGGAGAAGCTTAATATAATACTGAACATGGAATGATACTATTGGCTAAGTGAGAAAGAGGCTTATTATTCATTATGGATACCTTCTACAATATCACCTTCGCCACTTCAAAGAAATAAATAAAAAGGAGCAATAGAAGATTGCATGTATGGACTTGCAATAGTTATTATTTATAAGTGACTAAGTTATACTAAATTTAAAAAACACTACTACAGTGTACTTTTAAAAAAGGATGGGTTAATTGTAATAAATGAAAAAGTGTAATTGGGAAGTTGGAATTATTTACAGCCATTCATTTTGTACAAGCGGAATTTTAATACATTAAACCAATACATGAAATAAAATGAACTGTGAAGTTTAAAAAAAAGGATAAACTTTCATTATTCATAAATATTATGGGGAGTGCTAAATAACGTCATTCAACGTGCTTTATCGTTTAAATTTAACTTGGCAATTGTTTTTCCAGAAGATTCAAGTTATATTTCAATCAAAACGTAAACATAACCTATGCTTACAAGTATTTGGACTCTTGTAAACATTTAGTAATAGAGACAGTTTTGGGATAAAAGCCTGTTGTTTCTTTACAATAATTTGTACTTTGACAGTATCAATAAATGAATAAATTATTAGCTGTTTACAAAAATAAAAAGAGACTGACCAAAAATCTGAACAAACAAAAATATATCATTTGTTGTTGTCAAAAATAAAAAGAAGGTTGAGGAAAAACTGTACAATAACAAAAAATCATATTTCACAAGCATATAGAGTACTACAACACTACATCACTGTAATCCGTTCTTCCGCCATCCCAGTGTTATTGGACGCAGAAGGTCTTCCGTTTTCATGACATGGTTTAGTATAATGTTGCCACAATATTTTAAAATTTGCTACTGGGGTAGAAGAAAAGGTTTTATCAACAAAGGCCATATTGTTTTATTCATGCAGGATAAATTAACTAATCAACAATTCACACTTCAATTCACAATACACTTCACAACCGATTTATCCATTGTGTATTTATTTTCATTGTTTATTTATCCATTGATTTATTTTCACCATTTTTCCCCTGGGTTTTTCGTAGCCTAGTGGTAGTGAACACGATTATGTTTTATTTGGAGACCCGCTCATATTAGTAACTGAGAATCTGTCAAAATATATACTCTGAATACACAAAATCAATAAATACCATATTAATATGATTGTCAAAGCATAACTAGTGATATATTCATTTATGGATACCCATTTTAGCATCATTTTTACCAATACAAGAAGATGATTACAAGTTAGTTTGAAGTAACTGACAATTTAAGAAACTAATAGCACTTAGAGGAATTGGAAATTAATAAAATAATTTACTTTCGATTTACAATGAAGGCTCCCCATTTATCTGCATTTTATATTTCTCTGTGCTGCATTTTGGGTGATGAAACAGTAGAAAAAACTGCATATCAACAGATCAATGGAAACTAAATTTTTTCTAGAGTTTAGCAATACGGTAATTCAAAATATTTTTGAATATCTAACAAATAATAATATAATAATATCTTATTAGTATTAGTATCTTGAAGTTTATCTTGAATGTCAGTAACAAAATCATCCTGCTTAAACTTTTAGATATTAAAAGTTTTTAAGTTTGCGTTCTTCCTAAAATTTGATAAAATAAACAAACTTCAAACTCACTTGGCCATTTATCAAATGTAATTTCAATGAATCAAATTTATTTTAATGTTAGTCGTATTATTATACAGAATAATATAATATTTTGGATAAATTGAGGACAAAATATATAAACAATAAATGAGCAATACTTTCCTCCAACTCCAATTTGCTGTGATAGTGATAATCCAATAATTCAGTTATTTTACGTAATGATTATAAATAAAAATAGCCACTTTATGCTCAGAATAAATCTGTTCTGCAATGGATATAGGACTCACCGTTTCAGAATCGCTCATATTATCCTTTCAAAATTAATTAACAGAGGTTGATTGACAAAAACGAAAAAAGAACACGGAAAATTTCTTCATCATGCTTACATGATGCTTTCACTGCGGTACGGAAATAACTGAGCTGATAACACTGTTTCTAGGCTTACCAGCGGTTTGAATATCAGCTAGCTTTTCTGTTAGTCGAGCTAAAGTGTTATCAGTATTCATTGAAAGCTTGCTAGAGTACAAAGATAAATTTTAAATTTTCTCTTGAGAAGAAATCAGTGTTGAATAGTTTTGCAGACTGAGGAAAATTTGGTTGTAATGATAGGTCTAGTGTCTTCAAATTATTATTAGTTATCAATAAAGTATGAGGAATCATTGTTATTCTATGACAAGGAGATGAATTAAATTATGTTTTGTATGATATTGAAAAGCTTTCAAGCCTGAACTCAATAACATAATTTCATAATAATTATTGAGGAAATGATAACAGGAATGATTAAACGCGAGCAAACTCTCCGTAAATGTAATAGTGGGCCTTGACTCTACATTGCACGCTTTCTCGTTTTATCTATGGAAACATAGGACAGAGTGTAAATAAATAATTCCCTAACAGTGTTCTTCTTCCATCTAAAAATAGTCAGCTATTTAGTATCTACTTTGAAAACATAAGGATAGGTTGCCAATAATCAATTTAACGGGAATGTTTGTTTTCCATCTAAAAATAGTCCATATTCTTCATATAAGTTAGTTAGTTTTAAAAAATAGTCCATATTATATTCTTCATTTATATTCTAGTTTAAAAAATAGTCTTCTACCCGGGACGTGATAGCCGTACCATGAAAGTGATAGTCGTGAGCCTTAGCAGGTATCTGTTCAATAAGATTAGATAAGCAACGCTTTCCTGGGCCCTTTGTGTGAGGGAGACCGATGGGATTGGCAAGCAAAAAAGACTGTTCTCTGCTGTTAAATCACTTCCCGGTGGTTTGGAACCCACCTAAAATTTTAGGTCCACCATGTTTCCAATAACACATCGCCGCTTGAGCCATGTTATTGGAAGCATGGTAACCTCCAATTATTTTAGGTGGATTCCGAACCAGAGTCTTTTTGCTGGCCAATGATCGCAGGTGTCAGTCAGAGATAAAAGCCCTATACAAGAGATTACATGGTTGATCTAAATAGCATCTATCTACTAGATTACGCGAATTTATATACCCACTTCAATTTCAAATTAATTTTTGAAGTATTTTCTATCGAGGTACAAATAACTCTCCTTTCTTGCTGGTACAGTGTAATCCTCAGAACGCTTACCCGTCTTCTTTTAACAATCAATTTTCCTGTATATCGTAGGGAGTGAGAATGTTACAATTAATTATCATTTTTTACAACTATAATGTGACATATTTCTGGTGAAATAAATTGAATTATCCTTTTGTACGCTGTATTCTTACCCCAATAATTTAAATTTAGAGCATGTACTATTGTAGAGAATAAAAAATAATCTAATATAAAAACTGACACTGTATTTCTATTAAAATAATATTTTCACTCACTTATGCTGGAGGGATGCATTCACTTCTAAAAAGATGGTTAGTCAGCCTGTCTCCAGTATGAGTGAGTGAAAATAATATTTCAATAGAAATACAGTGTCAGTTTTGATATTAGATTATTAATTTATTTTTTACAATAAGGTGAAGGTGAAGGACTAAATGTACATGAAGGTATTTTTGAGCCTTAGGCTGACGAAGCTTCTCTTCAGGAGTGAAATGCATCCCACCAACATCTCCAGTATAAGTGAGTGAAAATAATATTTCAATTGAAATACAGTGTCAGTTTTGATATTAGATTAATAGGCTAATTTATTTTTTACAATACGGTGGAGGTGAAGGACTAAATGTACATGAAGGTATTTTTGAGCCTCAGGATGACGAAGCTTCTCTTCAGAAGTGAAATGCATCCCTCCAACATCTCCAGTATAAGTGAGTGAAAATAATATTTCAATAGAAATACAGTGTCAGTTTTGATATTAGATTATTAATTTATTTTTTACAATAAGGTGAAGGTGAAGGACTAAATGTACATGAAGGTATTTTTGAGCCTTAGGCTGACGAAGCTTCTCTTCAGAAGTGAAATGCATCCCTCCAACATCTCCAGTATAAGTGAGTGAAAATAATATTTCAATTGAAATACAGTGTCAGTTTTGATATTAGATTAATAGGCTAATTTATTTTCTACAATACGGTGGAGGTGAAGGACTAAATGTACATGAAGGTATTTTTGAGCCTCAGGATGACGAAGCTTCTCTTCAGAAGTGAAATGCATCCCTCCAACATCTCCAGTATAAGTGAGTGAAAATAATATTTCAATAGAAATACGGTGTCAGTTTTGATATTAGATTAATAGGCTAATTTATTTTTTACAATACGTCGGAGGTGAAGGACTAAATGTACATGAAGGTATTTTTGAGTCTCAGGATGATGAAGCTTCTCTTCAGAAGTGAAATGCATCCCTCCAACATCTCCAGTATAAGTGAGTGAAAATAATATTTCAATAGAAATACAGTGTCAGTTTTGATATTAGATTAATAGGCTAATTTATTTTTTACAATACGTCGGAGGTGAAGGACTAAATGTACATGAAGGTATTTTTGAGCCTCAGGATGACGAAGCTTCTCTTCAGAAGTGAAATGCATCCCTCCAACATCTCCAGTATAAGTGAGTGAAAATAATATTTCAATAGAAATACAGTGTCAGTTTTGATATTAGATTAATAGGCTAATTTATTTTTTACAATACGTCGGAGGTGAAGGACTAAATGTACATGAAGGTATTTTTGAGTCTCAGGATGACGAAGCTTCTCTTCAGAAGTGAAATGCATCCCTCCAACATCTCCAGTATAAGTGAGTGAAAATAATATTTCAATAGAAATACGGTGTCAGTTTTGATATTAGATTAATAGGCTAATTTATTTTTTACAATACGGTGGAGGTGAAGGACTAAATGTACATGAAGGTATTTTTGAGCCTCAGGATGACGAAGCTTCTCTTCAGAAGTGAAATGCATCCCTCCAACATCTCCAGTATAAGTGAGTGAAAATAATATTTCAATAGAAATACAGTGTCAGTTTTGATATTAGATTAATAGGCTAATTTATTTTCTACAATACGGTGGAGGTGAAGGACTAAATGTACATGAAGGTATTTTTGAGCCTCAGGATGACGAAGCTTCTCTTCAGAAGTGAAATGCATCCCTCCAACATCTCCAGTATAAGTGAGTGAAAATAATATTTCAATAGAAATACGGTGTCAGTTTTGATATTAGATTAATAGGCTAATTTATTTTTTACAATACGGTGGAGGTGAAGGACTAAATGTACATGAAGGTATTTTTGAGCCTCAGGATGACGAAGCTTCTCTTCAGAAGTGAAATGCATCCCTCCAACATCTCCAGTATAAGTGAGTGAAAATAATATTTCAATAGAAATACAGTATCAGTTTTGATATTAGATTATTAATTTATTTTTTACAATACGGTGGAGGTGAAGGACTAAATGTACATGAAGGTATTTTTGAGTCTCAGGATGACGAAGCTTCTCTTCAGAAGTGAAATGCATCCCTCCAACATCTCCAGTATAAGTGAGTGAAAATAATATTTCAATAGAAATACGGTGTCAGTTTTGATATTAGATTAATAGGCTAATTTATTTTTTACAATACGGTGGAGGTGAAGGACTAAATGTACATGAAGGTATTTTTGAGCCTCAGGATGACGAAGCTTCTCTTCAGAAGTGAAATGCATCCCTCCAACATCTCCAGTATAAGTGAGTGAAAATAATATTTCAATAGAAATACGGTGTCAGTTTTGATATTAGATTAATAGGCTAATTTATTTTTTACAATACGGTGGAGGTGAAGGACTAAATGTACATGAAGGTATTTTTGAGCCTCAGGATGACGAAGCTTCTCTTCAGAAGTGAAATGCATCCCTCCAACATCTCCAGTATAAGTGAGTGAAAATAATATTTCAATAGAAATACAGTATCAGTTTTGATATTAGATTATTAATTTATTTTTTACAATACGGTGGAGGTGAAGGACTAAATGTACATGAAGGTATTTTTGAGCCTCAGGATGACGAAGCTTCTCTTCAGAAGTGAAATGCATCCCTCCAACATCTCCAGTATAAGTGAGTGAAAATAATATTTCAATAGAAATACAGTATCAGTTTTGATATTAGATTATTAATTTATTTTTTACAATACGGTGAAGGTGAAGGACTAAATGTACATGAAGGTATTTTTGAGCCTCAGGATGACGAAGCTTCTCTTCAGAAGTGAAATGCATCCCTCCAACATCTCCAGTATAAGTGAGTGAAAATAATATTTCAATAGAAATACAGTATCAGTTTTGATATTAGATTATTAATTTATTTTTTACAATACGGTGGAGGTGAAGGACTAAATGTACATGAAGGTATTTTTGAGTCTTAGGCTGACGAAGCTTCTCTTCAGAAGTGAAATGCATCCCTCCAACATCTCCAGTATAAGTGAGTGAAAATAATATTTCAATAGAAATACAGTGTCAGTTTTGATATTAGATTATTAATTTATTTTTTACAATAAGGTGAAGGTGAAGGACTAAATGTACATGAAGGTATTTTTGAGCCTTCGGCTGACGAAGCTTCTCTTCAGAAGTGAAATGCATCCCTCCAACATCTCCAGTATAAGTGAGTGAAAATAATATTTCAATAGAAATACAGTGTCAGTTTTGATATTAGATTAATAGGCTAATTTATTTTCTACAATACGGTGGAGGTGAAGGACTAAATGTACATGAAGGTATTTTTGAGCCTCAGGATGACGAAGCTTCTCTTCAGAAGTGAAATGCATCCCTCCAACATCTCCAGTATAAGTGAGTGAAAATAATATTTCAATAGAAATACGGTGTCAGTTTTGATATTAGATTAATAGGCTAATTTATTTTTTACAATACGTCGGAGGTGAAGGACTAAATGTACATGAAGGTATTTTTGAGTCTCAGGATGACGAAGCTTCTCTTCAGAAGTGAAATGCATCCCTCCAACATCTCCAGTATAAGTGAGTGAAAATAATATTTCAATAGAAATACAGTGTCAGTTTTGATATTAGATTAATAGGCTAATTTATTTTCTACAATACGGTGGAGGTGAAGGACTAAATGTACATGAAGGTATTTTTGAGCCTCAGGATGACGAAGCTTCTCTTCAGAAGTGAAATGCATCCCTCCAACATCTCCAGTATAAGTGAGTGAAAATAATATTTCAATAGAAATACGGTGTCAGTTTTGATATTAGATTAATAGGCTAATTTATTTTTTACAATACGGTGGAGGTGAAGGACTAAATGTACATGAAGGTATTTTTGAGCCTCAGGATGACGAAGCTTCTCTTCAGAAGTGAAATGCATCCCTCCAACATCTCCAGTATAAGTGAGTGAAAATAATATTTCAATAGAAATACAGTATCAGTTTTGATATTAGATTATTAATTTATTTTTTACAATACGGTGGAGGTGAAGGACTAAATGTACATGAAGGTATTTTTGAGCCTCAGGATGACGAAGCTTCTCTTCAGAAGTGAAATGCATCCCTCCAACATCTCCAGTATAAGAGAGTGAAAATAATATTTCAATAGAAATACAGTGTCAGTTTTGATATTAGATTAATAGGCTAATTTATTTTCTACAATACGGTGGAGGTGAAGGACTAAATGTACATGAAGGTATTTTTGAGCCTCAGGATGACGAAGCTTCTCTTCAGAAGTGAAATGCATCCCTCCAACATCTCCAGTATAAGTGAGTGAAAATAATATTTCAATAGAAATACGGTGTCAGTTTTGATATTAGATTAATAGGCTAATTTATTTTTTACAATACGGTGGAGGTGAAGGACTAAATGTACATGAAGGTATTTTTGAGCCTCAGGATGACGAAGCTTCTCTTCAGAAGTGAAATGCATCCCTCCAACATCTCCAGTATAAGTGAGTGAAAATAATATTTCAATAGAAATACAGTATCAGTTTTGATATTAGATTATTAATTTATTTTTTACAATACGGTGGAGGTGAAGGACTAAATGTACATGAAGGTATTTTTGAGTCTCAGGATGACGAAGCTTCTCTTCAGAAGTGAAATGCATCCCTCCAACATCTCCAGTATAAGTGAGTGAAAATAATATTTCAATAGAAATACGGTGTCAGTTTTGATATTAGATTAATAGGCTAATTTATTTTTTACAATACGGTGGAGGTGAAGGACTAAATGTACATGAAGGTATTTTTGAGCCTCAGGATGACGAAGCTTCTCTTCAGAAGTGAAATGCATCCCTCCAACATCTCCAGTATAAGTGAGTGAAAATAATATTTCAATAGAAATACGGTGTCAGTTTTGATATTAGATTAATAGGCTAATTTATTTTTTACAATACGGTGGAGGTGAAGGACTAAATGTACATGAAGGTATTTTTGAGTCTCAGGATGACGAAGCTTCTCTTCAGAAGTGAAATGCATCCCTCCAACATCTCCAGTATAAGTGAGTGAAAATAATATTTCAATAGAAATACAGTATCAGTTTTGATATTAGATTATTAATTTATTTTTTACAATACGGTGGAGGTGAAGGACTAAATGTACATGAAGGTATTTTTGAGCCTCAGGATGACGAAGCTTCTCTTCAGAAGTGAAATGCATCCCTCCAACATCTCCAGTATAAGTGAGTGAAAATAATATTTCAATAGAAATACAGTATCAGTTTTGATATTAGATTATTAATTTATTTTTTACAATACGGTGAAGGTGAAGGACTAAATGTACATGAAGGTATTTTTGAGCCTCAGGATGACGAAGCTTCTCTTCAGAAGTGAAATGCATCCCTCCAACATCTCCAGTATAAGTGAGTGAAAATAATATTTCAATAGAAATACAGTATCAGTTTTGATATTAGATTATTAATTTATTTTTTACAATACGGTGGAGGTGAAGGACTAAATGTACATGAAGGTATTTTTGAGTCTTAGGCTGACGAAGCTTCTCTTCAGAAGTGAAATGCATCCCTCCAACATCTCCAGTATAAGTGAGTGAAAATAATATTTCAATAGAAATACAGTGTCAGTTTTGATATTAGATTATTAATTTATTTTTTACAATAAGGTGAAGGTGAAGGACTAAATGTACATGAAGGTATTTTTGAGCCTTCGGCTGACGAAGCTTCTCTTCAGAAGTGAAATGCATCCCTCCAACATCTCCAGTATAAGTGAGTGAAAATAATATTTCAATAGAAATACAGTGTCAGTTTTGATATTAGATTAATAGGCTAATTTATTTTCTACAATACGGTGGAGGTGAAGGACTAAATGTACATGAAGGTATTTTTGAGCCTCAGGATGACGAAGCTTCTCTTCAGAAGTGAAATGCATCCCTCCAACATCTCCAGTATAAGTGAGTGAAAATAATATTTCAATAGAAATACGGTGTCAGTTTTGATATTAGATTAATAGGCTAATTTATTTTTTACAATACGTCGGAGGTGAAGGACTAAATGTACATGAAGGTATTTTTGAGTCTCAGGATGACGAAGCTTCTCTTCAGAAGTGAAATGCATCCCTCCAACATCTCCAGTATAAGTGAGTGAAAATAATATTTCAATAGAAATACAGTGTCAGTTTTGATATTAGATTAATAGGCTAATTTATTTTTTACAATACGTCGGAGGTGAAGGACTAAATGTACATGAAGGTATTTTTGAGCCTCAGGATGACGAAGCTTCTCTTCAGAAGTGAAATGCATCCCTCCAACATCTCCAGTATAAGTGAGTGAAAATAATATTTCAATAGAAATACAGTGTCAGTTTTGATATTAGATTAATAGGCTAATTTATTTTTTACAATACGTCGGAGGTGAAGGACTAAATGTACACGAAGGTATTTTTGAGTCTCAGGATGACGAAGCTTCTCTTCAGAAGTGAAATGCATCCCTCCAACATCTCCAGTATAAGTGAGTGAAAATAATATTTCAATAGAAATACGGTGTCAGTTTTGATATTAGATTAATAGGCTAATTTATTTTTTACAATACGGTGGAGGTGAAGGACTAAATGTACATGAAGGTATTTTTGAGCCTCAGGATGACGAAGCTTCTCTTCAGAAGTGAAATGCATCCCTCCAACATCTCCAGTATAAGTGAGTGAAATTAATATTTCAATAGATATACGGTGTCAGTTTTGATATTAGATTAATAGGCTAATTTATTTTTTACAATACGGTGGAGGTGAAGGACTAAATTTTACATGAAGGTATTTTTGAGCCTCAGGATGACGAAGCTTCTCTTCAGAAGTGAAATGCATCCCTCCAAAATCTCCAGTATAAGTGAGTGAAAATAATATTTTGATAGAAATACAGTATCAGTTTTGATATTAGATGATAATTTACTAGAAATACAGAATCAGTTTTAATGTTAGAGAATTATTAGAATGTAAATACAATAAACAAATCCGTACATGGGCCTAGCTTTTAAAAACATGGAGTACAAGCTTACTGTTCTTAGTTCTATGAGAGTGTAAAATAATATAAAGTTATCATTGACTAAACAATTCATCCTATTTGAAGTTTTAGCTAAAATCTTACACAATAAAGAGTAATCATTCGGTAAAAAGTAATTCTCCCTTTTCTCTTTGCTTTTTTTATTAGATTGTTCATTAAGTATTTCGTCATAGAAAACATCACAGACGAATAAATATTATTGGCATATATACTTGTAAATGAACATCAGACGATTTTCTATCACATTTCTCCATTTTCAAGGCAAAACAGGATTGGATAGCAGCGAGACATCCAAGACCTTGATCTGTTGAAAGTTAAAAACGGAGACCTTTATCTACAGCGATTATTTTTGCAGTCACTCGCCTTCAGGGCGCGCGCCCAGTTCAAGTTCAAGACTGTTTCTATTGATGTAGAAAGTGGTGGCTGTTAAAAGCCGCGTGGACCACACATCTGCTAGAGCTCACTAAGTAACAAGATCACCTTGCCAAGCGCCGCCAAAGGCATGTCCAACTAAGTTATTTTAGAACCGATATGGATATAATGGGTTACAGTACAGAGCTAGTAAACTATCTCTCATTTGTGATGCACATGAAAATACGATTTAATTTATCCGATCAACTTTCTTGAATGTATAAAAAATATAAACTTTATGGTTTAATATTCACAAACCGATATTGGGTTACTGTAGGCCTACAGAGCTAGTAAACAATCTCTCGTTTGTGATTCACATAAAACTTGTTCAATGGGTCGAATAATAAGTGAAATAGGTAAATAATAATGCAAATATTTATTTATGCTTGAGTCGCACCCCAGTTTGTCATAGTGGCAGTATGAAGCCTCAGAACAAGAGTGCTTGCAAATAAGCATCCAAAGTTCCAATAATACTGAATGAATAAATACTAAATATAAAGTATAATCCTCGACATTTTATTGTAAATTTAATGTAGTCAATTTTAATTGTAAATATATAATATTTCTACTCACAATATTTCTATACTCATGAGTCTCCATAACTCGAAAACGTTTGGCCTGAGTGAGTAGAAATATTAATTATTCACTATTAAAATTGACTGCAAGTCGTTAAATTTACAATAAACAGTTAATATTAACAACACACATCGTTATTTTTTTTTTGTAGATTACGTCTTGCAGACTCCAGTTAAGGAGTATAAGACAAGTCGTCAGATCAACAATTATACACTAGATTCATAATTACTATATCAATTAGTTGAGGTGAGGCTTAATTTTGATGTGAAAGGAATAATTCTTGTACACTATAAAAAGCTTCATCAACTAACTATTTTTCAATTGTTTTTTAAAGATTTCTATATTTTCAAGACTCTTTTAAAACTGCGGTAGCTTGTTGTAGAATTTTCTACCAATATAACTAGGTTTTTGTTTGAATAAGCTACTATTGTGACTCACCAAGTGATAATCTCCTCGGCTTCTTGTATTATAATCATGTACGTCAAGATTTTGGCTAATATAATTCGTTTTTACATATAAAATAGCTTCATACACATATAAGCAGGGTGCAGTTAGGAGACCAAGTCTCTTGAACAACGGCCTACATGAATCTAATCTATTTACTCTTTCTATACACCTAACCGCTTTCTTTTGGATCTTAAACACCCTATCAAGATTTTGTTTTGATGAATTCCCCTTGTACCTTGTTATGGAACAAGAAATCCAAGTAGGCTATAATCCTTATTGCAAGATCAAACACATGCTATGGACTGATGGAAGAGAGTCGTTTTAAACTTTAATCCCAAATTTCCATCCCTATAGCGAACAAAAGTTGAATAAACTGTGTCCTCAAGTTATGAGTGGCATAAGTTACTAAACTGGGTTGATGAGCGTGCCTGCCTGATAAGGATGTGTGTGTGTGTGTGTGTGTGTGCGTGATATCACTGACAGGAACTATCAATAGACTGATATGATGCGTAGTGCACTTATATATTGTATCAAAGGGGTTACGGTAACGGAAAGCCGGACAGTTGATGACTGAATAGCTGACGCTATGAATTATTGGGGAAATGTTGAACATTGAAGTTTTGCAGATTGTTATAAGTGGCATAACAGCCACTAATTGTTATAAGTGGTTTGATAGTGGAGAGACTCTGTTTGTAGATATGAAAAGCTTCTTGAAGCTTCAGTGACTATAATTAATTTAAAGCACTTTGAGCAATTCGAAATTAATGAATTATATTCTATATATTTGTCAGTTCCTTCGAACCCAACTTGTGATATACGGGCTGATATGGCCAAGTCTAAAATAGTCTAAATGTAGTCTAGGTGTTGAGGCGCCCGACAGGCAATTGGGAGGTCCACGGTTCGATTCCCGGCGGTGACTGATATTTTTATACAGTATAGCGTTCATCGATTTCCATCAGCTATTGTCAATATCCGCCATTGCGGACGTCTTCAGTATAATTTACAGCACTTTGAGGAATTTGAAATTAATAAATCATGCTCTAGGCCTATATATTTGTCAGTTTGATAAATTGTCAGTTCCTTCAAAATCAACTTGAAAATATCAGATTCATCAGAGGAATAAAATGAAAATCAACTTCAAAAGAGTTGACTTTTTTAAATTACCATACTCCATCCATCAGTGCTGAAAGTCAGGTTATAGGTTAGGCTATAATGCGATTCAGCAGTAAAAGTTTGAGCTGTTTATTCAATTTTGCTGAAAAGTAAAGTGGAAATCTTTGAATATATGGAAAATAATCTGCAACTGAATGAGCACACAAGTGCCAAACAAGTGAGTGTTGCCAAACGATTCACTTGTGTGATGCTGTAGAGTGTAGAATAACAAATCTTTCTAATTATATTCGTTTGCTACTTTTAAAATGATCTATTCATATTTGCTTACGGCTTGACTAAATTAGAATAATAAGCTAAGAATAAATTGCTACTCACAGTGAGATTTATGCGTATGTGCAAGAGCGTAAGTGCTCTCACTGACAAAAGTTACTGAAAGTTACTGGTATAGTCTAAGAGTAAAATTAGATAAAAAATAATAAATTGGCAAGATGTCGCTATTGAAACTTATTACTCACTTTCTACAGAAGATACCACAGTTCATAATGAGGATTGTTAGTTTTCTTTATAGTGGTGAAGGTGATATTGTAGACGATATTCATCTGTGATGTTTTCCATGACGAAATACTTAATGAACAATCTAATATCAAAACTGACACTGTATTTCACTTTTATATATTGTTTTACTAACTTATATTGGAGATGCTTGAGGGATGCATTTCACTTCTGAAAAGAAGTTTCGTCAGCCTGATGAAGTGAAGTGAAATGCATCCCTCAAGCATCTCCAATATATATAAGTGAGTAAAACAATAAAAAAAGTGAAATACAGTGTCAGTTTTAATATAAGACGATATTCATAATGAATAATAAGACATGAAGTTGTCACAACTACATTAATTTATTGAAAATAGTGAGATAGGCCTACAGTACTTAAATTTTACTCAAATATTTGACTACGCAGTCGTGTATAGTTAAAATGCAGAAAAATTGTACAAAACGCATAAAAATTAATTTATTGGCACTGCCAGGAAATTGTTCATTGGCAGTGAGTTGCTGAATTGTGTTTATTTTTTTTATATAGACCGTAATTAAACCCGTTCGTAGAACCGTTATTCTAATGGTTACAAATTGAGATGAAAACGAAATGAAAAAGAATGAAATTAAACAATTTGAATGAAGATGTTCTGCTTCTCTTCAAAATCTTGATATTGCACTTCTAATTTTACAAAAAGAAAAAGCTGAAATATAAAAAAAATATTTTTTATTTCGTATCTTTTTTGAATAACAACCCAAATATTTCTAGTTAGGCGACCCCCTACAGCTTTATTTTACTACCAGTCTCTCACCTGACACCTAAATCATGATAATTTCATGTCCTGTATAGAGCCAACCTTGAAACAGAGTATACTATGCTGGTAACAAGTTCAAGGTTCATTCTACCTTCACAGTCTTCTGCTCGGGCGTATCATATTACCAGACTTACTGGTAGAGTAAAAGAGAACAGCAGTCCAGTTATTTTCGTCAAGCATGTATATAGTAAGCTAACAGAACTTATTCGCAATAGGATAGACTTATATTTATAACTAAAGGTGGAGCGCAGCTAGCTCGTTAGTTACAGACTATAAAAAGTAAGTGTTATGACTGCTAGAAAAGAGGTTTAAGTTCAAATAGATATGAAGTAATCACTAGATACGTTTTGGCTATCGATAAACGAGCGTCATACTTAATAATCGATTGATCAATAAAAATATTGTCAGGTGAGTTTTAAAAGTCTCCTGACTGCATGAGTATTCTCATATATCGCGACCTGAGGCGCTGATTGGCCAAGCTGATTTAGCCAATAAATTTTAACGGTCCTACCAAACAATTTGGAGATTATCACCTTGGGGTTATTGAGTTACGGTACCAAATAATGTTCCTACCTGTTTACTGTTATTGGGACAATGTTTTAGTGATAAATAATTATATAACCTTACAATTCATGTTCCAAAAATATCCATTAATGTACAAAATAATGCTCCTACCCGTTTTGGCTACTATTACTGTGAAAACGTGTTAGTGATGAAGACATAACTTTCTTTGTAGTGGCGAATGTGATATTGTGGAAGATAACCATAATGAATAATAAGACGAAGTTGTCACAACCACATTTATTGAAAACCGAGACATACTAAATATCGTTTTCACACCGTTCTCACAAACTTAAAAAAAGCACTTTTTCCATAAAGATATATCCTTTCAATTTCAAATATTGAGATATTAATTTTTTCTCACAATATCTTTTCCTCCGCTACCGAAATCCACTATAAATTTGATAGTGGGCCGATTATGGGACGATATTATAGATAACAACTGATTGATTAGACTTTGCCATACCTCCACTATTTTTTTCATGATTTTGATAGAAGATATATTTTTTTTGGAGGATGAAGCGCACATAGGTCTGAGACCTGTTCGTGGGTAATGAATTGGATGATGGTGATTGGACCTACAGTTTTAGGTGGGTTCCGAACCACCAGGAAGTGATTTTCAGCAGAGAACAGTGTCTTTTTTGCTGGCCAATCTAATCGGTCACCCTTAAAAAGAGGGTCCAAGAGTTTGTAGCTTATTTTTGTCTGATTGAATAGATAGCTGCTTTGGCTCACGGCTATCACTTCCCAATAAAGGCCACTAACTAAGTATATAGTAAGGGCTGAATGGCAGGGCAGAGCCAGACATTTTTTTGCGAGTGCGAGGAACATGGTACAATAATTAATTACCAACTAAGAAAAATTTCCGCAACAACTTAAAGAATATCCATACCTCCCACTAGACTCCACTAAATACCAGTGAGGTGTTATTTCAAAATGTTCCTTCATCCTTCATCCCCCTTCACCTAGCAAACTAATGTTATTATTAATATTAACTTTTTGTTGTAAATTTAACTACTTGCAGTCAGTTTTAAATTGTGAATATATAATAAATGCACTCACATTTGACAGAACGTTTTCGAGTTATTGAATCTCATCTTCAAGTGTTATATGCAAGTCGTTAAATTTACAACAAAAAGTTAATATTGACAACGCAGATCGTTATGGAACAAGAAATCCAAGCCGAACGTTTTCGAGTTGTTGAAACCCATCTTCAAGGCATCCTAGATATCGATGTTGGTTTTTTGGTTAGAAGAGCTGTGGTTTCTGTATAATGTGGTCAAAAAGTTTGTGTGATTTAAAATTCAACTGTTCGTTGAGGATGTTTTGTTAAAATCACACAAACTTTTTGACCACATTATACAGAAACCACAGCTCTTCTAACCAAAAAACCAACATCGATATCTAGGATGCCTTGAAGATGGGTTTCAACAACTCGAAAACGTTCGGCCTACAAAGTAAGTGAAATACTACTTATTTTAAATAAAATTTGACTGCAAGTCGTTTAATTCACTTGAAAAGTTAATATTAACAACGCAGTTCGTCATGGAACAAGAAATCCAGGAATTTAAATCCAAGCTATTTGTATGTATTATCTTGCTGTGCAGAACTGACCTTTTTGAGTCGCGGCGGACGCGTTTCGAACTCTGTTGTTCTTCTTCGGTGCTTGGTTGCAGACTGAGTAGTTTTCTAGTATGTAAGGTCTGGTGGTCATAGGAAGGTAGTGGGAGGAGTGGATGTGGTGGGGGAAGTGGGTGTGGTGGAGGTGTTTTTAGGAGGGGTTTGTGATGATGTTGAAGAGGGTATGAGATTTGAAATTAAGTTGGTCATTGAGTATGAAGCATTTAGCAGTATTTAGCAGCATTTTGAGTATTAAGCATTTAAAGTTTTGATTGTGATACTGGAAGGTTTGACCAAACGTGAAGCAATAGAAAAGTGTACAATATTAAAATACGTTGAGATTTTCTAGTTGTGTTGCACGTAGCTGGTGGGAATGGTTGTTGAAATTAAGTATAGCAATTAATGGAAAATTATTAGAGTTTATGAAGTTATATCCGTTCATAGAAGATTGATTATCATAAAAATATCATGATAATCAAAAAACGATGAAACTTATTTATTGACGAGGATAACAAGGTGGTAAATGATTAATAAGTGACCGTACTAAAGTTTTTATCGAGGTTCTCAATAATAATTATGGATATTGAAAAACTACTCACTAATTGCACGTTAAAGCAACGCTTGTAGCACCTGGGAATTTTTAATTTTCTAATGATGTTATCAGAGATTTCACATTTCACACTTTGAAGATACAGCTCTGATAGATGCTTTTAATGTCTCAATAACTACGCTTGCACTATTATTGACATTAGAATTGATAAAGGATTTTCATTTACTACCAATAAATGAATAAAAATTGACTACAGGTTGAGTTTATCATTTTCTTCCACGCTCATTCTATTTCTTTCACTCTTATTCTCATTCTTTTATTCCAAGCCCATGTTATAGATTAAGAATAGAAGTTCAGACTTTGAATTAATTTGGTGGACTTACTAGTTATTGAAATGACAAAGATATTTCTGATTTATTGACCGAACGAAGAGAGGTCTCTGTTTCAAGTCACCCGTTTGCATTTGTCTGTCTGTCTGTTTGTAACGCATTTATAGCTAATCGCGTGGACTAAATTCTATGACATTTTCCTTGGATCTTCCTTCAAGTAATGCCTAGCGATGTATGAGAAGGATTTTCGAATTACGCTTGCATTTTAAGGATATTTAAAAGAAAAGAATAGAAAGGCACTAGGGGCCTATGATGAAGGGAACATATGATTTTTAAAATGAGCTTCTCCATCATATGCAATTGGGATCAGATTCACAGATAGCCCCCTTATTCATCTGGTTGAGCCTTATTCATACGAATAAAGTTATCATTCTTAAGAATAACATATTTTTTTTGAGAGAAACAAATCATTTCTAATATTTCAATTCAGTATAATAACAAGTGATTACTAATATAAGTAAATGATATACATAATTAATTAATATTGTTTTACAAACTCATTCATCAGACATCTGAAATCTAATTTGAGCAATCAGCTGTCTCGCAAATAGAAAACACAGCCTAGATGTGATACAGAGTGACTTTTTGTGAAAAAAAAACCAGACAAGAAATGGACTTCGCGAATTGAATCAAGGGTTAGGTCTGATGACTGTGTTCAATTTTGCGATGGTAATTATCATTGAGTACATGTTTTTCTGTTTAAGCACCCTTATTCTTGGGCGTGAGGTCTACTGCTCACAGAACTACTAGTAAAACTCATGCAGAATGAATGGTTTTAGAACCAGCATTAAAGTTTCCCATCTCTTTCAGGTTTTCAGGTTTAAATGTTTTAAACTGAATGGGAACATTTAGAGCTCAAAAGGTCTATATTACTCAAGAGAAATGTTCTCAGGGGACTGAAAGCTTGAAACGGACTTGGACTTGTAAACAACTTTGGGCTTACCTGGGAATTGAAAACGAGCTCAGCACAATTTGCAAGGCCTCAAACTCTAAGCATCAAGCATCTAAGCATCAAACATCTAAGCATCATCCTACTGAAGGACTCATCAGAAGCTAGTGTTTGACTTGCTGAATTTCTTAGATCCCCTGCCAAACACCTTACATTTATACATATATTACACTACTGGATGAAAAGTTACTCTGGAGAAGATCTTTACAAATTGCTCTAATCATTTGTGGAAATATTGTTTGATTAAAAAAATGTATTCCTTCTTCTACACCAGAATTCAGATAATGTTTTTGAATGACCTAGAAAGACCTTCGAAGTTCTTGGGTGGGAAGAATAATTGACTTTTTCAAAAAACGCATTTTGCGGATAATTTCTGCTTTTTCGATTAAAATCAGAAAACAACTCGAAAATTAGAAAGTTGTCACCAAAATAAACTTTGAAGATTGATGAGAGGAGGGTGAGAAAGTTATTTTTAAAAAAATTATTGGGTTAATTGAGAAATTCTTTTTCTCAACAGGTAGGTCAAATTTCCATTCGAAAAATTTACGAAAATAGTCCCCTTTGAAACAAGGGGCGGAAACCGAAATTTCTCTGGTAAATGAGGGGGGAGGGTGGTTAACAAATTTTAAACTTTTTTGTTAATGGATAATATATAATTTTTTTATGATTGGAGGTTAATATTATTAAGAGCTGCCAAAAATGCATAGTAACCCTTTATTAAGTAGGTATAAGGGGTAATTTCTGGAAAGCGTAAAAAATTTGGACTTTTTAAATATTGATTTTTGCAGTTTCTATCAACAATGGAAGATCAACCAATGAAAATTCAGTCGAAAGTGCTCTTCAAATTTTTTCCAAAATATCCCCTTTTGAGTGAGTAGGCCTAGTGTTGAGCGAGTGAGGTCTACTATTCACAGAACTACTAGTTATATTGAACATCTAAAATTGTTGTAGAATACTGGTACCGATGGTACTTTCTGCTCAAGATAGATTATGGTTGAGAGATTATAGTTAAGTAGTAAATAGGTAATGGATTATAAAAAATTGATGAAATAAAAATATATACAATCTCTCAGACAACGATAAAACTTTCTTTGTAGTGGCGAAGGTGATATTGTGGAAGGTATCCATAATGAATAATAAGACGAAATTGTCACACCATTATTTATTAAAAAATATTGAGAAACTAGTTTCGGTTGTTATACCATTATCAATCTCAAACAAACTAAAACTAAAGTACAGAGAACTGAACATGGAATGATACTATTGGCTAAGCGAGAAAGAGGCTGACCTTCATCGAACGTTGTGATTGGCTGACAAGTCACGCCCGCTGGTGGGAGGAGTAACAAGAAAAAATATGAGTCAAATCAATTATTAAAAACTGTGAACATCTAGAAAGCAACAAAGAAGAAAAATGAGGTTAGAATTGAATCAAATTAGAACTAAAACATTCAGAAGCTCACTGAAATGCAGTCAAGGTCAACCAAGAAATACGCGAAAGAACCATTTTTTAATGTAGGCTGGAATTATGAAAAAACCAAGTTAGTTGTATTGAATTGGTTAAAATAAATAACCAATAACTAGGTTGGTAAAAAACGATTCAATAATAGTTTAAATGACCAAATTTATTTTAACCAATTCTATACAATTAACTTGGTTTCATCATAATTCCAGCCTAAATTAAAAAAACGGTTCTTCCATGTATTTCTCGGTTGACCTTGACTGCATTTCAGTGAGCTTCTAAATTTTTTAGTTTTAATTTGATTCAATTCTAGCCTTATTACGTATTTTTCTTCTTTGTTGCTTTCTAGATGTTCACAGTTTTTAGTTATTGATTTGACCCGTATTTTTGCTTGTTACTCCTCCCACCAGGGGGCGTGACTTGACAGCCAATCCCAACCTACGATGAAGGTATGCCTCTTCTCGCTTAGCCAATAGTATCATTCCATGTTCAGTAAATATTAAGCTTCTCTGTACTTTAGTTTTAGTTTGATTGAGATTGATAATGGTATAATAACCGAAACTAGTTTCTCAATATTTTTTTATAAATGTGGTTGTGACAATTTCGACTAATTATTCAACAAGGATAAAATTTGTAGCTGTGCTACTTTTTTGAAGGATGAAAAATACTCTTTTTCTTAAAAAAAAATTGATTTCAATATTACTTGATGAATGTTACATAAAATAAATTAGTCGAAAAATAATTCTATTGAAACACATAGAATAAAGATACAATGGTGATCTTTGTATATCAGAGGTATCTATAATAGATTTTTTAATGATATTGCTGTTTGCATTAGTTTAGCAAAATATTCTTCCAACGTACTCCCCGATTCCCTAAATTGAGTTGATTGAATGGTACAATAATTGATCGAATAACAAAAAATATAAAAGGATATATTAATTTAATTTTAAATTTCTCTTTTCCACATTCTTAGGACTTAGTAGTCCTCGAAACCTCCTCAAGTAATGTTCCAGAATCACATTCAGACAAATTATTTATTCAGTACTTGAGTTTTATGAATCAATATTAATAAATAGTTTAATTTTATTCAGTAGCATAGTTTAACAAAAATAAATCAAAATGAAAAAAATATATATATCATTCCCATACTTCATAATTATTACCATACGAAAAAACGTGAAACATGATAAGGGATACAAGGAAGAGGAAGAGAAAGAGAGAGTTATTAATAATAGAATAATAATCCAAGAGGAGGTATGCACTCAAAGAAGTTGGCTGCATTGTGGATTTTCATATTAGGAATATATTTTGGCAAATAAATAATTATGTGATTAATTGAAATGCTATTCACTAGCCCAGGGAAAAATAATCTATTGTCTTTATTATTGTTATTGAAACAACAGAAGTATAGTTTGACAATAAATTATTATAGTTGGCAACTACCTCTGGCTATCAAATTGATCAACAAGGTCAAGAAAGTGAGTTTCACTACGGAATATTTATTAACCGGAACCTGATTTCAATAGCTAATAATAGAGGTGACAACTGAAAACGAATTGAGAAACGATAAGACACGACTATCTATAGATTAGATTCGATTTTCTATTGGTCAACTGATTCATTCCTTTTTTCTAATATTATGTAACATGTAATTGAAAAAGTAAAGATCGCAAGTACGGTAACAAATTTAAATTTCAGCTCATTTTTCAAACAAGAAAGCCCAAGATGGTTCAACCTCACAGATTATAATCCATAAATATAATATTAAAACTGTAATATTCGAGAATAAATGAATATTAACTCATAGGCTGAAACGTTTTCGAATCTTTAACAAAATGAAAACGGTATTGATCAAGAAATTCAAGAATTCGATTAATTTCGTATCCATTTGCCCAAAAGTTAAAACACAGAAATAGAGTTTTTTTATAAGTGTATTTCATTGTTTGTTTAGACAACCAATAAATCTTATTTGGAATTGTATAGCGTATAGGTAAATTGCAGGACAGTATAGTATAATTAATTCCCTAATTAATTAGAATGGTTTTATGATTCATGTGGCGAATATGGATTTAATTTGTTTAAGACTAATAATAACAGTTTGATACATCTCTTGTTTTAGAATAGTCAAGTACTATAGCTATACTGAAACAATAGATCAGGGGCTCTCAATATTTTTCAAAGACTGTACCCCTTAGTGAGGAATTAAAATTTTGCGTACCAACTTGCTATTGAAGGGGGGTACTTTTACTTTAAAAACACATTATATTTGGAAATGTATTTGAATCGCATCACAAAATTAATGAGAATGATTAGCTTGCTTATTTTTATATAGTTTCTCAATGTTGGGCTCAATTTTTGTTAAGTACAACATTAAATCGGGCTTGTTTCTGTACGTCTATGAAATAGAGGGACAAACCTATTGCACCTGTTGGTTCCAAGTAGCACAAGCACACAATTATTCAATTAGATTCCATCATTAAATTATAACCTTGCGTGATTACGAAACGGAAAGAAATAGAAATGGTTTAATTCTTCATTAATCTACCCCCTGAAAATGGTTTAATTGTTTATTAACCTACCCCGCGTACTACCTGAAAGTTTTTGCGAAACCATCATTTAATTATAACCTTGTGTGATTATGAACCGGAAAGAAATAGAAATGGTTTAATTCTTCATTAATCTACCCCCTGAAAATGGTTTAATTTTTCATTTACCTACCCCGCGTACTACCTGAAAGTTTGTGAAACCCTTAAGTAGATGATTGGACAAATTCAAAGATTAAATGATCCCATATTCTTGAAATATTATTAATTTCAAAGGGCTTAAGCAAACCAAGCAAATTGGAAATTTGACAAAACAAATTTGTATGTATAAAAGTTTGTTTTACCAGAAATACCTGCTTCCCCCCCCCCCCCCATACTGGACGTTGATAGTCTGCCTGGCACTGCATTTCACTAGTTGCTTTTATCAAGGGAAAACTTGCCCACGTTTCCTTCTTTTCCTTTTAAGGCGCGAAAAACTTCATGTTTTACATTCAATAATGTTTGTGTTTACAAAAATAATCCACATTTTCCAGAAGCTAATCAGTGCTAGGCTACTAAATATAGCACAGCATCAGAGTAATATTCCTTCTGGGAAAATTTCCAAGGAAGCTCATTTTATCTCTATGAGTTTAAGTTTATAATTACTGTATTACTATTAGAGTAATAATAATTAGAGGCATAATGCTTATTCTGATATTTTTGGATGGTTTTGCCTATTTTACTATTTTGCCTACAAACTACTATTCTACTACTTTTGCCTATTCTATATTCGCCTAAAACGCTAGTTTAAAAGGAAACCCAAACAGCATGAAAGAGCGTGTGCATAAAAATTAATTATTTTCAACGAATTCTAGGAATAAAAATGATAATATAATAGTGAATATTGAGGGGAGTCAACTATATAGCATAAAGTACATTACCTGGAGTAAGAAAAATTTTTTTGAAAAGAGGCGAGAGACTCTTATTGCTTCAGTAAATCTAGTGAAAGAAATGGTAAATAACATTGAAGCTGTTCCTGGTGAGGTGGTATGTGCAATTAAGGAAAAGTGCAAACGTGTGTTATCTTCAAACTCAGGTTTGGATAAAAAAATAAAACAAATTTAAAAAAAATGTAAAATCACACATCTATTGCATTTGAAATGAGTCCCAATTCAGTGGCATGCTACAAATACCATCACATCAGTCGATGTGAAAATATCGTTTTCAATTATGAAAAATGTCTTCTCGGGCAGAAGACAAAGTTTAACTCAAGAGAACTTGAAATATTATGTTGTAATTATGTGCAACCAATAAAATTTAAGTTATCTAATTATTATGCTTGTATTTTCACAACGTTTATAAAATGTATATTTTTCAAGTTAGTTTGAAGTGACTGACTATATTTTGTATATTTTGATGTATATTTTTCATTTTCAACAGCCTATTTTCGTGTTTTTCACTACCATTTTGCCTGCCTATTTTTGTGGTTTTTACTGCCTAACATCCGGGCTCTAATTGTTATTATTATTCTATTATTGATGTAACGAGTTTGTAATGACTAGCGTTATACTAACATCTCAAAAATTTTCATTGAATTTTTCTATTTAAAAAAAAATTATTTAGAGATAGTTGAAATTAGTATGATTAGATATTTATCATTAGAAAATAAAATTAGTATGATTAGAAATTTATGTAGATATAGTTTGAAATTAGTATGATCAGGACCAAAACAAAACTAAAGACAACAGAGCAGCAACTCAATTGAAACCCTCTTTTCGTGAAATGATCTTCAAACAGCTTCCAGCATACGGTTGGAAGTTGTTTAGCTCTCATTCGGTTATTTGATAGCTCACTATTTGTTATAATAATCTTCATTACTTGTGTATCAAGTTCAATATCAATTTAAAAAATATTTCGTTTCACATAACTCATGACCTCCATAGCATTTATAATATGAGATTTGGAACAAGAACTTCCACCAAGTATCCCATTTCAAATAAAAAATATCTGATTTATTGATAAGTTGATCGTTTCCTCAATTCACAAGTTCTACAAAACTTCTTGGCAAGAGAAACTTCTACTATAAGCATTTCATTCTTAGAAAAATAGTTCAATGATGAAAAAAAATTGAAAACTGTAATTGGTTAAAAAATATACAATTTTATGATTAGTACAAAGTCTGGAGTGTTTAAGTTTGAAATTGTTTGTTTGGGTCTGTTTTGAGATTTATAAAGGTGTAACAACCAAAACTAGTATCTCAAACAATGTGGTTGTGACAACTTATTATTCATTAAGTATGAAAGATTCATGTAGAATGTACACTCATGTTCAGTGTTTCAAGTCAATAATATTTTTTCTTACTGATGAAAATATTTTTTTTAATATTTACTGGTATTATTGATATTTTTTCTTACATGAGTCTGAGACTTGTGCGTGGGTAATAAGATAAATGATGATACTATGATGTTTAAAATCAATTTATGATTGTGATTAGTCATTTCAAAATTTTCTTATAATCACAAAATCCACAAATTTTCTCAAACAATGAACTTTCTCCAAATTATAGAAAAATTGAAGACATTGATTCTCCTCCAGTAAATTGAGATGCTTGAGACTGTATTATTTATTTGTTGATTTTGATTGTGAAGAAATTGTTTTTCTATCAAAATTTCATTCAAAGGTATATTTTTTAGACAATGTTGAAGAAATATCAAATTAGTTCTATGATAAAAATTGATAATCATTAACTTATTAGGCTGATTATAATTTGATTATTTATACCGTATTATAAAATACATAATTTAAATGAATGTATACGTCTATTAGAAATACTAATACTGATCATTATTATAATCTACCTCAAGTTTTTTCCAAAAAGTTCAATAATATATTACAATAAATTTTTAGACTAATATATTAAAAAAAAGAACTTTCCAACTATTGAATATGATAAAAAATCAAAAGATTTTCAACGTTTGCATTACTAGGAGTAGACAAAACCTCATATTTTCCTGTCTTCGCATTTTTAAGGATCGCTGAAAATTGATTGTGTTGAAAAAAGTTAATTATTGTTTTTTCATAAATTACCAATCCAAAACCATCCATAAAAATTACCTATTATAATAATTATTAACAATCCATAAAAACCATCACACACGTTAATCCGTTTATTTGATAAGTTTTATTCTTTCAACTTTTTATAGTGAATTCAACGACTTGCAGTCAATTTTAATTGACAATAAATAATATTTTTACTCACTTTGGGCCAAACGTTTTTGAACCATGGAGATTCATCTTCAAAGTCGTTGAATTTACAATAAAAAGTTAATATTAACAAAGTTATGGAACAAATAATCCAGGGATTTTACTATTTCTTTTTCCGAAGACAAAATTTCATTTTCTTTTTTTTTTGCTACAGTGAAAGATTTATGTAGATTGTACACTCAAGTTCAGTATTTCAAGTCAGATCAACAATATCATACAATCTTATACACAATCTACAACAATCTTAAAGGTTTATGTATTATACTACGCTTTTATAGACGGACTTTCAATAAACTTTCCATAAACTATAACTTGAAGTCGGTTCTAATAAACATGCCAATTGTTATTTAATACTCACTGGAGCAGAAGGAGTTGTAGATCCATGGTATGCTTGCCTAGCAATCACGCTTGTCTCCATGGTGACTAGTAAATAATTTATTAATTACGACACGTAGAGGACACACGAAACACGAGCACGGACACGACAAGTTGAGTTCGGAACTAAACGAAGCAGTTAACTGAAGTGGTGGCCGACTTCCCGCGACGCTTATATGCTTTAGCATGGGGCTCCGGGGACTCCGCCCCACCCGACACAAGGCTGTAGTTGTTGTCCGCCTAGCAGACCCATGTCACACCGTGTGACAATTTTTCTCACAGCTGTCCGGTGCTACTGACTCTATGACCTTAGATTCGAGAAACAACCCGTGCCTTGAAGCTGTCAGGACTAATTTGTTCCTGATCGAAACAGTCTGAAGCCCAACAAAAACAATAGATGATAGACAATATGGATGAGATTGTTATGAAACGCATTCAACAATAGATTGGTAGGATTGCTTCTGGAAATAAAAGTGAAAGAAAAATCTAACCAGACAATAAACTTAAGAATTCAGCAATAGATTCAACATTTTAGTTTATAAAACTTTTTATATAGTGTATAAGAGTTCATTCCACATCAAAATTAAGCCTCATCTTAACTAATTGATATAGTAAGAATGGGGTAATTCATAAAAAAAAAAAATACCTTGATGTGTTCAAGATTTAAAATAAAACTGTTAGATGTATGGAAAGAGTAAATAGATTAGATTCATATAGGCCGTTGTTCAAGAGACTTGATCTCCCAACTGTACCCTGCTTATATGTGTATGAAGCTACTTTATATTGTAAAAAGAATGATATAAACCAAAATCTTGACATACACGATTATAATACAAGAAGCCGAGGAGACTATCACTTGGTGAGTCACAATAGTAACTTATTCAGACAAAAACCTAGCTATATTGGCAGGAAACTCTACAATTGTTAAAAACTGAGATTGTTATGAAACGCATTCAACAATAGATTGATAGGATTGCTTCTGGAAACAAAAGTAAGAGAAAAATTTAATCAGACAATAAACTTGAGAATTCAACAATAGATTCAACATTTTAGTTTATAAAACTTTTTATATAGTGTATAAGAGTTTCTTCCACATCAAAATTAAGCCTCACCTCAACTTATTGATGTAGTAATAATTATGGTAACTAGTGTATAAGATTGTATAATTGTTGATCTGACTTGTCTTATACTCCTCAACTGGAGTCTCCAAGGCATAATTTACAAAAAAAACAAAAAAAAAACAGTAGATGGAACTATTTTTAACAACGAAAATGATTGAGAATGATGTTGGAAAATAATTTGAATGAATAATAAGTCATGAAGTTGTCAACCACATTTATTAAAAATAGTCTCAAATAAACTAAAACTAATGTACAGAGTGGCTAATAAAAAAAACTAAACAGGGAACGATACTATTGGCAGAGAGAGAAATAGCCTCTTCTGGGCTGACCTTCATTGAAGGTCTGTGATTGGCTGAAGGGCATAACAAGTCCCGCCCACTGGTGGGAGGAGCAACAAACAAACACAAGTAATCACAAACTTTCAATGAAGGTCAGCCCAGCAGAGGCACTTTCTCCCTCAGCCAATAGTATCGTTCCCTGTTTATTATTTATTAAGCTACTATGTACTTTCGTTTTAGTTTGTTTGATAATGGTGTAACAACCGAAGCTAGTATCTCACTATTTTCAATAAATGTGGTTGTGACATCTTCATGTCTTATTATTCAAAATTTCTTTCAAAATATTACCTTCACTGCTACAAAGAAAGTTAAAAAAATTTGGATTTCAAACCTAAAAGCAGAAGTAAAGTGTAGGTAAATTCAATAGAATGTTGAGATTACATTCGAGAACACAAATAAGAGGAGATTTGATTAGGTAATGGATTAAAAAATTCAAGAGTATGGTAGATGAATACATCTAACAACAAAAATGTGTAAAATTCTGTTGGAAAATACATGGAAATAAATTCTATTCATAACTGATGTCCAAAAACAATACAATTAACAACGCAGTTCGTCATGGAACAAGAAATCCAGGAATACAATACAATTATTTATTGTTTATCACAACTATTAGATAGATAGATTGCATTTTTTTGCCATCGGTCACTAACGGTCATTGACAACGTCAAAAAATAAAATAAAACACTTTTCATTGAAGTGTGAATGGAAAGGCTTCTGAAGATAAAAGGAAACAACATGAATGATTGTCAAAGCTTGCTCTTCAAAGCGTGGCAAAATATCCAACAATAGACGGAATTATATTTGACAGTCAAATCAGTTCCACTTTTCAATGCAGCATTCAAGTCCTGCGAAGGAGAAACATCAATCAAATCGGAAAGTTCAATGGGCAATGCTTGTGATTATTCAATCTCAAAATGAGAAATGTGTGTGAATTTGATCAAATTACAGTAAATTTTCCTTCACATTTTACTATTTGTAGTCTACAAACTACAAAAATAATTGTGTATGAATAGCTTTGTTGTTTTCAATGAGTTTTTCATTCACAAGCCTATTCAACACGCCAGAAGATTTTCTCAAAATAAAAGTAAAGC
Organism: Conomelus anceps; assembly: GCA_948455865.1. Lineage (NCBI taxonomy): Eukaryota > Metazoa > Arthropoda > Insecta > Hemiptera > Delphacidae > Conomelus > Conomelus anceps. The sequence continues at coordinate 5,101,537 of OX418226.1, read as the reverse complement.
AAACTCTTGAATTTCTTGTTCCATTACGATCTGCGTTGTTAATATTAACTCGTTGGCAGTTAAAAGTAGGTAAAGCAAAAGTTGCTATGAATGACCAAATAATTTTTCTTTGCAATTCAAATCGATTTAATCAATCAATAACATAATAATTACAGAAATCCTTTTAGTTAAACTTCATAAATACAGAATATTTTATATCAGTAATTCACCTTTAGAAACCCCACTATAACAACTATGTGTTGGGGTATATGAGTCTGTTGATATTATTTTTTTTTTAGTGCTATATAATATATAGTTGAAATATTTTTCAAAAATGAAGTTAGTTGTTAAAATGTTATGTTAAATGATGAGTGTTAGTGCATATTATGTAATATTAAATTCAAATTAAATGAATGCTTCGCAAAATTAAGGTAATTTGTCAAATACCTAAATAACCAAGACTAGAGTCTCCTTTGATTGACTTAGCCTGTTTAACACAACCTTTCAAATGGAATCATCTGCCCGAATATGACCCACCTTAATATAAATTCCCATTTTGTAATACTAGGCAATACTATAGGTTAAAGTATTTTTGTAGGAAGGTAGGAAGAATACCGGATCCATTCAAAACCAAGAGTCAACCCCTGAACAAAATGAACAAATTCAGCTCTATCTATATATATTAAGCCATATAGGAAGAAATTTTTGCGATTACTATTAAAACGGCATAACATTAGAATGAGATGCTGATCTTATATTCAGGATTGGATTAGATTAGAACACTTTATTTATGTAAATTTACAAAATCTCTCAAATGAGTTTAAAATAGCATTAGGTAGCAAATATACAGCAAATTATATTAATTTAGCTAAAGAAAATCCTAATGACGTATTTACATAAAATGGCGAAGTCTGGACAAAATTCGTCCATTTTTAACTTAACATTAGTACGAGAGAGGATCAGATCAGAGAAGATGAAAATAATGAGTACCGTAGATTAAAAAAAGGAGATTAAATCAAATGATGAAGAACTTATGGTCTTGTAGTAGATAATTGGATCCCGTAATCTGCTCATTCATTCCCTCATTAATTTTCTCCAATGGAGCTTTTCCAATCTGCACCTGACACTTCAATCTTCCCGAGTTTCTAGAATATTATTTCGAGGAGAAGTTACTAATTGGATTTGGGAATGAACTGACAACCATTGAGAAAAGTGAAAATGCCACATTATTCACATTCATCGTCATACCTTTTATTATTGGTTATAATTTGATATTTATAGTATTATAATATAATATTATATATTATAATATAATATTATACATTATAATATAATATAATATATTATAATATAATTTAATATTATATATTATAATATAATATTATTTATATAGTCGTATATATTATTTGTCATCCCTTGAATCTGAATATCAAAAATTTCCCAGATATTGTATTCAACAATAAAGAATAAATATTAAAATCAAAATATTAAAATCCCAATAATTATTTGATAATAAATAATAATAATTTTTAATGAATAATAAGACTTGAATTTATCACAACCACATATATTGAAAATAGTGAGGTACTATACTTTCAGCTGTTACACCATTATCAATCTCAAACAAACTCAAACTAAAGTACAGAGTAGCTTAATATATACTAAACACAGAATGATACTATTGGCTGAGGGAGAAAGTGGCTCTGATAGGCTGACCTTCATTGAAAGTCTGTGATTGGCTAAAGGCATAACAAGTCACGGATAGCTTTTCTTTTTACATTTTCATCTTACATTCACAACTGACGAAAAAACTTGCTGTTGCTCTTCCCACCAATGGGCGTGACTTGTATGGCCTTAAGCCAATCACAGACCTTCAATGAAGGTCAGCTTATCAGAGGCACTTTCTCCCTCAACCAATAGTATCATTCTCTGTACCTTCGCCACTACAAAGAAAGAAAAAATAATTGATAACATACAATAATAATTCTATTTTCAGATTTTAAAAACGTGTTTGGTATTGGAAAACTTTCTGGGAAAAACTATTTTGACATAAAAAGATATTATTTTTGTATGAATGAGCTAACAAGAATATCCTGAAAATCTTAATATATCAAGGAATACCTGCATGTTGTCAAGAATATTTCAGATAAGACATCAGCAGTAAGGAAAAGTTATTCAAATTGTAATCATTCAATAAATATATTATTTTAAAAAATTATTCCATTGTTAACTGTTACTGTTATTTACATGGTTATTGTTGGTTTGCATGATTTTTGTTATATTTTCTAGTCTTATTGGTAATTGTATTGTTTTCTATTTTGTTTTCTCTCCATCCTCTCTAGCTTTATCTCAGTAGCAGCCTCGATGTGAGCTTTGTTACAATGTATTTGTTGTTTTTTGTATTCAATAATAATTTATCATGTTTTTTCTTTCAATATAATTATGTAACTTTATACTTACTATCATATATAATTAACTTTTTATGGAAAATTCAACGACTTGCAGTCAATTTTAATTGATAATAAATAATATTTGAAAAATATGTAGCCTATATATTTTTTATTCTCAATTAAAATTGACTGAAAGTCGTTGAATTCACCCTAAAAAGTTAATAATTATTATTAACATCGCAAATCGTTATGAAACAAGAAATCCAGGAACATGTATTATAATTGTTAGCTTTTTCAATTGTGGTCTGTGTTGTGCTATATTTTATACCATTATGTAAACTCAATTCTTTTGTATGGTTAATTCGAAATAAAATCACTTCCCGGTGGTTCGGAACCCACTGTTGGTCCAGCTCATCAATCACCATCATCCAACTCATAAACCACGCACAAGTCTTAGACTTATGTGGGTTTCATCCTCAAAAACAAAAAATGATTATTATTATTAATAATTATTTTTAGATTTTGCGAAATATGTTTTCCCCATTACTCAAAATATTGCTATTTCGATGTCGTACCGGTATTTTGTAATATATTATTGGTAATTAGAGTATTGTAAAATAAAACAGAATTGGAACTGTAGTTTTTTAAACCTTGAATCTTACAATGAAGAGAAATTAGTAGTCTATATTTTTTAGATTCTGCAAAACATATTTTGGTATTGAGAAATCTTTAAGATAATTTTATTGGTATTTTGCAAAATATTGGTACTTTATTGAAAAATAGATCTGAACTGGACCTGTATCTTTAAACCTTGAAGCTAGTCATGAAAACACTAGTCCACAACCCGGTATAATTATTCTTTCTTTCTCTCTCAGAATAGACTAGTGATGAGTGGCTAGTCAATTAGAGCTGCTTTACTATTGGTATAGATCAAGTTGATACATAGATCAAGTCGTGTCGATTAATGAATCAATCAACTGTCTTTTCCTATTCAAGAAAAAAAGATAAAGATAAAGATCTTGTAAGTGGCCTGATCAGTAACCACAAATGGTCATAGTGTGCTACTCATTGGGCATGGCACATGCTATCCAAAAGGAGTAACGTGGACTCTGGACATTAGACAGTTAAGACTGACTATAAAAAGCTTTACAAAGACTCTGTTATCTGCTGTAAAATCACTTCCCGGTGGTTCGGAACCCACCATAAAAAGAAAAACGAAGAGTATTGTACCCACTAATTGCAATGGATGTTTAATTCTCTGTGTTTCCCATGACTAAATACTTGAACAATCTAATATCAAAACTGACACTGTATTTCTATTGCAATTATGATTTTGACTCAATTATACTGGAGATTCTGGTGTGACACATTTTACTTCTAAAGAGAAGATTCATCATTCCTCCAGTATCTCTAGAGCAAGTGAGTAAAAATCATAATTCAAATAGAAATAGAGTGTCAGTTTTGATATTTGATTGATATGTAATTATTTGTAAATAGACTACTATTTTTTTTTTTTTTTTGCTGAAGTTATTCTAGCACCTAGTCTGAGACTAATCAGCTATTTTATTTTAACCTAAATTGCTAATTACTTACTATGGAAAGGATTAACCCATTGGCTTGACCTCCTCTATTTTAACAACAAACAATATTTAAAGAATATTTTAAATCACTTTCATACACACTTCTGCTTTTACACTTTCATACACACTTTTGCTTTTAACTTTTGCACATTAAAAACTCTGCTTTTGCACTTCACACTACACTAATTCGTGTGGCTTCTTCCGCTTTAGCCTTCGTATCATCCCATGGACGTTCAGCAGCTGGATTGCCTCTACGTTAAAGTGTTGATGCAGTCTATCTTCATGTTTATTGGCAAATCTCTTGATTTTACTGGCTATTGTCTCCACTCCTAGGTCGCGGTGAAGATCAGTGAAATAGAATCTAAATCAATCTGGCAAAGTAATATTTTGTAATAGGCTGGCAGAGCTGATTGAAAGTCGTTTGCAATCTACTGTCAATAATTCTCCTAAACAATCATCTAACGAACCTTTTTTAGTAAAGTGGCTCAAAACCGGGAAGGGAAACTAGTTTCAGATGATAAATTCATATCTTCAATTGTAAAAGACGTTAATCGATCAAAAAATCAGGATAGCATTAGTGGAAGGAACTCTTGTAGCAATCTGATAGGCTCTCAAGATTCTAAGAGATTAAGTAAATCTACTTCAATATGCAAAAGCAACGATAAAGTAATAAGGGATGATAGGGAAGTACCGGTACTCACTGTGTTCCATCAGAATATTCAATACATTCGTAACAAAATAGATAGAATCGAAGTATTTTTTAAAGAAGAGGCTCCTGATATAGCTATTTTCACAGAGCATGGTTTAAAAGAAGATGAATTGTCACAACTTAATATTCCAAACTATTCATTGAAAACGTCGTATTGCAGGACATCTCATCGAAGTGGGGGAGTAGCTATCTTCACTAAAAATGCTAAGAATATGCAAACATTTAATTTAGAATATGTAGAGAAATTTGCTGTGGAAATGGATTTAGAAGTTACTGGTTTGAGAGTAAAAATCGACAATAATTTCGAAGTAGCGGTGTTAGGTATTTACAGGTCACCAAATGGGGAATGGAACAATTTTTGTGAACTATTCAATAGGCTTTTAGAGATTACTACTACTCGTTTTACAAACGTTATTGTAGCGGGAGATTTCAATACAGACTTTGCAACACAGAATAAAATGACAGAAGATTTAAGGGATATTATATACATGAATAACTTGGAAATAAAAGTTCATGAATATACCAGAGTCACAAGAACATCACAAACAATAATTGATAACATCCTTACTAATATAGATTACTCTAAAACAAGACTAGGCGGCTCGGAACTATCTGATCATGACTATCAAATCTTAGAGGTGGGGTTGCAAGGTCATAAATCAATTAAAAAGAGTAGAGTAATGAAAGAAATTCAACAATGTGAACAGGGGAATATCGATTGTTTGAAGCAGAATCTGCTACAAGAAAACTGGAGTAGGGTTTACAATAGCAATAGTTTAAATGACAAATATGATAGTTTCATTAATATTTTAAGGTTTCATATTACTATGAGTTGTCCAGTTAAAAAAGTCCCTGTAAAGAACAAATTAGACAAGATTGAAGAGTGGATAACTGATGATATCCTTGCAGAAAGAAATAGGGTTAAAGATGCATATGATGAATTCAAACTATCTAGAAATATGTTAAGTGAAGATAATTACAAAGCTCTAAAGAAAAATTATACAAGAGAAGTGAAAAGAGCGAAATGTAAGAAAACAGCTGAAATTTTGAATAATAGTGTGTACTTTAACACAGCAGTGTGGGATGTAATAAACAAAAATAGGCAAGTAGCTCATGTAGATGCTTATACTAGTGTCCCCAGAATAATTAACGAAAATAAAAAATATATTGATGATAGTGTAGACATTTGTAATTTCTTTAACAGATATTATCAACTGGTTGCTAAGGATCTTCAAAAATCTCTTAATACAGGTATTAGTGATGCAAACATGAGGAATACTGAGGGGATTCAGAAAGAATTGAAATTCCACCCAGTATGCCAAGACGAGTTGTCAAATATCATTGATAGTTTAAATAATAAAAAAACTGTAGGAATGGATGGGGTATCCAGTAAAATTCTGAAAGAATGTAAAGATCAATTGTTAGACCCTTTGATTCATCTGATCAATCATTCATTAGAACAAGGTGTTTTTCCAGATAATTTAAAAGAGGGGAAGATCTTGCCAATCTTCAAAAGTGGTGATAGAGAAAAGGTAGAAAACTATAGGCCCATTAGTATTTTAAATGTAATAAGTAAAATTTTTGAAAGAGTAGTTCTAAATAGGTTACTTCTGCACCTTCAAGAAGCTAACTTTATCTGTGATGAACAGCATGGCTTCCAGAAAGGGAGATCAACAAAAACAGCCATAGTTTCTCTAGTTGAAAAACTAATAGATATAATAGATTCAGGTGATAAAGCTACTGCAATCTTCTTAGATCTGTCAAAGGCATTTGATTGTGTTAATCATAGAACTTTATTGGAAATACTGCAAAATGTAGGTGTAAATGGGGTTGAACTGAAATGGTTTGAATCATATCTTATTGGGAGAAAACAATGTGTAGAACTAACTACAGTAGTTGGTAATAGTATAGTAAAGAATAAATCTAATAAATTAGAGGTGCAAGCTGGAGTGCCTCAGGGGTCAATACTAGGTCCATTGCTTTTTTTGTTATATGTCAACCGTTTACCTAAAGAATTAATTAGTGGTAGAGCCCTCTTATTTGCTGATGATACATCACTCATTTTCAGCAATTCCATTCTAGATAATTTAGAAATAAGTGCCCATATAGGTGTGCAGTCCATTGTCCAATTTTTAAATCAGTTGAAATTAACTATAAATAGTAAAAAATGCCAATACCTTCAATTCAAAAACAAACATAATTTAAATGAAGATAGGGCTATAAACGTGTTTGTAAACGATAATCAATTAGACCAGGAAGAAAAAATTGCATTTCTAGGAGTTACGTTGGATAGACGATTGACCTGGACTCCATACATTGAGAAAATATGTAGTAAAATTTCATCTGGGGTATTTGTCCTGCGACAGCTCGCTAGATTGAATGACAAAAAGTTACTTTTTACAGCTTACCATGGGCTCTTACTGTCACATATTAGGTATGCTATCTTAGTATGGGGTAATTCATCAAAACAAAATCTTGATAGGGTGTTTAAGATACAAAAGAAAGCGGTTAGGTGTATAGAAAGAGTAAATAGATTAGATTCATGTAGGCCGTTGTTCAAGAGACTTGGTCTCCTAACTGTACCCTGCTTATATGTGTATGAAGCTACTTTATATGTAAAAACGAATGATATTAACCAAAATCTTGATGTACATGATTATAATACAAGAAGCCGAGGAGATTATCACTTGGTGAGTCACAATAGTAGCTTATTCAAACAAAAACCTAGTTATATTGGTAGGAAATTCTACAACAAGCTACCGCAGTTTTTGAAGAGTCTTGAAAATATAGAAATATTTAAAAAACAATTGAAGAAATATTTAGTTGATAAAGCTTTTTATAGTCTACAAGAGTTCCTTTCACATCAAAATTAAGCCTCACCTCAACTAATTGATGTAATTATGGTATCTAGTGTATAATATTGTTGATCTGACTTGTCTTATACTCCTTAACTGGAGTCTCCAAGACGTAATCTACAAAAAAAAAAAAAAAAAAAAAAAAAAGACTATGACAGGAAAATTATGATCGCATAAAGCGACCAATAAGGTATAATATAAGGAATAAGGTATAATTATTTGTAATTTTGTCGCAATAAATAAATAAATATTGTTTAATATTTAATTTTATGTGTTACCAGCATTATTTTATTGATCGAACTCATAACAATACTCTTAGAAAACTAATACAGTATAAAACAGAGACACAAAATGTACAACATAGAAACCCCTGAGCAATATGAAATAGAAGTGGCATGCATGAGAGCTTACTGTCTACTTTCCTGTTTGCTTACTTCTTTCTTAATGCTCATTCTCTGCATGGAAAAATCTCATTTCTCTAGCTTGACCAGAGTGCAACACTTGAAAACATTTTTTAACATCAAAATGTACACCACAGGGAAAAAATTCTCCTCTGTTTCGAAACGTTCTCCTCAGTTTTATCGACACCTTTAAGTCCAATGAATTCCAAATCTATATTGCATGATACATGTATTTATCAAACCTTATTGCATTTTGTTGTTGTTGTTGTTGTTGTAGTAACTATAGCATTGTTTCATGGCGTTAAAGCAGCTTATTGCAATCACTCTAGAGAAGTGATAGCCGTGAGCCATAGCATGTATCTGTTCAATCAGATTAGATAAGCAGCGCTCTCCTGGGCCCTCTCTGTAAGGGGACCAATTGGACTGGCCAGCAAAAACACTATTCTCTGCTATAAAATCACCTCCTGTTGGTTCGAAACCCACTCTTGGTCCATCATGTTTCCAATAACATGACTCAAGCGGCGAGGTGGAACTAAGTTACCCGTAACGCTCTCCCTACCAATAAAAGCCATAACGGGTACGCATTTACTTTTTTAATGCAACCACTATCACTCAATTTCAGAGTCTATTTTCTTTGAGTTGCAATCATCAATGTTTTCATCTTATTATATAATATATAGATAATAGTGCATATTAACTAGAAGTAGGTAATAAATTATAGTTTCGTTTCAGCTAACAGAGCAGCTATTGAACAGGTGAACAATAAGGCTTGTAATATTTTCAATTTTTTTCCGATAATGTTGTCTCAACTTCAGTGATTTAATTTAAAAATTCAGAAATATCTTGGAGAGTATTAAATAGAATCAATCGAAGTGCTTCATCGTTCAAATTGAACTTGGTAAATGTGTTTTCCAGAAGATTCAAGCAATAGTTTAATCAAACCGAAAACATCCCATGCTTACAAATATTTGGACTCTTGTAAAATTTTAGTATTAGAGATAGTTTTGGGCTAAAAGCCTGTTGTTTTTCACAATAATTTGTATTTTTACTGTATAAAGAAATAAATAAATAGTAACTCTTCCTAACTATAAGGCATGTCAGTTAAAAAACAGTGTTATCTGTGGGCTAGCATTTATTTTAGTTTGTTTTCGTGTCAATTACTCACCACTTTAGTTCAACTCCAAACAGTTCACGAAACCGTTAAACACTCGCCGTTCAAAACACAGGGAAACATTCATTTTCATGAACACAACAGACAACACAGCTGAACCCGCCACTGAGACGGCTCGGGGAATTTGCTGCGTTCCAGAAATAGAGCAGCGTCGCTTACCCAGGCGCTCCAAGTATTCGGGCAACAATTTTAAACTGCGTCGCTTATTGAATAATTCTGGTTCACATGAGTCTCTAAGATATTACTGACAACGGAAAGCCGGCAACAGCATCTTGCATGAAGTTAAGTTGAACAAGGGATAATAAACTAGAGCTACTATTATGGATTGAACTTTGAAGGATTCTTAAAGAAGCAAACTATCTATTGACGAGTCATTAATTAATGCTCAATTTATACATAATTTTTGATTAAATATTTATGTTAAATTTAACGAATTGCAGTCATTTTTAATTGAGAATAAATAAATAAATAATTCACTCATGGGGCTGAAACTTTTTCGAACAGCGACGATTCATTTTCAACTTTCAACGGCAATAAATAAATAATTTGCTCATGGGGCTGAAACGTTTTCAAACCGCAACGATCCATCTAAAAGAAAGCTGTAAGGTGTATGTAAAGAGTAAATAGATTAGATTCATGTAGGCCGTTGTTCAAGATACTTGGTCTCCTAACTATACCCTGCTTATATGTGTATGAAGCTACTTTATATATATTAAAAAGAGTGATATTAACCAAACTCTTGATATACACGATTATAATACAAGAAGCCGAGGAGATTTTCACTCGGTGTGTCACAATAGTAGATTATTCAAACAAAAACCTAGTTATATTGGTAGGAAGCTCTACAAAAAGCTACTGCAGTTTTTGAAGTCTTGAAAATATAGAAATATTTAAAAAACAATTAGAAAAATATTTAGTTGATAAAGCTCAAGAAAAAAAAGTAAATTTAATCTAGTTCTTGCGTCATGGTCAATGGGAGATACCGACCCACATTGTTTTAGTAAACAAACTTCAAAGCCTGCTTTTACTTGGAACTATTTGAACTCTGTTAAATTCCCCCTCACCAACCAACATTTTGGAGGCGTGTCCTTCTTAAAAGTGCCTTTTAAATGAAGGTTCCGGGCTTTCCCCTGATATTTTTTGAAAATTAATCCTTCCAAAACTAAATTCCTCGCTATTCCAGATATCTTCTTTTGACTCTGGGGGATAAATCCCCCTGATCCGCCCATATTCACGTCACTGGAATTGATCGTTATCAGAGAATGAGACACTTCTGGAGGACGAACGATATTTGAATAATATAATTTGAATATTTCTGGATTGGATAATATTGGAGAATTGTTTAGAATTAGACTTTTTTTGGAAGAATATCCAAAGAGTACGCTGCAAGATATTTTAGTGCATAAAATAATGAAGCTTCCACCTACTACATGAAGCTTTCATCTGCCAAAGCCGCAGTATGCGATTCATCTCCAGTCAATCTCGCTAAAAAGCTTCTTATGAAAAGCTTCATTCATCAAAATGCACTTGGCTAATTTATTCACAGTGCAAAAACAACTCTCCTCTTTGAGTTTTTTCAAGGTTGAATTTGTCTTTAAATTTAGATTATCCATAATCAAAATCTAAAACAAAGTTAAAGAGTTGGAGGGTGAAAGTCGATGAAGAATGAAATTAAATTTATATTAATTTGTAATATCATACCTTTCTACTTCATTTAAAAATTCAAAATGTGATTGTGGTTTTAGCTAACAAAGGCTGTAAACCTGTAAAGGATGCTGAACATAATTTGCTCTTGTCCAATGTTCGTAGCGAATTTATTTTTTGATAGTGTTTAACTGTTCAACAGTGAGCTTCATATGCTTCATTACTGTTGTGAAATCACTTTCCGGTGGTTCGGAGCCCATCTAAAACTGTATACTTTTAAATTAATCTATTTAGGGGTCTCTAATAACTCATCAATCATCAACATCCGGCTCATCAACCACGCACGAGTCTCAGACCTATGTCGGCTTTCAGTGGCGTAGCCAGGATTGAACTTTGGAGGGGGATACTAGTTGGTGGGGAGAATGGAATCCCCCCTCAGTTAATAGGGGGGTCTGGGGGCCATCACCCCGAAGTTTTTTTTATATTTATCATTTTTATAATGATTTTTTGTGTATTTTAAAGTAATTTTTACTTGGATATTTCAATTAAAGCAATTGTTAATAATTTAAATGAAAAAGATCTCCGATCAGAAAAGTCAGTGACAGATACCATTCGAAAACACTGCATTGCCACATTGCTCACTAAACTGTAGCCTACATGCCGCGGCAGAGTACCATTACACATTGTATACTTTTGCGATTCCCGTGACAAACTCTTGTGCTAAATAAACCTAAGGTTAATTTTTGTACAGTATTAACTGTTTTAATTTAATCTGTAAGTTATGAGTATTGTGAATGATGACTGAAACATTTCAGGGAGGGATAGATCCTGATATCCATCGGGCTACGCCCCTGTCGGCTTTATCATACAAAAAACTAAAAAAATTCTGATAACTCAACTTTTTATAGTAAATTCAACTACTTGCAATCAATTTTAATTGTGAATAAATAATATTTCTACTCACTTTTTGGCCAAACGTTTTCGACCATTTTGAAGATGAGTCTCCATGACTGGAAAACGTTTGGCCAAAAAGGGAGTAGAAATATCATTTATTTACAATTAAAATTGACTACAAGACGCTGAATTCACTGTAGAAAGTTAATATTAACAGCACAAATCGTTATGGAACAAGCAATCCAAGAATCTAATTACTTGTCTCGATTTGGATGAGGTATATTAATTTAAAATTACATTATCTACTCGAACTTGCAGCAGAAAGTATTTTTGAATAATTAAAGTGAAATTTCAAGTTAATATACAGTTTGTTTCAGCGTTTCAGGTTCTTTGCAAATACTGTATTTATCCTCGTTACGTGTTTGAAAGCAGCCTCTGTTTTGTTCCAACCTGTTTAATGTTCAAAGACGTATATTATGCAGCACTAGATTGATTGGAAATTAATTATTTACTTATGTTTTTGGAATTGTTGAGAATGATAACAAGTTGTTACAGAGGAACTTCATCAGGGGGATTTTTTTTTGAGGATGAAGCCCACATAGGTCTGAGACCTTTACGTGGGTAATGAATTCGATGATGGTGATTGATGAGTTGGACCTACAGTTTTAGGTGGGTTCCCAACCACCGGTAACTGATTTCACAGCGGAAAACAGAGTGTTTTTTTGCTGGCCAATCCAATCGGTCAACCTTACAAAGGGTCAGATTAAAGATTACATGCGTCATAGGTATTTCGCAGTCAAAATATTGTTCAAAATAATTTAAATTGTTGGTGAAGTAAGTAGGTGGCATAGTCGAGAAATGAAGCAGTGGAATCAATAATTGACCGAACGAAGAGAGGTCTCTGTTTCAAGTCGACCGTTTTGCATTAGTCTGTTTATCTGTATGTAACGCATGGACCAAACGCGTGGACCAAATTCAATGACATTTTTCACAGATGCCCAGAGAAAGTGTAAGGATTTTCGAAATTTGCTTGCATTTAAAGAATATTTAAAAGGGGAAAAAGTAAGGCTCTTAAGCCTTTTTCTATAGGAGCATATGATTTATAAAATGAGCATCTCCATCATATGCAATCAGATTCACAGTTAGCCCTCGGGCATCCTTAAGGAAGTGATGGAAGTCGGCATTTGTTAGGTTTAATCTAACGGCGCGAGTGAAAGCGTAACTGTTCAAGTCTGGAAGCCATTTATTGCTCTCCTCTAGAGCAATCTAGACACTCGCTTCACGAATAATATCAATAAACAAGTTCAGAGTTCATTTCAATCCCTCAAGCGGGAGTTTTACAATGATAACTACAATTCTAAGGCAAATTTCAATATGTACGGCAGCTCTGGTAGCGAAGTTGGTTGGAGCGCTTGTGTGAGATAAGATAAGGCTCTAGCTTGCTTCGTTTCCTACAGTCTTAGGTTCGAATCTGGATGCTTCTCATCATTCACCCATTTACCCACGCACAAGTCTCCAGACTCATGTGGGCATCATCAGCAATAAAAAAAATCAAGCGGCGCGAGTCGCCTCTTGGAAACTTTTAATAGGCGAGTGATCCGGGTTTTGAGGTTATGGTAGTTTGGGTATGTAATCAAATTGAGTGAAAGATTGTGTGAACTATGTACAAAATTGTGGTCGTAATTGGAAATAGGGTATGGACCGACTGTATTCAGAATATCCAAGCCACTGATTAGGCGTAATTAAATGTTTTATTTTTTGAGTAGGATTTTAAGCTATATACTCTTACAATGTAACTTACGTGTCATTTGTGGCGTGAAGTCAGTCATCATACAACTCAGTCAAAATCATACAAACTCATACAATAAATCAGTCATCTAACAACTCAGTCAAAATCATACAAACATACAAAATCAGTCATCAAACAACTCAGTCAAAAATCATACAAAATCAGTCATCATACATCATACAAAAAAAAAACTGCATTGTATTACAGTATTGCATTACATTGTAGTTGCATAGACTACTTATTCTAACTATTTTATTCTAGCTTCCGTTTTTATTCGAGGACTCTCATCAAGAAATCTCAGAAGGTTCATAATTAAGAGTCCTGAGTTGTCAAAGAAAGCTCATTAAGCGCGAAATGTTTTTCTTAATCTCGATATATTTACCTTTATTCTTGAAACCGTAATAGGACATTTCTTTCCTTGTAGTTGTTGATCTTGAAACGAAATGCGGGAATGTCTAAAAAAGAAGAAATCAGTAGAAAGAGGAGAACCAAGGTGATTCATCTAAGTTCTAAGCTCTCAAGGTGACTGACAGCGGTCAGCTTCATCTTGACAATGGACTGTTGTAGTTTGAACTCAGTAATGGTACTCTAGTCAAACAGAGAGATATTGGGAAGCTATGGAGAAGTGAGAATTGGAGTTTATGAAAAAAAAGTAAGAGAGTGTGTGGGTGAGAGAGATGTATCGACAGGGAAAGAAAGAGGGAGTGAGAAATAGGAAGAGAGAGTTGGTTCACATTTCGTTACAGTCGAATGTCATTAGATCATTCATTATAAAGTTAATTGATGTTTCTTATTTTCTGATATTAAAATTTTTAGGGTAAGTAGGCGTATTGCAACTACAATACAATGAAATGTAATATAATACAGAAAAAATGTAGTTGCATTATGACTGATTTTACGCCACAAATGACATGCAAGTTACATCTTTTATCTTATTTTTTTATCTTATCTTATTATTATTATTATTAAGGGATTATTATTATTGTATTAATAATAAGTATAATCTTATTATTGTCATATTTATGTATGTATAATGAATAATGAGACGAAATTGCCACAACCACATTTATTAAAACTTCGAGAAACTAGTTTCG